>JANBXA010000044.1:8050000-8435000 GCA_030556225.1 Cricetiscus sungorus
TGAGAGAGAAAAAAGGAGAGAGAGAGAGAGAGTATGGTATGGATCTGGTTTCTACATAACAATAACAAGTTCCATTTAATAAGAAGGTGCAATGTTGGAAGCACAGAAACCCTGAGAAAATGGCCCTAAATCGATGAAGCGCGAACCATCAAGAACTGTAGAGGAAATCGAGAAACACACCCTTACAATTCTTTCAATTATTGATAAGCCCCTCAGACACTAAGTGGGGAGGAATACAGGAGGCTGGCAAGCATTGCACTGTGACCCCAGGACCACACAGAACTCCGCATTCGGTGCTGGAGACATCAAAAATACACGGAGACCCACAGACATTAATCATAGAGCCGCTGGGCCACACGGTGGCCTCGATAAATCTCACAGAATAGGTTTCACACGGCCCTTGAGCTCTGATCACATTGCTATTAAGTTAGAAGTTAATATGAAAGGACAAGTTGAAAAATGCTTTCTGGACGGGCGTTTGAGAACGCACTGCTCGATAACTTAGGGGCTAGATGAGTGCTTTTGAAGGAAGGAAGGAAAGAAGGAAGGCAGGCATTTCTTTGAAAAAGGACCTTGCTCTGTAGCCCGTATCTGACTTGGAAATTCTCTTCGACCTAGGCTGGCCTTGAACTAATGGCGATCTTCCTGCACCAGCATCCTGAGTAGCTTTTAAAATATTATTTAAGCTTCAGTCATTCCAATTACATTTAAACATTTAGGGTAAAATCCTGACAATTTGCACACTGTTCTAAATGTTAAGTTTATATTTCTTTTTGAAAAGATAAATTTTTATTTTAAAATTAGGTGCAAAATTATGTGTGAGTCTGTAGGCACACACATGTGGATACAGGTACCCACAGAGGACGAAAGAGGGTGTTGGATCCTTTGGAAATGGAGTGATAGGTTGCTGCAGTAAAGGTTCCTTGCAAAAGCAGCCAGTGAATTTAGATGCTGAATCATCTGTGCAGCCCATTGTATTTGTATTTCCTTTATGGTGAAAATCTTAGAATATCCATGGACTTGTTTCGTGATCATAATATTAGTGCCTGTAGTTTAATTAGGAAAACTAAACACAGTTAAAGATTTAGTCACAATTTTATATTATTTTTTCCTTTGGGTCCAGAACGCTCAGAAAGCAGGGTCAAAGTGGCAAATTCTAAAATGTGTGGCATCATTCTTTTCATTATGTGTGGATTTTACCAATTTTAAGTGTAGTTATATCCACCGATTTCAGTTTGTTTAACGTTTTTAAGGGGTGCTGGAGAGATGGCTGAGCAGGGCTTGTTGAACAGTCCCAAGAAACAGAGTTTGGATCCGAGTGCCCATGTGAGAAAGAAGCTGGGCTTCCAGCATGTGGGGCAGGCAGAGACAGGAGCTGGTTTCCAATTTAATAGAGAAAACATTGAGTCTCATGTTCAAGGAGAGGTCTCACCTCAAACAAATAGTGTGGGAGGACACCCCATGGCTCACTCTGGCCTCCACACAAGCTCACACAGACCTTTACTTTCTTAAGGCTGAATAATATTCTACATAATCCAAAGGAACCACAATCAGCATGATGGAGTGCTCTGCCTCTCCACAGTCACGACATCGCTCATCACAGCACGGTTTTTCCTTGGTGGATGAGTGGACACAGAGGATGCAACAGATGAGGGTAGAGACACCTTGGAATTTATTTTAAGAAAGAGCAATGTGGTAAAGTCCAATTTGATTTCATCATTTTAAATAAGAGCTTGTCAATTTGCCTGACATGGTATGTGTTAAGCAATCTATTTGCTCACTACTGGGTCAAAAGCTAATGTTATATGACCCTTTGCTGAGTTCTTGTGGACACTCATGCACACGCATTCAAGAAGGAGATTCTGAGCTATTCAACTGGCCATAATTCAGGGTTTTGCAGAGTCCTCTCTGGATGCCCAACAAGTGCCAGAACTGTAAGATATTTTTTCTTTAAAAATTGTTCAGCCTGGGGGCGTTCCATTATAGCAACAAGCCAACCACAATGGTACCTGTTCTGATTAACACAATACAGTTTCACAGACCTTCTCTCTCCTCTCTTCTCCCTTACTTTCTCCCTCTTTCTTCCTAACACACACACACGCACACACACACACACATGCACACACACACATAAAAACACACCACACACATACAGACAGATCAACACACACACACACACACACACACACACACACACACACACACACACACACACACACACACCTTCGGTATTATAAACCAGAAATTACTTAGAGATGGTCACTAATAGAGTCAGGAGGGAACACATGAAGGGAATAGAAATGGAATTCCATGTACGTTTGTTATGGCTTTGATATTAAAACCCGTGATTCATTTAAGTAAATTTTAAGGTAAAATTAAATCCAACTAAAATCAACAACGGCCCAGTGGGTAAGAACACTGGCTGTGCAAGCTTGAGGACCACAGTTCAAATTCCTAGAATCCAGGTGCAAACCAGGCATGTCTGCCCGTGCGAGTCAGGGGGTGCAGAAACAGGAGGACTGATGCGGCGTTGCTGGGTGCCAGCCGAGCTCCAGGTACAGTAAGAGACCCAGTCTCAAGGGAACGAAGTAGAGGGTGATAGAGCAGGGCACTTGCTTTCTCCTCTGACCACTGTGAGTGCACAAATCCAAATGCACAGTCACCATACACATTCAACCCTCCCTCAAACCCATGCACACCAAAAGAAAACAAAGAAAGAAGTGCTGTCATTTGGGAGACTGTGATGACCAATCTCAGTTGCCAACTCGATGAGATGTAGAGTTCATCACCAGGGAGGTGGACCTCTAGGCTTGTCCATGGGAGATCACCTTGATTAGGTTAATAGAAGAGGGAGGGCACACCCACTGTGGGTGGCATCATCCCCTAGGCTGTAATTCTGGACCGTATGAAAAGAGGAGAAAGTGAGCTGAGCATCAGCATCCATCTCTCTGTGCTTCCTGACTGTGGATGCCCTGTGAGCAGGTGCCTCATGCTCTTGTCAACATGCCCTCCTCACATGATAGACTGTGTACCCTCAAACTGGCCCAGAGCCAGCCCTTTCTCCCTTGAGGTACTTTTGTCACAGAGTACTCTGAGACAGAGAATCCGGATGAACTGAGGGGAGAAGACTTTAAGTGAAATAAGCCAAATACTGCATGATCCCATCTATGCAAGAAATCTCAAAGCTGTGTACTCATAGAAATGGACTGTGCCTGAGGGCGGAACCGCAACGGGTTAATACAATCTGGAGGTCCAACTGCAGCCTGGAGCTCACCAGGTAGGCTTGGCTGGCTGGCCATTGAGCCTCAGAAACCCTCCTGTTTTCACCTTTTCAGAGCCTGGGTTACAAGTCCATGCCACGTGTGCTGCAGCTTTTCATGTGGGTTCTGGGGGCTGAACTCAGGTCCTCATCCTTGCTCAGTGGACACGAGCATACTTACTTTGAATGGATGGCACCAACAATCCTCCCAAATCCCTGGTCCTAAGCGCTCCTCACCTGCTGGAACAAGTTGTCATCCCAGGATCTAGTGTGATCTTGCTTTATGGTTCTGCAAACCCACTGGGAAATATTGCTTAATTCTGTTCTATTTTGCATCTCCCTGGTTACTGACCACACAATCATTTTCAGATTGAACCAAAGCAGTGAAGTTCTCAACAAGGGACAATTTCTTTCCCCGTTTGAGGGACAATTTGGCAGTGTCTCCAGACACTTGGGTTGTCACATGGTATTGGTTGGTTAGAGACCCCAGATGCTGCCCTGCATCCCGTAGTGCACCTGTCCAGGAAGGTCTGCAATGTCAATGAGAAGAATCCCAAGACCCTCAAACTGTGTTGATAAATATGCAGTTATAGCATATAAATTGTGGGGTTGAGATGCGTCATTCTCAAACAATCTCTGGGGTTATTATAAAAAAGGGTCATAATGAGACATTTCTTAGTCAAACCTTGTCTTTTGTACACACGCTTTGGAGTATTATCCTCTGACACTGAGTACTTTAAGCCACACTGGCCAAGGAGATATCCTATCATGGCAATTAGCAATATGGCTGTCTACAGTGTAATCATATGGCATGATAGAACTAACTATTGCCATCTTGAAATAGAGATTAACTTGGCCCAGTAGCCATGACAACAAATTAGACGGAAAGATACAGAGGCAGTCAGGTCTTTGGTAATGGTAGCAAAGCTATTGACACTCTCTGGTTGAAAAGGGAAGAGGAGGGGTGGAGGGGCCTCACCTGGGAGTCCAGCGTTACTTCTTCCTGCCCTCTCACAGCTGCAAGTGATCTTGGGAGATGACAGGTATGCAGGGCATGGGATATGGACTGAAAGGGGCGACTCCATGACGCACTTGTCAACCACTGTAGGGTGAGACTTTGCCTTGAAGCAGCTGTTTTTAGGCTCACCTATACTGTTGTCAGTCACCCCTCATCCACACTCTGTGGGGACGCCTAAGAAGCATATTGCTTCTCCAACATGGACATAGGAGTCGTCATTGCTCTGGTCTGCTGTTGGTGTCCTGTGTGTGGAGGGTAGATATTTGTTCATGTCTTTCCAGGGAAAAGTTTATGGAAGAGCAGGCATGTGTAAGAGGGTTGGTCACATGTATGAACTGTAGCACCAAGGGAGGCTGGAAAAGCGAGACCTAGCACTTCCTGCTCTGCTCACAGAAACAGTCTTTATTCCTCAGTCTCTCCTCTTTGCAAATAGATGAAGAGTTGTCCAGCACTAAAAGAGGTTAAAATTCTGGGTTTGCAAGATGAATAACAAATGTACCGATGTGCCAAAAAGTAGATTAGAAGACAAAATGAACCTGGAAAGTCAATGGGGGTTGTGGAATTTCCCAGTAGTTTTGATTATTTCGTTTTGCTTTGTTTTTTTCCGTGGGTGCCGATCTCTGATACCCTTCTTACTTGGGGACTAAATTATGCTTTCAAAAGCAAGTCGTTTTTATGGACTGATTGAATGACTTCATTGACTTGAAAGAACATTCCGGCAACTGCTTTTAATTGCCTTTCTTCTTTAAATCACAGGTGCTTATATTCAGGCCTGGATCTGCATCAAATTAAGTGATTATATGTTGTTGTTGTGACAGTTTCTGCTCTCATTTCTTCAAAGTGAATGGACTGTTCGCTTCTTCCCTGGATGTAATGACCTGTGCACAGAGGAACACCTGGCAGGCTGGGGGACTGGCCTCCTGGGAGAGGTGGATTTGCATAGCATGGGTGACTGTCTTAGAATTCTAATCAGGGCTATATAGCTAGGGGCTGAAGAGATGACACAGTAGTCAGGAGGGCTTACTCCTCTCTGCCAGAGGACCAGGGTTCAGATCCCAGCACACACACTGGTCAGCTCACAAATGCCTGTAATTCCAACTCAAGGGAATTTAATGTCCCCTTCTGATCTCCATGGACACACACACACACACACACACACACACACACACACACACACACACACACACACACACACGCACGCACGCACCAAAACAAATCTTTATTTTTTTAAAAGAGGGCAAAACAGAAGGGTAAGAGAAGATGAAAACATGGGTTCACAGTGTGTGAAGTGCTTGCTATGCAAGCATGAGAACCCATGTTCGAATCCCCAGCAGCTGTGTAAGACTGAGAATGGTAGCCTGCTCCCAGAACCCCAGCCCTGGATGGGAGGGTAGGGAGAGGGTGTATACAGTTGGATCCCCAGAGCTTACTGGCCAGCCAGCCTAGCTGAAACAGTTCAGTGAGATTCCCCTTTCCCCAAAGGAATAAAGAGGACCCTGATACAGGAAGATATTCGACATCTCCCTCTGGCCCCCGTATGTGTCTATGTTTGAGAGCACACCTGTAAGCCCATATGCATACAAGTCTCTGGGTGTGCATGCTGTGTGCACATGAGCGTATAGGTGTGCACACACACCACATGTATACCCAGAGACACAAAAGATAAGGGAAATGGCAGTCAGTATTAAAATTTAAGAATGGTAACTTGTACTGATTTTTTTTTTTCGTTTTTTTTTTTTTTCTCCCTGAAACAGGGTTTCTCTGCATTGCTTTGGAGGTTGTCCTGGAACTCACTCTGTAGACTAGGCTGGCCTCGAACTCATGACTCATGGAGATCTGCCTGCCTCTGCCTCCTGAGTGCTGAGATTAAAGGTGTGCGCCACCAGTGCCCGGCTTGAGTTTGATTATTTTTTTTGAATTAGTCCATCAGAGCATGGAGAGAGATGGATTGAAGATCCATCTTGTGTTTGCTGCTACTGCTACAGTCATAGCTATGCATATAGTTCTGCCAGGGAGGAGACCAGCATGGCACAGAGAGGCAGCTGTAAGTGAGGGGCAGTAATGAAAATGATGTAATTGTGTCCAAGGAGATCGCTCTGTTGGTAAAATGCTTGCTGTGTGTTCTAGTTAGTGGTAATCATTAATTCGACATAGACATCTGAATAGAAAGCCTTGAATGAGGAATTGGCTAGATAGGGATTGGTGCTTGATATGGGAGGGCCAGGCCCACTGTGGCAATACTATCCCTTAGGCACAGGTGGTCCTGGGCTGTGTAGAAAGCTAGATAAGGATGAACCAGCCAGTGAGCAGCATTCCTTCCTGATTTCCATTTTAAGTTCCTGCTGGAGTTCTGCTCTGGCTTTCCTCAGTGATAGACTGGGCCCTGAAAGTATAAGATAGAATAAACCCTCTCCCCACCTAAGTTACTTTTGGTCAGTGTTTTATCACAGCAGCAAAATGAAAACTAGAACACTATACAAGCAGGAGGAACCGAATTCGATCCTCAGGACATACAGTAAAGAGTTATCATGCTGACACAGGATTGTAATCCCAGCACTGGGGAGATGGAGACAGGAGGATCCATGGAGCATGCAGCCAGCTAGCCTAGCCTGACTGGGGGTCTCCAGGCCAGAAAGAGACCCCATTTCACAAAACAAGATGGGCAGCTCCTGAGGAGCACCCAGAGTTGTACTCTGCCACCCTACATCAATTGTGCCCAGTGATAAGGTCACAAGCAGTCTGTGTAAGGTTTGCTGCAATGCTGCTTTCCCAGCGCCCGCAGGAAGAATACTGTGGGATAAAGATTGCTCAGAAATTCAGTTCCTTGAGCACCTTGAAAAGTGAAGAGTATAAGTGGCTATCATGAAATAAAATCTAGTCAGAATAAATTGTCCATGCTTGAAAGTGAATTAGCCACAGAGATGCTGACAGGTGGGGACGAGGGATTCAGTGTTTGCCATCTGCTCAATTATCAGGGCGATAATTGCTTGAAACGACCCTTTCAGCTCATCTTTAGACAGGAACAGATAAAATATTCCCCAATCCATTTGTGTGTGTGTGTGTGTGTGTGTGTGTGTGTGTGTGTGTGTGTGTGTGTGAACTTTGGTGTCTTAATTCATTTTCAATAGGGAAGGGGCAGGGACAACTGAACGGTTAACTGTGTGCCTCTTGTTTTTGACTTGAGAATAACAGGCAAATGTGGAGAGAGCCAAGTCTGCTCACGGTTCCGGAGGTGTCCATCTGAGGTTGGTGGCTCCATTGTTTCTGGTGGGGCAGAGCATCATGGGAACAGTGTGATGGAGGAGGCAAGCTGCTCGCTGTATGATGATCAGGAAGCAGAAAAGGGTCTGCAACTTGTAGGGTGAGGGTAGGTCCCTCAAGGACCCTTCAAGTCCCTGTTTCCCACAGGTCTAGAACCTCACAGTCTATTCCAATTTAAAACTCAATTCATCAGTTAATTCGTGAGTGCATTGTGTGCATGTATGTGCATATATGTGTACATACTGAGGTTAGAGGACAATCTTGGGTGCCATTGCCTAGGTTCTGCCTATTATTTTTATGTATGGGTGTGTGTGGGGTGTGTGTGTATGTGAAGTCAAGAGGATAACCTTGCATGCCATTATTCAGGAGCCATCTTGTTTCTTGAGAAAAGGTCTTCCAATGGTCTCAACTTGTTGACTGGGCTAGACTGGCTGGTGAGCACCAGGGATCTGCCTGTCTCTGCCTGCCCTAATGCTGGGATTCTAAGCATGCACTGTCACACCTTGCTTTTTTTTTTTTTTTTAAATTGCATTTTATTGAACTCAAGTCTCTGTATACCTTTTGAGACAGAGTCTCACTATGTATCCCTGGTTTGTTCTGGAACTCAGTGTAGTTGAGGTTGGCCTCGAACTCACAGAGATCTTCCTGCTTCTGCCTCCCAGGTGCTGTCTGTAAGGTGTGCACCACCACTGCTTGTTGATTTTAATCTTTAAGATCTCTTCTATGTCAGCTGCAGCCTGCATCTTCTGTCAGCTCCAGCTGGACACTTTTATCTGGGGTTCCCATTGCCTCAACAACAACAACAAAGGTCTCAAACAGTGCTCATGGCCTTCCTATGATAATTTTCAGGGTCGCCACCCTTTTCAGTAACACACTTTGAATATGTGTACATTTTCTATTTTTCTAAACAGAATGCCACAGACTATGTAAGTGACAGAGAGAAAGGGTTTAAGTCTGATCCAAGGTAAACCATGAACATGATGAGAGGAGGGGTATAGAGAAGAACCAGCCAGGCAGGCAATTTAACTCAGAATCACTCCTTAGATAATCCACTAATTCTACAACCCATTAATCCAATAACTGTGTGAATGGATTGGTCTGTGCATGAGGTCAGAGCCCAATTCACCTCTTAAAGTTCCCACCTGGCTCCACCACTTGATATCTTATAGGAACTGAATTTCAATGAGTTTCAGAGGGGAATAACATGCAAACTCCAACTTTCCCCCTGTTGATTTGTTGATTTCTGAATCTAATTATCCAAGAGACTCATGTGTATTAAGTTCAGTGCTATAGTATCTACTTAGAATCTCCCAAATGAGGGGCTGGGGTGTGGCTCAGTGGTAGAGCACCTGCTTAGCATGCATGAGGCCCTGGGTTTGGTCTCCAATACCACACATTTTTTTCCCAGTCATTTTGATGGATGTATGGTGTTCTAGTTTCTTTGTTTCAACGTTGAACTTTCTTTCTATGCTTATTGAACATTCGAAGGATCAAAGATCTTGAGTGAAGTGTTTGTTCAAATCTGTCTCTCACTTTTCATTTGGATGATTCCCCTTCCCCCCCTCCATTATTTTGAGATAGGGTCTTTCTCCTTAGTCCTGGTTGTCCTGGAACTTGCTCTGTAGACCAGGCTGGCCTCGAACTCAGAGATCCACCTGCCTCTTCCTCCCAAGTGCTGGGATTAAAGGTGTGTGTCACCAACGCCCGGCTCCCTTTCTTCCTTCTTCCTTAGAGCTGTGCTGCAAATGCCTCACCCATGTCTGTGAGCTGCCTTCTCTCACCTCGAGTGACATTTTCTGGCAAGCAGAATTTCCATATTTGTAAGGTTTTATTGTGAGCTCAGCTAGACCTCAAACTCATGGTAGCACTTCTCTTTAAGCTGTGTTCTCTGTCTCATTACACACTTTCCCATATACTCCAGTGTCTGGAAAACAGCTTGCCCTTTCTTCTGGGAACTGGCTTCGGTTTGACCTTTCAACCTTTAGATCCATAACCCGCCTCATATACAATGCATTAAGTATTCCTGAGTGCATGGTATGTAATGTGTGGTGCTTGTTGTGTGTTGTGCATACACGTTTGTATGTGCACGCACATGGGTGGGTACATGTGTGTGTTGCATGTATGTTGTGTGTGTTTTATATGTTATATGTTTACATATGTGTGCATTACCTGCGAAGTGGCGTGTGTGTGTGTGTGTGTGTGTGTGTGTATGTTGCATGTGTGTTGTGTGTGCGGGTATGCTGGTATGTGTGTAGTGTGAGTGTTGTATATGTGAGGGGATGCATGTGGAGGCTAATCACTGATGATGGGTGTTGTCCTTGATTGATTTCCCCTTTATTTTTTGAGACAATGACTCTCACTGACTCTGGAACTCCCAGTTAGGCCATGTTTGCTGGCCAGTGAAACCCAGAGACTCCTTCTTGCTGGCACCAGGATTACAAGTGGGCACTGAGACACCCAGCTCTTTGCATGGATCCTCATGTTTGTATGTCAAGCACTTTATCAACTAAGTCATCTCCCCAGCTCCTTCAGATAAAATTTTTATACGTGAGACAGGTGTCAGAATGAATGTGCCCCTGTGGATAACCAGTGGCTGCTGGGGCGTTTATTGAAGAGTAATGTTGTCAATCAAATGGCCATCCGTGTACAGATCTGGCCTCCATTCTGCCCTGAATGGCCCCCTAGTCCCTCTGGGCACCTATAGCACAGATTTCATGACTACAGCTTTTATGTGAGCCCATATCTAGACTTTATTTCATCCTTTCAACCTTGTCCTTCACAACTGCTGAGAGCCCTCTCTCTAAGCAAGGCCGGCTTGTCTTTCTGTTTATTTATTTGCCACTTTGTTTGTGCTTTTAGAATTCAAAATGAAAAATTGTACCAACACCTCCATATAAAACTTAAAAAAAAGCTGATGTTCTATGCTTGAGACAGGCGAGGAAGAGAGTCTGATGCACACCCATTACTTGCTCCTCCTGGCTCATCTCCATCCAGTTACTCAGTCATCTGTTCATTCCATATGTATTTATTGAGCTCTTGCTGTGTTTCAGACCCTGCGCAAAGTGTATGGGAAAGAAAACAGTGGTGAGCTGAGAACAGACATGGGCGTTGGGGAGATGTCTCAGTCAAAGTGCTGGGATGATCATCAGAATATCTGGGGGAAAAGTCGGCATAGTAGTGTGCACCTATAATTCCAGTGCTGGGGAGGTGGACACAGGTGGACCCCTGGGGCTGATTAGCCTGGAGAAATTAATGAGATCAGGGTTCAGAGACAGATACCTACCCCTCAACATGCACACATGAGTGCACACGTGGTGTGCGTGCACACGCACAGAGGGGTGGCAGGGCAGGGGATTCTTCAAAGCTTCCAGTTTTGAGAAGACAAAGATTTCACTAACTATGGACAAATCATTGCGCCCCAGATTGTGAAGAGGGTTATGAAGGAGAGAGAAGACTGTGAAAGAGACTCATAAGAGGGCCTCAGGTTTGTGGTGGGAGTGGGCTGAATATGGGAGGGGAGGGCTGCTCTGAGCGGAGGATAAAACAGTGCAGGGGGTCTGAGGCAGGTCAGCGTCAACCAGCCCTGAAAACAGCAGAAAGAGGCACATGCCCCAGAAACTCACTGATGTTATTTACCTCCCCTTTACCTCTTCCCTCCCTCCCTTCCTCCCTCCTTCCCTCTCTCCCTGCCTCCCTCCCTCCTTCTCTTCCTCCTTGCCTCCCTCCCTCCCTCCCTCCCGCTCTTCCTTCCTTCTCTCCTTCCCTCTTTCCCTCATTATCTATCTAAGGACATCCTGGAACCACCAATCTTCCTGCCTCCACTCTGACCCCTTCCTGTGCCCATGCTGTGTTACAGATGTCCACCACCCTACCACACCCAAGTGACATTTATTACATGACAACTTCATTTAGAGTTGGTTCCTTCAGGGATTGGCAGCTCCCTGAAGATGGGGATTGAGTCTCTATTATTATTATTATTATTATTATTATTATTATATTATTATTATTTTGACTTCTCAAATGATGTTCTGTGCAGAGAGGGTGATTAGGCATTGTTTGTGGAATGCTCCCTCTACACTCGGTTGGGATTTAGAGGTGCTTGTCTACACTGCCCACAAGCTCACCTCTGGCTTTTTGAGTAGATGAGTTATTTGCCTTGTTTAAGTGTGGGGAAGAGAAGGAAATCAAATTAATAACCCACGCAAGCATGCCCCAGACCTTCTGGTTTATGTTTAAAGATTTAACATCACCCATTTATTAACTTCTCCATTAATTTATAAGGGTCTCTAGCTCTCAGTTACCTAAAATCCCTTCTAGGGATGTTGTAGGATGTAGAGAAATAAGTAAATAATTAGAATGATAATGACTGTTGACCTTGGGGTCAGTGAAAGTAAAGAATTGGCCGTTACAGGCTGTGTGCTCAACTGCCCGCATGCAGCCTTGTCATTAACAAGGTCAATAATGGAAACTCTGGACACAGGAGAACATCACAGGATGAGTGTCATCCACTATGCACGGTGACACTTTAACCCTATGTACAGTGGCAGAAAACAGCTGCTGTGGTGCTGGGGATGTAGGATGGAGACACAGCCGGGTCCCCCCTGTTCTGCCATTGGTGGTGTGGTTCCTGGAAAGCACTTGACATAAAGGTGCTACCCCACCTCACAGGACTGTCCTGGCCTCGCTCCCTCCTTCCCTCCCTTCTTTGTTTCAGGGTCTCATACACCCAAGGGTGACCTAGAACCTGCAATCCTCGTGCCTCCACTGCCCCCTTCCTTCCTGTGCCCAGTGCTATGCTACAAGTGTGCCCCAACCTGGGGTCCATGAGCCAGTCTGAACCCCTACTTGTCTAAGTAAAGCTTGCGTGCTGCGTGATTTTCACTTGTATGTGTGCACATGTCCACGTGGCTTGTGTGCACAAGTGTGCATGCAGGTGGAAGGCAGAGGCTGACACTGAAGTGTTGTCTTTGAAGCAGGGGCTCTTACTGAACCCGGAGATCACTGATTCAGCTGGGTTGGCCAGTCAGCAAGCCCCAGGGATCTGCTGGATTTTGTCTTCCCGACGCTGGGATTACAGGCATAGGTAGTTGTGCCCAGTTTTTTACATGAGTGCTGACGATCTGAACCCAGGCCCGCACACTTCATTAACTGACTACTCCAGGTTGCTTTTGACTCATTTTGGCCGCAACTTCCTATTGTGGAGCGTGCCTTCCTGAGACACTTTGTGGTCACGTGGTACCTTCAAAGGGGAGTGTCCCTGGGCGCATTCCGGGGTATTCTTTGAACTGTTTTGGCTTATCTGAATGTTTGACTCCACTCCTTTTTCTAAAATGTCTTAGATAAACCTAGGTTTCCTTTGGAAGTCAGCAGCCCGTGATTTTTTTTTTTTAGTTTTTATTTTTAAATGAGTTATTCGCTGCCAGTGTGTAGGTATCCAAAACCGCCTTCAGGAGTGAGGGCTTACTTCAAAGAGCATGCCCTCACACTGCAAGGGGTTTCTCTCCCACTTTGAATGGCAATTCTCTTTAAGGATATTTCTGTCTGGGAGCTCGGCACAGGTGGGAAAATTCATTTAGCATCAACCAAAATTCTTCCTCAGCAGAAAAATAGTTGATAGACGCCAATGTTCACCCCGGACTACATGTCAGTGTGAAAATGCAGTATCAAG
Source organism: Cricetiscus sungorus (assembly GCA_030556225.1). NCBI lineage: Eukaryota > Metazoa > Chordata > Mammalia > Rodentia > Cricetidae > Cricetiscus > Cricetiscus sungorus. The sequence goes on from JANBXA010000044.1 coordinate 8,063,207, forward strand.
GCTTCGCTGTCCGGATTCCCACTAGGCCCTGAGTTCAGAGGAAGGTAAAAGACTGCTCCCCACAGCCTCCTCTGTATGGAGCACATGAACAGATTCCCCGGCTTCATTCTTTAAAGAGCTAAAATTAGAAGGATCACATGTAACCCAGCGCCTCCTCCTGGGTAGACAGCTGAGACTCTCAGCCGGAGTGCCACAGGGATTCCTGCACGCCTGTGTCTATTGCTACAGTGTTCACAGCAGGCTAGCCCTGCTGCATCAACAGCATGGTAGAGAAAACAGTAGCACACACAGTGGCGTTTTAGGCAGTAGCCTAGAAGGAAAGCACGCGGTTTGCAGGAGAATCACAGATCATTGTGTTAAGTGCAATAAGCCAGGCTTAGAGAAGCATGGCATGCTTTATCTCATGTATGGAATCTAGATTTAAATATATATGCACATACATGCATATATATTTCATGGTAAGTGTATGTGTGTTTGCTATGAAAACAGAGGGATAACTGTGTTGGGAAAGAAAGGGGCTGAGGGAAGAAGGGGGAAGAAAGGGTGAATTGGTGTGACACAAAGTAATATGTTTTCTCTCGTGAATAATCTTAGACATGTGTTCCTATATATTATGTGAGTGTATTTTACCTGGTTGTATATTACACAGATATACATATTACATGGTGTCCTCGTTAGGTTTCTTTGTTGCCATGACAAAACCCATGGCCAAAAGCAGCTTCCAGGTATTAGTCCATCACTGAGAGAAATCAAGGCAGAAACCAGGAGGCAGGGACGGAAGCAGAAACCACCAAGGAATGTTGCTTATTGCCATGCTCCTCACAGCTCACTCAGCTTGATTTTCAACATACTCCATGATCTCCCGCCTAGGAATGTAACCGCCCACAGTGGGCTGGATCCTCTCACATCACTCTTTAAGCAAGACAGTGTCCCACAAACTTGCCTACTGGCTAATGTGATGGAGATATTTCCTCAGTGAGGGGACCCTCTTCACAGGTGACTCTAGCTTGTGTCAAGTTAGCAAAACCCCAACCAGGACAATATTATATAGACATTTTACACAAATGTTTATATTATATCATATCTAAATGTAGACATGTTAGATGAATGTATATATTCCATGGATATATAAATATGTGACATGAAAGAAAGATGGACTGTATTCCCTGAAATTTTAAGTCAAAATAAACCTTTCATCTCTTAACTTGCTGTGGTCAAGCATTTTGTCAAAATCATGGAGGAAATAGTTAGCACAGCTCCCTAAACCCAAGCGATACAAAATGTGATTCAACTCTAATCAAGTGTGATATCAAACTTGATTGCATCAGATGCCAAACCTTAAAAGAGACCAAGTGAACATTTAGCATCTTCCTTATGAATCACACACAATTTTCTAGAATTTTCCAACACATTCTCTGAAAAGAAGGCAAAATAATAATAATAATAATAATAATAATAATAATAATAATATCAGGGCTGGGGAGAGGGCCAAGACAGTAAAGTGCTTGTCACTCAAGCATGAGAACCTGAATTTGATTCCCAGAATCAACGTAAAAATCAGAACATGGTGGCATGGGATTGTAATCCTAATACTGGGATCCCTAGGGCTTGCTGCTCAGTTAGCTTAGTCTAGTTGATGAGCTTGAGGCCAGTGAGAAATCCATCTCAAAAACCAAGGTGGGTGTTGGAGAGATGGCTCAGATACTGCTCTTCCCAAGGATAAGAGCTCTGTTCCCATCACCAGCATCCAGTGACTCACAAGTGCCTATAATTCCAAATCCAGGGAATGTGATGCCCTCTGGTGTCTGAGGGTACATCACTCGTATGTTAGACACTCCCACAGACCACACATACATTAATAATATTCAAAACAAAGTGGACAGACCTGAGCTTGACTTCTGGACAGCATACAGACACAGACACGCACACACACACACACACACACACACACACACACATACACACACTCCCCCACTCCCACACATGCACACAGACAAAGCATGCAATTCCATCATGTTCTGCAACACACCATACAGTGAAGAGATTCTAGTCTCTAGCTTCATTCTGCCCTACTGACCCACCTGCCTTGGTCATTTCTCTCCAGCTGGAAGCATTACCCCTTAAATAGGAGTTCGCTGTAATACCCAAGCCACTCAGAAGTGGGATCCTGTGCTGTTTTTCAGCATCCCTGCCCTTCACTCCAGCTTAATTCTTCGAAAGCATCAGGTACAGAGAAGGAAAAACTCCAAGCTCAGCAGCTGGGGCAGCTTTGCTCTGGCAGCCTTAGACCCTCACAGCTATCTCCCCAACTAGGATATTTCTGCACTGTTTGCAGGAGATGTAGGTCATAACCTGCAGGGTTTCCTACTTTGGAGAAAACCCACTGGTTCTCTCGACCTCTCTTTGTAAGTGTTAAAAAAAAGATTCCATTGTAGACATTCAACCTCTGAGACAATTCTGGAAAAAGTGAGCTTGGCTCAGAACACGTGATAGATATATATGGCCAAGGTTCTGCCAGCAAGCAGCATTATTTTTTGGATGTGAAGTGTCTCCCACAACCACCTGTGTTAGAACACTTGGTCCCAAGCTGGTGGTGCTGTTCTGGGAGATTAGGGAACCTTCAGAAAGTGGGACACAGCTGGAGTAGTTAGGCCAATAGAAAAGTGTCTTTGAAAGTTATACCCACCTCTAGTTTTGGTCTAGTTCATTGGTTCCAGGTCAGGGGTCACAATGTGAATGAATCAGCTTTCAGTTTCTGCTACCAAGGGACTTGCTCCATTATGCCTTCCCTATCATGAAGGGTTAAAACCTCGGAGACTGTGAAGCCAAAGCCAGCCCTTCTTTCTGGGAGTTGTTTGGTTAGATATTTGTCTATAGTGACCAGAAAAGTAACTAATACAGATGAGAGAAGATAGAAGTTAGTTTGAACCTCCCCCGCCAAAGTATAAATCTGGGTTCCTAGGAAAGGCTTGTTAGGGGTTCTTAACCTGAGGGTCATGACCTCCCCCGAAGGGGTCACATATCAGGTATTTACATAATGACCCATAATTGCAGCAAAGCTACAGTTATGAAGTAGCAATGAATAATTTTATGGTTGGGGGTCACAACAACATGAGGAATTCTATTAAAGGGTCACAGCGTTAGAAGGTTGAGGACTACTGGTTTAGTTGGTTAAGTGTGTTCTAGTTCAAATATGAAGACTTGTGTGCTTATAATCCCAGCACTGGAGAGGTGGAGACAGCATCCCTGGGCTTGTGCAGGGTAGGCACTCTATCAACTGATCCACCTCCATGGCCTTCTCAATGTATTTTTAGCTAAACGCATGACAGCTTATCAAGAAATAGAGGCCCAAAACTCTGGATCCACCTTGCCTAACATTGCATTAAGCACTGGGTTCCATTCCCAGCACTGCAATCTCAACAACTGGGAGATGGAGGCAGGAGGATCAGAAATTCAAGGTCATCATCAGCTGTATATTGAGTTCAAGGCCACTCTGGGCTACATGTGACCCCTTTTTAGTCCCTGACACTTGAGCTGGCTTTGGGGAAGCTATCCCTCATACTGGGTTGCCTCACCCAGCCTTAATACAAAAGGAGGAGCTTAGTCCTACCTTAACTTGATATGCCATGCTTTGTTGACACCCACAGGAGGCCTGTACCTTTCTGAACAGAAACAGAGGAGGAGTGGATGGGGGAGAAGGTGGAACAGAGGGAATGGGAGGAGAGGAGGGAGGGGAAACTGCAGTTAGGATGTAAAAGAAATGAAAACATTAATTAATAATAATAATAAAAATGACTCACTGCTGAGCAGATCCTGCCTGCATTCTTGGTGTGGTTGGTGTCTCAAGCCTTGCCAATTGCCCCCAGGAGACAACTTGACTGGGTCGTAACCAAGACCATTTTCTTTGTTAAGGGCAGCCATGCCTATAAAGAGCATGCATCATCGTCTTGAAGCTAGTAATGACTTCTAGATATTTCACATCGTAAATCACCCTTGTGGAAGAGCTCGGAGGGAAGAAGAGTGGGTTGGTCTCTGTGAAGGAGTGAGACTCTGCCAGGTTGCACCATGGAGAAAACCCATGCCTTCAGCCGAATTTGGGGAGTATTGGCTAGGTTGCAGGACATACACAGCTGCTCCTGTGTCTCCCAGGAAACAGGATGCCCATCCACAAATTTCCTTGAGCTGTCACATATGGAAATTAGAACCTTCAGACCAACACAGTGTCTATATGGTCTGAAAATCTACACTTAAACCATTCCCCAGCCTCTTCTTGAACCTGAATCCCATAATTTGTGTGTGTGTGTGTGTGTGTGTGTGTGTGTGTGTGTGTGTAGTGTGTGTGTGTGTGTGTGTGTGTGTGTGTGTGTATGCTATAAATCACATGTGCGTGCTGGTTTGCATACCCATGTGTGTACATCTCCTCCTCCCCCTCCTCCCCTCTCATCCTTCTCCTCTTCCTCCTCTTCCATCCTCCTCATTTTTCCAGTCTTTCTGTGTAGACCAGGCTGGTCTTGAGCTTATAAAGATACAACTGTCCCTGCCTCCTGAGTGCTGGGATTCAAGGTGTGCACTACCACAGCTGCCTTAACATGTTTTTTGAGACAGGCTCTCTCAGTAATAGAGAGCTCATTGATTTGGTTAGACTGGTTGGTCTGTGAGCTGAAGGGATGCTCTGTCTCTGCCTACCCCAGCTCTGGGGTTACAGACACATATGGCACACCAGGCTCAGGCCACACCAGGGTTTTGCTCAGTGTTAGGGATTGAAATGTTTGTGTACCTTCCCACCGAGCCATTGCCTCAGCCCTTGTCCTTGAACTTAGGTCACAATGCTCATTTGGTGAGATGGAGTTGTCTAGGGCCCCCAAGGGAAGAAGGCCCTGTGGTTTGGTTTCTTTTTTCCAGTCCCTATGGTGCCTATAGCAGATGTAATAGCCAGAGTGTGACTAGGGGTAAATACTGATTGCCTGATAGGTGGAGTAAATGGGCAAATGAAACTCTGCCCTAATTTACATACTAGTTATCATTCTTAGGAAGCTGTGCCTGAAGGCAAGTCTCAAGCAATACCCCGTCACCATAGAGAAAGGAAGGAGGGTGATACAGACCAGCTGGTCCCAGTACACATGCCAGATGCTATGCTGAGCTCTGCCACACACACTCTGCACTTAGTCACGATCACTGCCATCTGTACTAAAAAGGTAAAGAAGGGATTGGGGAGATAGCTCAGTGTGTACAGTGTTTGCTGTGCAAGCATGGGGACCTGAGTTCAAATCCCCAGGACTCTTGCAAAAGCAGAAGTGGGTCTGTAACCCTGGTTCTGGGGAGGCAGAGACAGGTGCATCCTGGGAACTCATTGGCCAACTAGGCTAAATCAAATGGTCATCTCGATTTGATTGAGATGAGTGAGAGAATCCATCTCATTGAAATAAGGCAGAGGGTAGTAGAGGACAGCAACAGCCATACTGCCCTTTATACACACCACACCACATTACAACCCCCACACCCCTCTATACTAGCCCCTCATCCACACACATGAGCCCAGAGCTAAGGAAGAATTGAAGCTAAAATACCTCATTCCACTTCCACATCAGAGGGGATAGTGGGAGGAAAGGAACAGCTTATGTTCTTGCCCCCCAAACACTGCAGAATTATATTATATTATATGATCAAATTCCCATGCAGAATAGGTAAGGTAATAGTGGGAGTTTCCTAGGGTGGTGCAAAGAAACATCTGTTCACCCCAGAGAGGGAGGGCATGGGCACTTCTGGGCAGCTGGACTACTACCAACAACACCAATCACAATATGGTGGTTCATCTTGAAGCTGTGGTATTAAAAGACCTCCATCCCCACTCCACTCCTGCCTTTATATCCTCTAGCACCCGCCAAGACCATACACAGCTGAACTGCAGGGAGTGGTGATGGAAACCTCAGGTGTGGGTCACCACGCACACCCCCATAGGGGAATATTAACAACCTGACCATCAGCAGAGGTAGAGCTACATGGTTCTGCCTGTATTCTGTATTCTGGGAGATTCTAGGCAGGTGCTCTACCACTGAGTCACACCCCAGCCTCTAACTGGGGGATTCTAAGTACTGTACTCCTGAATCAAACTGTTGGTTCTGCCCTGTTTTGTTTTTGTTTTAGTTTTTAAAGACAGGGTTTCTCTGTATCCTTGGCTGTCCTAGAGCTTACTCTGTAGACTGTAGACCAGGCTGGCCTTGAACTCCCAGACATTGCCTGCCTCTGCCTATTGAGTGTTGGGATTAAAGGCGTGCTCCTCCATTCCCTGGCTGCCCTGAGTTTTTATAACCATCTCCTATCACAGCCAGAATGAGCCCTCATCTGGGCCCGCAGGAGTGTATTGGGCAACAGGTGTTTTTGCTGCAGAGCTCTGTCCTGTCCCGTGTTGTATTTTCTTACAGCTGTCCTTACATTTCCAACTCTTTGGTTTAAAGTATTGCACATAAGTCAGCTCCCCAGTGACAAGCCAGAATTCTTTCCTGGATCAGTAAGTGACATTGGAAGAGGATTGTCAAAGGATGCCATGTGGCAAGCAGAGGTTCCTGGTGCTGTGGACATACACACCATCTAACGAATAACAGGAGTGTTGCACCACTATTAATTAGAGACAACTTATTTAACTTATTTGTTTCCCACATACTTTTTTCTTTTTCATCTCCTTCCTTCCTCCCTCCCTCCCTCCCTCCCTCCCTCCCTCCCTCCCTCCCTCTCTCTCTCTCTCTCTCTCTCTCTCTTTCTTTCTTTCTTTCTTTCTTTCTTTCTTTCTTTCTGAAAAAAGAGACTAACTATGTAGCCTGGGCTGGCCTTGAACTCACTATCCAGCCCAGTCAGCTCCAGGGTTTGTCTGTGTGGGATAACACTTGGAGTTCCCACCAAGTTCCAGGAAAGAATCAATTTTCAAATGATGTTTTCAAATGACGTCAGAAGCTGGTGCCGTCACTCCTGTCCTACAGGGTGGTCTTGCAAGGGAGCCTGCAGCATGTCTTCCAGTTTGGTTTGAGAGTGGAGGGACTTGCCTGAGGGTTTTCGGTGGAGAACTACCCCCCCCCCCCACTGGAGGAAGCCAGGCTTCTGTCTGTGCATAAGCACAGAGTGGTGGCTCATGCTTGCAACCCCAGCTCTTGGAAGGTGGAGGAAGGCTGGTTAGTAGTTAAGGGTCTTCCTCAGATCCATAGTGACTTTGGGGTCAGCCCAGGCCCCATGAGACTTTCTCTTAAAAAGAACAAAATGTTTTGCTTTGCCCGGATCTGCTGGCTGAGAGGGAGGGAGGCTAGAGCCCAATGTGTCTTTTGTCTGTTCCGTGGATACAGTCCTCTATAGTTTTGTTGGGAAGTCGTTTTTCCCTGTTTGCCTCTAGTTTGCCCTGAAGGTGGAGTTGTGGGTTGTGATTTCATTCGGAAGTGCAGGTTCAGCTACCCACAACCCCCAGAAGGCTGAAAAATCAGTAAAGGGGGCCGGGAAGGGGAGAATAAAACAAGTGCCCACAACAAGACTTTATTACATTTCATGCTATGGAAAAACTATTTATTTATTTTAACAAGAGTTATTTTCTAACCTTGTTTTCTTTGTTCAACCCATATATTTTTGCTTGTGAAAATTGTTTAGGTAGTTCATATGGGATGGACCACAACACATCTTTTATTTTTCCCGATAAAAATGAGGGAAAATTTCATTTAACAGTTCCTTTTTTCTTTCACTATAAGTTTTCAGAAATAAATTAAACCCGGTAAGGGTATCTCACTTATGTAATGTATAGATTTTTTTTTTTTTTAAATTATGTGGTGTTTGTACACGTGTGCAGTTGTCCACAGAGGCCAGAAGAGGGCATTGGAGCCCCTGAGGCTGAAGTTATAGGTGGTTGTTGGTTGTGAGCTGCCAGATGTTGGAACCAAACTTAGGTTCCTTGTCCTTAGCCACTGAGCCACCTGTCTGGCCCCACCCCCTTTCCCTTGGAGTCAAGGAAGGCCTTATATACCCCAGGCTGGCCTGAAGCTTGCTATGTAGCAAAGGATGGGGTATAGCTTCGAACTCCCGATTCTCCTGCCTCTACCTCCCAAGTGCGGGGATTACAGGCATGCACTATCACAACACCTAGTTTATTGCACGCAGGGGACTAAACCAGGGTGTTGTGTGTGCTAGGGGAGTACTCCATCGGCTGGGCTACTTCTTTAACCCTAGACCTTGATCTTTTAAAGGCCACAAACTATGCACACTGTTCATTCTGTTGTTCTAGGTGGGCCGGGCAGCCTTGTTCTGTGTAGGTGAAGTCTCAGAAAGGCAAGGTGTACCTCCCTTGATCACTACTGGGCCGAGTGCCCGAGGCATACAGATCCACAGTTTGAGACCCAGGCTCCAGGATCAGCAGCTCAGCACCCAGAAGCTAGAGGTCACTTCTATGCTGGTGGCCCTTGGTGGCTGCCCTACAGTTCTATACCCCAGAACTGTCCCAGTAATGGGGCTAGCAGTTTTTTCTCAACCCTGGCTCTTTGAAGGCCTATTGTACTCTCAAATGCTTCAGGGCCTTACAGTGGCTGTTGGGCCACCTCAGCCTGGCTGTCCTGGGAGTCACCAGCTGTTTTTGACACCAGCACAGCTTACTCTAGCTGTGAAATGCAGTGTGAGATGCCTAGGTGAGGGTGTATTGGGTGGCAGCGTGGGGTAGGGGCATACTTAGGAGGGGGATGTGCCATGTTCTATGAATTCCATCATAGGAAGGGAACTAGTTCCTGCCTGGCACGGTTAGGGACTGCTGGGAGGTCACAAGTCCTGGAGTGGCTGAGGGTGGGGTTATGTGGAGTGACAGGAAGGATCTGAGTCAGAGGATAATAACATTGATTTTGTTTGTCACAGTGATGGGAAATTAACTTCACAGTGTGGCCTCTTCCCTTGTTATTAACCAGTTGCTGTCTTACTCACTTTCACGAGTACGATGATTGACATCACTGGTCAACTCTTCTAGAATCACCTAGGAGCCAGTCCCTGGGCATGACCGTGAGGAGTTTCTTGATTAGATTCCTTGAGGTGGAAGGTCAGGGTCTGAACTGTATAGATGAGAGTGAGCTAAATACCAGCATCCATCTCTCCCTGCTTCCTTTCTAAGGATGTGACCAGCAGCCTCATGTTCTTGTCAGCCATGATGGACAGCACCCTGGAACTGTGAGTCCAAAGCAACCCTATCTCCCTCGTTTTGTTTTGTCAGAGCATTTTGTCACAAAAACAGGAAAAGAAACTAAGACACAGAGTAATTTCCCTCCAAGATGCCTGCAATTGATTACCAGAATTCATCATTATGAATAGATATGCAATGTTCAGGAGTGAGGGTGGGCATGTGCAAGTATGCACGTGTGCGTTTGTGTGTGTGTGCATGAACATGCTTGAGGAGTCTAATTCAGTCAATATATATTTTTCCTGTTTTTCATTTTTCTGTGTGTGTGGTATACATTTACATGTATGCATGTTTGCATGTATACAGACACTCATGGGTGTGCATGTACATGTGTGAGATGTTTGCATGAATACAGACACTCATGGGTGTGCATGTACATGTGTGAGATGTTTGCATGTATACAGACACTCATGGGTGTGCATGTGCATGTGTGAGATGTTTGCATGTATACAGACACTCATGGGTGTGCATGTGCATGTGTGAGATGTTTGCATGTATACAGACACTCATGGGTGTGCATGTGCATGTGTGAGATTGTGCATGTAGAGGCCTTGGGGTTTACTCTTGGAACTATTCTCTCACTATTCTTCTGTCTTACTTGTTGAGGCAGGTGTCTTCAAACCCAGAGATTACTGATACAAGTGGCCCAGTTAGGCAGCTTACCTTGGGGATGCCTTACAGACAGGCTGTCATGTCCACCTGACATTTTTATGGGTACTAAGGATCCGAATCAGCAGATCTTCATGCTTGTGTGGTAGGAGCTTAATACTGAACCATCTCCCCAGCCCAAATTTAGCCAATATTCTGCTTGGAATATTCTTGCATTGTGTAGAAGCTATAATGTGTCTACTTGACTGGGCTAATGCAGCTGGGTACTCAATTCTACACTCATTTTAGAGCCACTGCAAAGGTATTTCGTTCCACATCTACAATCAATTGGCTGTCAGTAATAGAGATTAATCTTGGTATTTTGCTCGACTCTGCCCAATCAGTTTTAGGGCTTGAGAACAAAAGCAGAGGTTAAGAGAAGAAAACATTCTACTTTAAGACTTAAGATCACAGCTTAGTCCTGACTGAGTTCTCACTCTACTGGCTTACATCGCAGCTTCTGGTGGGACTGGGCATGAAGAACTGAGTTCTATCCTCACACCCTCACCCCCATGTGGAAATCCAGGTGTGGTGGCACAGGCTTGTAGCTCTAGAACTGTGTGGAAAATAACCCAGCTAGACTACTTGATGAATTCCAAGCTAGTGGGAGAGTCTGTCTTAAAAACAAGGTGAAAGGTGAACAGAGGAATGACATCAGAGTTTGTCTTCTCAGCTCCATATGCATGAGCACACCATACACACACACAGACACACAGACACACACACACACACACACACACACACACACACACACACACACACACACAGATTCTGGAATTACCAACCTGGACAACTGAGTTAGTTAATTTTTTAAAAAATTACCATTAATAATTATAACCATATAATATGATTAGGTAGCAATAGTGTATAATTAATGACACTTTATCCAAATGCCATCAATATATTATACACAATTTATATATATTTCAAAGATTTATTTTTACTGTTTTAATGTTATGTGTGTATGGTTATGTCTGTGTAGGGGTTTGTGTATGTGAGTGCAGGTGCCTTCAGAAGATAGAAGAGGGTGCCAGATCTTCTGGAGCTGGAGTTACATGTGGCTGTGAGCTAATTTCAAGTGTGGAGCTAATTCATGTCCTCTGCCGGAGTCATTTGTGCTCTTAACTGCTGAGCCATCTCTACAACTCTCAATTATTTTATAATTTATGTTTATTTTATGTTCATTGGTGTTCTGCCTGCATGTACATCTGTGTGGGTGTATCACTGGAGTTACAGACAGGTGTGAGCTGCCATGTGGGTGCTGGGAATTGATCCTACATCCTCTGGAAGAGGAGTCAGTAGTCTTAATCACTGAGCTACCTCTCCAGCCCTGTAAAATAGTTTTGTTGTTGTTTTGGGGTTTTTTGAGACAGGTTTTCTCTGTGTTGCCTTGGCTGTCCTGGAACTCCCTCTATAGACCAGGCTAGCCTTGAACTCAGGGTTCTGCCTGTTTCTGGCTCCCAAGTGCTGGGATTAAAGGTGTGTGTCACCTCCCCCCCCCCCTAAGTTTTATATTAAATTTTTTTTTTTTTGAAAAACAGTCTAAAGTAGACCAGACTGGCCTTGAACTTGGTGTGTAGTTTAGCCTTGAACTTCTGACCCTCCTGCCTCTACCTTCCAAGTGCTTGGACTGCTGATTCTATTGTGCATAATGTATGATGCTTATGTATAAATATGTAGACTGGTACATGCATTATCCAATATTTCTTTTTTGTTTGCTTGTTTGTTTGTTTCCAAGACAGGGTTTCTCTGTATTGCTTTGGAGCCTGTAACATTATCCAATATTTCATATGCAAAGTTATTTGAGAGTTTGATTGACAGGCCATGTTGTCATAGGGATGTAATAAGAGAGATGCTTGAAACTGGACCAGCTGAGACAATGATGACCCTAAGGTTGAATTTGGAGTGCCCACCAAAAGTCCACATGTTAACAGCATGGTCCCAGAGTAACACAGCTAGACGATGGGTCCTGGCTGGAAATTTCTAGGTCACTGGGATGGTAAGCTTGAAGGGGATTATGGTGTGGAACCCAACAGTACTGGCTGACACAAGCTAGAGTCATCAGAGAGGAAGGAGCCTCAGTTGGGATCTCCATGAGATCCAGCTGTAAGGCATTTTCTAAGTTAGTGATCAATGGGTGAGGTTCCAGTCCATGGTGGGTGGTTCCATTTCTGGGCTGGTGGTCCTGGGTTCTGAAGGAAAGGCTAAGCAAGCCAGGGGGAGCAAGCCAGTAAGCAGCACTCCTCTGTGGCCTCTGCATCAGCTCCTGCCTCCAGGTTCCAGCTCTGCTTGAGTTCCTGTCCTGACTTCCTCTGATGATGGACTGGAAGTGTAAGCCAAATAAACCCTTTCCTCCCAGCTTGTGGTCTGGTCACAGTGTTTTGTTGAAGCAGTTGAAATCCTACTACACAAGCCATTCATTTCTGATTTCCTCTTTGCTTCCTGGCCACCATGATGTGAACAACCTGCTACTTCATGAATTCTCTGCCGTGATGTTGTGTAGTGTTGACACAGGACCAAAGCAACAGAGCCAAGTGACCGAACTGAGAATCTGAAACTGAACCAGCACAAACCTTTCCTTATTATAAACTGACCATCTTTGGTATTTTACAACAGCAACGGAAGGCTGACCAACAAAATCCACCTATGGCTGAGGAGATAGCTCAGCCGGTAAAAATGCTTGTCTGCTAGCATGTGGACCCAAGCTTGACCCTCAAAATCCACTTTAAATAAGCTGGGTGTGGTGGCATGCACTTGCGAGAAGGAGACAGGTGGGTTCCTGGCCCTCACTGGCCACATGGCCCAGGCTAATTGGAGAACTCCAGGCCAGTGAGAGGTTCTGTTTCAACAGCAACAAAAAAGTGCACAGGGCATTAGAAATGACACAAGTTTGTTCTTTGGCCTCTACATGCACTCTCTTTCTCTCTCTCTCTCTCTCTCTCTCTCTCTCTCTCTCTCTCTCTCTCTCTCTCTCTCTCTCTCTCTCCTCTCTCTCTCCTCTCTCTCTCTCTCTCTCTCTCACACACACACACACACTCTTTCTCTCACACACACATTCTTTCTCACACAATTCTCTCTCACACACACACTCACTCACTCTCTCTCTCTCTCTCTCACACACACATACTTTCTCTCACACACACATTCTCTCTCACACAATACTCTCTCTCTCACACACACACATACTCTCTTCTCTCTCATACACACATTCTCTCTCTCACATATAAACATTCTCTCTCACACACACATTCTCTCTCACACACACACACACACACACACACACTTTCTCTCTTTCTCACACACATTCTCTCCTCTCTCTCTTTCTCTCTCTCTCTCTCACACACATTCTCTCTCTCACATATAAACACTCTCTGTCTCTTACACACATACACACACACACACACACAAACATTCTCTCTCTCACACACACACATTCTCTCCTCTCTCTCTCTCTCTCTCTCTCTCTCTCTCACACACACACACACACACACAAACATTCTCTCTCTCACACACACTCTCTCTCTCACACACACATTCTCTCTCTCACACACACACATTCTCTCCTCTCTCTCTCTCTCTCTCTCTCTCTCTCACACACACACACACACACACACACACACAATTCCCAGCCCGGCTGAGGTCCAGAGGCACAGAGTAATCTGATTGGATCAATACTATTCAAAACAGTGGCCACTTGTAACCATTTAAATTTAAGCTAATTGAAATTTCTTTCTATTTTATTTATTTATTTATTTATTTATTTATTTATTTATTTAGAGACAGGATCTTTTTGTGTAGCCTTGGCTGTTTTTGAGTTCCCTATGTAGACCAGGAACTCACACAGATCCACCTGCCTCTGCTTCCCCAGTTAAAGGTATGCACCACTACTCTTGGCTGAAATTCAATTTTAAAAATCAGATCTTTAGTTGCACAGGCCACGTGTTACTGTACAGGAATGCACTATTCTAGAATTTCCCACTGATCAGCTGTTGAGTTCTTCCAGTCTTAGGCATGGTGGAGGAAAAGAGCCACCCTGTTCTGGAGAGCCCCTGTCTGAATTCCAGCCTCATTGGAGTGAGCTTGATAAATTAGTAACTCCTGTCTCCAAGCTTCCGGGTGGTTGGCTCTGCAGTGGTAGTCTGGGGCACCTCACAGGAAGGCATGCCATGTCTCTACAGGAAAGGGGCACTAGTTACCACTTACACATTTAGGAAGGGGGCAGAAGGAGACAGAAGGGGACAGAAGAGGACAGAAGGGGCAGGAGATATGTGGACAGGGTCATTGCCTTGTCTGTGTATGAAATGTCTTGCCTTGACTACCAAATGTCTGGAAACTTGATGCCTTCTCCTATGTGTGTTTATGCATGTGGAGGTGCACACGTGTGTGCAAGTGCTTATGCACCTGTGTAAACATGTGTGATAACATCACTCTATTTTCTAGACAGGGACTCTTGGTGGGCCCAGAATTCACTGAGCAGCTCCTCTGGACAGCCCTCTTGTTCCAAGGATTCCTAGTCCCTGTCTCTGGTGTTCTTCCATTGGAGGTGGGCTGCCACACCCACAGGGCTTTTAGGTTTCGGGGATCTGAACTCCAGTCCTTAGAGAGTTCTATCCACAGAGCTCCCTTCCCGGCCTCTGTGTCCACACCCTTTACACAATGGTCTTGTCCCAGTGGGTGGCACCTGAAGGGAGACAGCCAAGTGGACAGCCTGGTTTGGTTTTGTTCTGTTCTCTGTAGGGAACAAGGTCCACCCACCACTCATAGTCACAACCCTGGGCACCCAGAGGAAGGCAGTTTACATTAAACTTTGCCAAGTCAGGCATCTGAGCGCAGACAACAGTGCTCATAACCCTAACACTGGGCTTCCTGTCCCCCCAACCCCTTTCACATTGACTGAGGAATAGGGGAGGGCACAATCTTTCCCATCACCTGCCCACCCAGCGCTTATATTTGTCTATTAATAGTATGTGGATTCATCTTTACTTTTATATTCTGTTTATTTTGAAGCTAATCAGGCCCACAACCTTGTCACATCTGAAGGTCATCAGGCAAGCTTGGCTGTTAGTAATTTCCTGCACTGAATATCTGGTTTGGCAGGGTTGGGGTTGGAGGGCTGGCTAGCCTGGTGGAATGGAATTTGAGCTAACTTAGCAGGCTGCCAATGGGGAACGAGTGTTTTTGTTCATCTTTAGCTGGACGTAGGCAGGCTCAAGGCACTTTTGCTTTGAAAACAAGCCATCAGATTTTATTTCTTCCCTTCTCCATTTGCAGCCTAAACCGTCTCTTCTTCCAGGGATGCTCTCTGCTGACTTTTGGATAACAATAAAAAAAGGGGGGGTACATTTCAACTTGGGTGGAATAAAAGAAATCACATATATTTTATAAGTGGGAAGGCAAGTGCTATGACTACAGCAGTTCTGGGGCCATAAAAACAAATGTGCTTGACTGCTTTTTATCTGGCCATTAGAAAAAGGGACATTTGGAGGAAAAAAGAGTAAAAAAAAATTCAAAGTAGAAAGAAGAGTTTTATTTTATCTTACTGGTGTGTGTATATGTGTGATGTTTATAGGCATAGGTGCACGTGTGTTCGCCTTGTGTGTGTGTGTGTGTGTGTGTGTGTGTGTGTGTGTGTGTGTGTGTGTAAACCAGAGGACAACCTGAGCTGGCATGGCTTGGGAACCATCCACTTTCTTTGAGACAAGGTGGAATACTGAACCTGGAACTCACCAAGCAGGCTAGGCTGGGTGGCCTGAGTCAAGGGATCCACCTGTCCCTGGTGAAAGAAGGCAAATACTGTCCCCAGAACCTTAATATAGGAAACTTTAGATGCGGTCAAGAAACCCACTTGGAGCTGGGATTGGGAGTATTGATGACAAATGGTTGGTGCCTAGCATGATCCCTCTGTTGAAGCCAGGAATCCCCAGAGTGTTATGTGAAAATGGGGAGGTGGTTAGCATCCTTGTGATGGGATTGTGTTTTTACAAGAGGAGACATTAGTGTGTGCTCTCCCTCACCCCTTCCCCCCTTCCCTCTCCTCCTCTATTTGAGATGGCTCAGTGGGTAAAGTACTGGCTACATAAGCACGTGAACTGAAGTTTGGAATCCCAGCACCCATGTTCCACCTGAGGTGGTACAGCATCTGTGATCCCATCACCATGCAGAGCCAGGAAATCTCTGGACTGAGGCTGGCTAGCTGTGATTGGTGAGCTCTGGGCTCATTGAAGAACCCTGTTTATGAAAACATAGGGGATGTACCTATGTTCCCCATTCTTCCCTCCCCTTCTCTCTTACTTCCCTCCATTCCTCTGTCCCTCTCATCTGTCCCTTCCTTCCTTTCTCTCCCTCTCCATCCCTTTCTCTTCTCTCCCTCCATTCCTCTTTGTCCCTCCCTCCCATTTTTCCCACTCTCCTCCTGTACCAGAGGGCACAGCAGAAGGCAATCACTCTCCATAGGCAAGCCTGGAGGCCAGACCAACCTCCCCACATTATATCCCCACCACATCCCCGCATTTCAGGTCTCCAGCTTCCAGAATGGGAAAAACAAATCCATTGTTCCAACTCCAGTGCTGAGCTCCACCTGAGCCTTCCTGATTTTCTGGCAGTAAGTCCAAGGAAGTTTCGATGACCAACCTCATTAATGACCATAGATATGCAAATTAAGGCAACAGCTTGGCAGTATTTTAGCAAGGCAGAGGACATGAGGAACCTTTGTATACTGCCAAGAAGGTGGCAGTGAGCCCTGCATCTTGGAAAGCCACCCCCCAGCATTCCCCACTGTATCCTCATGTCATCTCAGCCTTCCCAACCCAGGTGTGGACCTCAGAGGACACTAAGTGCATAAGCTCCCCAGGCTTTCTTGGAGGATGTTCATGGCAGCTTTGCTCTTAATGACAATATGATGTCGATAATAACTCACTCAGAGCCTGGGCAACGTAGCATGTACTCTCTGAGGTACAGGGAAAGGGCTTTTAAAGGTGCAGACCCCAAAGTATCTATTGTGAACACCTGTGGCTTTCGAATTGGGGGGTAGAGGTGTTTTGGGGTAAAATGATTTATTTATTGTGGTCACTGTTACCTAATTAATTTTTGATCACATCACACCGCTGTCTTGTAACATCCCTTGCTGCAAACCTGCGGGAAAATAAGCCTGGCTCCCCCACCCTCCTGCTGTGGTTCGAGTGTGAGATGGTCCTCACAGGCTCATGTATTTAGGCACTTGGTCTCCAGCTGGTGGTGCTGGTTCAGGAGGCTGGGGAAGCTTTGGCTCCAGGGTGAAAAGCTGACTGAGCCGGTCCCTGGCAGGTGGGCCTTGGAGAGTGAGGGCCTTGCCAAGCCCCTGGCAAGTACTCCACCATGGAGCCACATTGCTAGCTCCTGCTTCTTGTCCCAGCAGCTTGCAGTTCTGCCCAGCAGCTCACAGCAGCCAACTGTCCAGCAGTAGTACTCTAGCAACTCAGTAAGCCAGCTGCATAACCAGCTGTGGAAGGATTTTCCCACCACATGCCCTCTGGTGTCTCTGTGGACCCCTCTGTCCTGACCACACATTCATGTGTCAGAGAATATGGAGAAGGGAAAGTTAATTTCCACCTGAGACTGGGTGATCCCGTTGAACACGTGGGAACTACCATGAACCATACACATCTAGTCTTTTGGGAAAAAGGCCTGTTATGCCCTTTGTGTATTTGAGAAACATCTGCTAAGCCATGGGCTGCAGGGAGACTGTCGATTGTTTTTAGTGATGATTGATTTTCAAGTTAACGCTATAGGTAAATTGTCTACTGATTATGGACAGGTGTTCCCAGTGCCTCCCCCCTCCCTTACTCCCCTCTTCTTTCCTTCCTTTCTCTTCCTCCCTTCCTTCTTGAGACAAGGTCTCACTGTGTTGCTCAGGCTGGCCCCAAGTAGCAGTAACCCCCTATTTCTGCCTCTTGAGCGTGGGATTATGGGTGTGTGTCCTGCCTACCTCCCTAGCATTCTTCTTGATAGTAAGCAGGAGTTAGGATGACTATGCAGCAGAAACAAAGCAGTTGGGTGACCTTAGTTTCAATTTATGACATCATCAAGTGCTGGCATTTTAGCTGGGAATTGGCCACCTGGGAATTGATGCTGCAATCAGAGCAACCCATGAAATGGATTCTTCAGATCCAAAAATCTGATGAAGTGGTACCAAAAGAATATTCTGTATTTTTAAAAAAATATTTCTGTCTCTTATGGAAAAACCGCTGTGGATGTAGTTGTCATTTAAATTTTGGATTGGGATCCAAAAAAGTTTTCAGGTTGAAAAGAGATCCTAAAATCTAGACAATCTTTTAAAGCTTTACTTATTGGTTGAAAAACTGTTTTTTTTCTTTTGTAGTTCAGGAATTAGTTCCTTTCAAATATATTTTTAAAATGTAAATCACTGGGCATTGAAGTAAGACAACCTTAAAACCTTTATGTTTGTCTATTCATAAGCATAATGCATAATGATGTGAGGAGAATATTTATTCTTGGTGACTATTTACATATTTATTAATTATTTCTATACTTTTTTGAAGGTGGGGATGGGGTCACTGGGTATTGCACCCAGGTCCTTATGCATCCTAGGCAGGTGCTCTGTTACTGACCCACACCCCAGCCCCTCACTGGGGGATTCTAGGCAGGTCCTCTACCTGTGAGCCAAGAGTCCCAGGACTCTTACTTTTTGTTTGGAGAGGATCTCACCAAGTTGCCTATCTTGGCCTAGAACTCATGATCCTACTGCCTCTCAGTCTTCCTAATATCTAGAAAAATAGACCTAGACTACTAGACCGAGACCCCATGATTATTATTTTTTATACATTATCACTAGTACTTTTTCTGAAAATGAAGTTTTAAAATACTGCTTTGTGTTATTTTTTTTCATCAAATTGCCTGCAATCTTTGTCAAAGTGACTGTTATGTTTACTGAATTTGAAAACCTTGATGCTTTCACTAGATTCTTCTCTGTCAATCATAATATTTTAAGTTGTGTAAACACTTCTCTACAGATATTGAGTTGTGTGGTAAACTCCAGGCAGCTGTGGTTAATGGAAACCAGGACCCAACATTAATACTGTAAAATTGCAACAACAGATAAACACTTTAGTCTTAAGTTTTTAGAAAAAAAAAATGGATTCTGTCTTTTCTCTTCCTGATTACCTTCTGTCGACAAACACTTTTATGAGTCAAAGTCTGTGAAATAAGCTTTCTGTATTTCAGATCCTTTGGAGTGTTTTGCTAATCAAACATGCCAGGAAATTATAGAGACTCAGTATGAACTTATCAAATCCTGAATAAGGGCTGTATCTATCAAAGGATGCCCCTCCCAACTTCGGATATTCCCAATCACAGTCTTCGAAGTTTAAAATTAAATCTTGCACATGGCTTGTGCTTATGCCATTTAAGTTGTTTACTTCCCGAAAGGCGTTTGTGGGGACAAATTTCAATGCTTTCTTGATTGCAGCCCTTATTCCCAATAATTGTGCTGTGGTAGGATTGTCAAGCATTGCAGGTCTTTTGAAACTCCTTGATTACCTTAATTAAAAATTTATAACTGATTTGAAAAAAATAATGTGTCTACAATTCAGATGCATCATTGACTAAAATAAAATAAAAATAAAAGAACACCCAGCGTGGTTGCAGGCTGCTTCATTTGAATAAAGACATTACAAGATTCAAATATTTCTAACATGTTTTGATGATAGGAAATCAAGTGAGAAAGTATTAGTCTTTAAATATTTTTTTTGGCGGGGGGCCTGTAGAGACGGCTCAGTGGGTAAGAGTGCATGATGTACATTGTGCTTACATCCTAGTACCTATGAGAAAGACTGGGCATGGCTGCCCACTGTGAAGGGCAGAGACAGGAGACTCTCTAGGGCTTACTGGCTGCCACTCTAGCTCCAGGGTCAGTGAGAGACCCTGTTTCAAAGCAATAAGGCAGAGAGCAATAGAGCAAGACACTCAACTTCCTTCTCTAGCCTCTGTGTGCATGCGCACACACACACACACACACACACACACACACACACACACACACACACACACGTGTTCCTATACTACATGCGCATACCACACTACACAAATACACTCACATACAATAATGAAACAATCTACCATCACTATCTATTAGCCATTCTCACAGCTGACTTTGTTTAAACTGCTTTATTTTAGTGTTTGTTTTAGAAGATTCCAATGTTATTAGATAATACTATATTACATCCAGCAAAACTGGCCCGGAGTGCACGTGTGTCCTGTAGGTCTTTCACTTTGGTCAGAATGAAGTTTTACCTTGACCATGCACTCCTTCACCACCCAGAAACTATTTAACATGGTGTGGAGACAGTTTTTATCTTCCACATTGAGTTTGTAAACTGAATTTTCAATGAGAGTTATGATGATCTTAGATGGTTCCCCTTCAACAGGGCGGAATTTCCAATGATGGCCGATAAGCTTCCAGATTTAATCACATGGGACTCTGTTCCTAGTAGACAAATCTAACATAGAACTAGAAAAGATAACAATGTATTGGCAGATGTGAAGTCTGGTCTCTTTATAGACAGATACGTGATAGGCAGGCAGATGATACAACCGGAGGTAGATGATAGAGAGATTGCTAAAAGTTATAGATGATAGGAATATAGCTAACTAGATAATCAACACATGGAGAGAGTAGTGATAGATTAATATACAGATGATAGAAATATGATAAACGGTTGTTAGATGCACAGGTAGGTAGACAGATAGGTGATTGTTTTTAAAGCATTTACAGAAGGATGGATCAAAGATAAATGGATGGATAGATGATGTCTTGAAACACAGATTGTAGATATGAAAGTATATACATAGATACATAAATGCTGACAAATAGAAAATGACAGACAAAGGCAGATTGATAAATGTGAATGCAAAATAGATGACTGATAAATAGGAAAGTGGCGGATAGATAAATGGATAGATAGATGATAGATTGATAAAGATAAAAGGTTATATGGAGAGACAGATGATAGATCAACACATAGATGATAGATAGCATGTAGACAGTCGGCAGATAATCAGACCATGCAATCTTTTGCTAATTGCTCGTTTGCAGCCAAGGTGTTTGTATCTGTGAACCATGAGCAGGCAGAGTCCATTCTTTTGGTCTTCTGTGAAGTCTTGGATTACTCTGTTAAGAATTTTTCTACTCTGGTGAGTCTAGTCAGTCTCTTTGAGTTTCATCTTTTCTATGTTTAAAGTGAAGAGAAAGAAGGCACCACTTCCAAGCCATCCTGCAAAATGCAAACAAGGCATGCCTGAGAACATGCTTTGAAGGATGCCAGGTAAAGCATTCTCTTTCCAGGAGACAAAGATCCCCTGGTGTGCTGCCCACTCTCTCCCTTCTCAGTCTTCCTCTGACATCGCTGCTTTTGGGGAAGAATTTTTCATTATTTCTTACGCTGTCAAGATGACAGACAGAGAGAGGAGATGAAAGGGTACATTCTCATAAAGATTTACTTTCTTTCCAGCTAAAAGGTACCACTTACCCTGCTTGGTGTTTAAATTTTAAAACATTTATCAAAGTGTTACGTGCAACTTTAAAACCAAATAGAATCATGGGGGTTATAATGAGACCCACTCTTTCCTTCACCCAGATCCTTTTCCTCATTCTCAACTACTGTGAGCTACATCATTGTGGTAAATTATCCACAGTCTAAACTTACCACGAGAACCATTTTAAAGTGAGGATTTGAGTGACTTTAAACAACTGCCACCGCCATCCCCAGAATTAGGGCTCTATCCCAATGAACACCCTCTTTACAGCCCTTAGTTCCAGTTCTGTTGCTGCGATAAAATACCTTGACCCAAAGCAACTCAGGAAAGGAAGGGTTTCCTGGTTTACAACTCCAGGCTACAGATCATGTTTGTGAGGATGTCCAGGCATGAACGTAAAGCAACACATCCACAGTCAAGAGCAGGGCAAGTGAGCACGTGGATCCTCACTTGTCTGCTTGTTGTTCTCTCGTACTGTCAGGAGCCCTGCCTAGGGAATGATGCCACTCACAGTGGGCTGGGTCCTCCCGTACAGATATGCCCACCAACCTACCTGATTTGGATGAATCCCTCATTTGAGGCTCTCTCCCAGGTGATTCTGGGTTGTGTCAGGTTGACATAAAAATTAACCAGGACAATCTCCATTCATATCATTCTTTCTCTCTAGAGGAATTTGACTATTTTAGGGACCTCACAGAAGTGGGATCACACACCTTTGTGTTTTGGTGACTTGTTTAGTTCATTCGACATCTGTCCTCAAGGCTCATTGGTGGTGCCATGCGCTATGGTTTAAATATGTGTCCCCCACAGGCTCACATATTTGCATACATAGTTCTCATCTGGTGGTTCTCTTTGGGGGAAGTTATAGAAACTGCAGGAGGAGAGAGTCTTGCTGGAAGAAATGGGTCAAGTCGGGGAAGGTCTTTGGGGCTTTCACTTAGCCCACCTTCTAGACTGTTTCTACTTCATGATCTATGGAGATGTAGGAAGACACACTACAAACTTGCAGAGCAGCAGAGGGGAGTCACCCTGCCGTTACAGACTATGTTCTTTTAAACCATAAACCAAAATAAACCTCTCTTCCCTTTTTCTCTTATTGGTCTCACCCTGCTATCCTCTGTTGTATGGGCTCTCCCGGCTGTTTGCAGTTTGCAGAGCCCTCTAGGAACAAGAAGTGGTCCTTTTAAGTAGTGATGTCCTTTCTTTCTCTCCCTGCCTGTTTCCCTACCTCACTCTTCACCGTATGACACTATTACTGGGGAGACAGGAACACATGTCTATTCACCCCAGAGAAGGAGCTGACAACAAACCAAGTATGTTGTCCAACCAAAGTCCAACTTGGTGAACCAATGAATTTTGTGGGGATCCCTTATAGGAATAAGGATGAAGGGTCACTTACAGGAGCCAAAAGCCCACCCCAGGATGGGCAAGCTCACAGAGCTGGGAACCTGGAGTACACCGTATGTAGGTGTTACAGCTCTGAGGGGAAAGGCTGCCTCAGTAGAGGTGTTGCAGCTGGGAGGGAGAAGGTTTTCCCCATTACAAGTATTACAGCTCTGAGGGGAAGGTTTCCCCAACGCACGTGTTACAGCTGTGAAGGGAGAGGTCTCCTGGCATTTGGGAGTCAAGGAACACCACAGTCACACTACACAATAGGCCTCACACAAGAGATTTATTGGAAGGGAAGAACACTGGAGGGCGTGGCCTTTGCTCTGGTCAGAAGCAGCAGAGGGTGGAGAAGAAGACAGGCTCATATAGGGTTTCTTGTGGGAGGAACTTTCCAGGGTGGAGATTGGTAAAATTCCAAGCCAAGTGCAGGGATTGGTTGGTTTTCAGACTCAGGAGATGGTGAGTTTTTTGTGCTCAGGAATTGGTGGGTTTTGGGGCTCCGGGATTGGTGGGTTTTGATAAGTATTCAAGCCCAGAAGTGGGCTCAGACCATTTACCCCATACCGCACAGTCTACAGGCAGCTCAACAGGCTGGACGGTGTCCTTTCCAGGTGGCTCAGGCGTGGCCTCTTCTAGACAGTTCATCCGGCCTCTGCTTCTTCCAGGCTGCCTGGTCTGAGCCTTTTCTGAGCAGGTTACCTCGACTGGAAGTGATGCTCAACTGTTAATTATAAGAGTATATATTGCTTATATACTCTTGAGGAAGGAGAGACAATGAATCTGGTCAATTTCAGGGACTTCCTGAAGCCATTTTGAGCGATTTACTTCCTGTCTTATTGTGCCTTCCTCTAGCATTTAGTGTTTTAATCTGAGAAGAAAGAAACTGCCACACAACAACATGCCTTCAGGATTAAAAAGATGGTGCCAGGGGACCTCGGGATGAAAAGTGAGAAGCTTGTGTCTAGGTGTGACAGCCAAGGCCATTGACGGAAGCCCTGGAGGGACACCCGCATTGTCTTCCCATACACCTTTGCTTTTAATGAAGCTACGTGAAACAGACCCAGTAAAGACAGCTTCTAAGCAAGCCTTGCCCTGTTTCAGGAAAGAGACCCCAGGCCATCCCACAGACAAACGGCTGACTAATAACTACAGCTGCTTCTTGGTGGCAGTGAGACCAGAGCTCTGTATAATTAACAGCACGTGAACCACCTGCAAAGATGGAGGTTAGCAATGTGGACGAGGTGACTGACAGAAGCAAGGTTGGCTGCTAACAAAACGTGAGTCAGATATGAAAAGAAGGGACTTTAATCCCCTCAAATGGTGGGCAGTGCATGAACACTGCTTGATCATCTCTCTGGTGCCAGGGACACCACTGTGAGCCCTCCACTGGCTTGTCTCATGACAGCCCAGGAAGCTCAGCCGTCTCATAGAAATGGTCTTGGATTTTGTATAGCGTCTGCCATGGCACTATGACAAACCTGTAGACAGGAAGTTCAACGTCTACAGGGAACTTCTCCATCTGGGAGTTCCTCTCACTTTTCCTCCTCCTCTTCCTCCTCCTCCTCCTCCTCCTCCTCCTCCTCCTCCTCCTCCTCCTCCTCCTCCTCCTCCTCCTCCTCCTCCTCCTCCTTCTCCTCCTCCTCCTCCTCTTTGTCTCCATCTCCCTCTCCTTCCTCTCCTCCTCTTCCTCCTCCTCCTCTTCCTCCTCCTTCTTCCTCTTCCTCTTCCTTATTTCTCCTCCTCCACATCTTATGTTTTGAGACAAGGTTTTTGTAGCCCTGGTGGTCTTGAAACTCACGATGTCAAACCAGGCTGGTCTTCAACTCACAAATATGTATCTGCCTTTGCCTCCTGAATGCACAGATAGAGGTGTGACCCCATGCCTAGCTTCCCTAGTATTTCTTACTAAAGCTTGCTTGTCCACTTTCACATGGACAAAAGCACAAAGTGTGCACACACACCCATATTTTTAATAATTAAGTATTTTTTCTAGAACAGTTACAGCAACATTTTTTTAATGGACAAGTTTTTTTTTTTTTTTTTTTTTGAAACCAGTATTTCCCAGCCCATTGTCACCACCCCATAGCCTCATATGTATAAACAGTATTCATAAATGACTAGGATGCTCATGGCATACATGTTCATTTCAGTAAGAAAACTTTGAGTAAGATTATTATTTAAACGTTTGTGTGCTCACGTGTGTATGGTATATGTAGATGTTTGTGTGGATTTGTGTTGGTGGACTTAACGTGCATGTGCACATGGAGGCCAGATGTTGGCATCAGTGTCTTTTTCTCAGCTGCTGTCTGCCTTCTTCTTTGAGACAGGGTCTCTCACTAATTGCCTAGACTGGCTGGCTAGTGACTCTCAGGGACCTACCTCTCCCCCAGCTCCCCAGCCCTTGTATATTTATGACTTTATTTATGACTTTATTGTATTCTTATGACTTTAAATTAGAACTATCTAAAATCCCCCAGCTATACACCGAGTGATCCCACCTCTGGGATAGTGTAATGTGGGTGGCTATGACAGTTACTTTTCCATCTGTGTAGTCACTGCTGGGTGACTGAGGCCACTGAGGTGTAATGTACTATTATGGGTGCTAAGAGAGTTTTAATTGTGTCATCCACTGAGGTGTAATAGGCTAGAGAATTTTAATTGTGTCATTTAGAATGGTTGCTATCCTTGACCACTGCTCAGTGTGGACTCAGAATAGATAATGTCCAAGGGTGAGAAGCACAGAGAACTATGCATTTTAAGTGTAAGCTCAATAGAAGAAAAGGAAATGAAGACTTCCAATTGGTCTCCAGAAGCTCTTTAAGACCCATCGGTTACAGTCACCGTATAAAAAACGGCATATTGAGCTCTTTCTGTTTAAAAAGTTGTGCTTTAAAGAGAAAGTAGAGCAGTGGCAGGACCTAAGGTCACCTTCCATCCTTTGCAGATGCTGTCTTCATCCTTTCAGTCTACAGTGGGGGATGGGTGACCAAAGATGCTAGGAATGGAATAGGGCCTAGAATGTACTAGGCAAGGGTTCTACTGCTGAGCCACACCCCAGCCCCTTACTGGG
This sequence comes from Cricetiscus sungorus, assembly GCA_030556225.1. Lineage (NCBI taxonomy): Eukaryota > Metazoa > Chordata > Mammalia > Rodentia > Cricetidae > Cricetiscus > Cricetiscus sungorus. The sequence goes on from JANBXA010000044.1 coordinate 8,089,030, forward strand.
GGATTCTAGGCAGGTGCTCTACCACTGGACCACACCCCAGCCCCTCACTGGGGATTCTAGGCAGGGGCTCTACCACTGAGCCACACCCCAGCCCCTCACTGGGGATTCTAGGCAGGTGCTCTACCACTGAGCCACACCCCAGCCCCTCACTGGGGGGGTTCTAGGCAGATGCTCTATCAACTGAGGTACATCACTAGACCTGTTTTGACTTTTGATTTTCTGATAGTGTCTTACCAATTTTCCAAGACTGGCTTTGAATTCACTCCGTAGCCCAGGCTGGTCTTAAACTTGCCATCCTCCTGCCTCGGCCATCTGAGAAGCTGGGTTGATGGGACTGAGCTATCAGATATGGCTGCTGTCCCTTTCTCTACCATTTTTTTTTCAGCTTTTGTGAACTGGAATGACACGTTCTGCCTCCACCTTTGGTCAGGCTCTCTCAAGCATAGCTTGTAAGTCAAGCCTCTTGTAGTAGTTCTAGAACCTTCTAAGATGGTGTTTTCATTTGCTGTTGCACTGTTTTCCAGCTGAGTTTTTCTTCCATGATTTCAGTCACTCTCCCAGTCATTTTCAAAGTTTGTGTTGGATAATTCCGTGTGAATGTTGAGGGTTATTGTGCTCATTTTTTAAATCTTCTGTTTTCAATTATGTGTACATGTGTTTGTACATGGGTTTGTCTGTGTGAGAGAGGTGCTTCCAGAGGTCAGAAGACAGAGAGACAGAGTTGGATTTCTTAGAGCTGCTTGATGTGGGTGCTGGAACCAAACTCAGGTTCTCTGCCAGGGCAGCAAATGTTCTCAACTGCAGAGCCATCTCTCCAGCCCTACCTGCTCTGGTTTTACACACACACACACACACACACACACACACACACACACACACACACACACACACACACACAGACACACACAGACAGACACACACAGACAGACAGACAGACACACACACACACAAAGTATGTATGTATGTATGTATGTTTGTATGTATGTATGTCTATTATTTATTTTTTTATAGGGTAGGGTTTCTCTGTGTTGCTTTGGAGCCTGTCCTGGAACTAGCTCTGTAGACCAGGCTGGCCTCGAACTGCCTGCCTCTGTCTCCAGAGTGCTGGGATTAAAGGCATGTGCCTCCAACGCCAGTATTCTTTTGTCACTTGTTCTTAGTGCCCATGATTTAGCAACACCAAAACAGCCAGGAGACCCTGGATATGGTTGACTCCTGTCTTCTTTGCCCTCTCTGGCTACTCTGAGTTTCTGTCCTTTCCCAGTTTATAGCACCATCCCTCAGAAATGTTTACCCATAAAAAGCTGCAGCCTGCCTCCAGTTTTCCCCGGAGCTGGAGCAAACTTTTGTAATAGCATCTATCTTAAGTTTACTCGTTTTCATATACATTTACCTTTCACTCCTTAAATTCTGGACCTCTCCTTATTGAATTTGTCCACCTTTGCCCTCTCTATCCAGTTTGATCAGACTATGGATGTGTATTAGTCGGCTAGTGCTGTATAACAAGTCATTCCAAACACACAGGCATATAATAGCAATTATCTTTTTGAGGCTCACATGTCTGCTGGTTGGCTGGGGCTTGTTGCAGTTGAGTTTGTCTCCAGGTGGGTCCAGTTCAAGTCCGCTATGCATGTTTCTTATTATTCTGGGCTAAGCAGGACACTGAAGGCATATTCTTCTCATGACTATTATCTAAGTGCAAGAATGCAAACTCAACCAGATGGAGACATCACAAAGCAGTTCCAGGTCACAGTTTATTATGGAGGAAGTTAAGGTGAAAAATTAAGCAGCTAATTAGGTCATCTCCATAGTCAACAGCAGAGAGAATCAAGTACATCCATGCTACCTGTTGGCTCTCTCAATCAGCTTTCTTTAGTGTTACACAGTTCAGGGTCCCGCCTGGAGAATGGTGCCACCCTTGGTGGACTTCCATTGGACAGTCAAGACAGTCCTGTGTGGACATGTCCATTGGTCAACCTGACCTAGATAATTCCTTAGTTGAGACTCTCTTTCCAAGTGATTCTCAGAAGTTGCATTTTTACAGTTCAAACTCACCATCCATCTACTAACAACCCATTGCCCAAAATGTGACATGTAGTCAAGCCTGAAACCAAATGGTAAAGGAAATGCAGAGCCCACCATGAACCAAGCTTGTAGAAGAGGAATTCACACCACTGATCCAGTCCTTTCCAGGGTATTTGTGAAATCAATATAAGTGAAATAGTCAAGAGATTCCTGGAAGTTCTTCCCTGATTGCATAAAATTTTATAACTGAAACTTTACATACATGTGTGAACAAGACGAGAGTAGAAGGTTAAGATGTGGCTGAGTCTCTGAGGACTCAGGGGCCTTGGCTCCCTGCGTGGCAGATACTTTAGGACAACAAAGTCTAGTGTCAGGTGATGAGGGCCATCAGAGGCACTTCCCTTAGAAGGGATAGATGGAGACCTCTTGGGATCCTGGTTAGTCTCTTGAGAGAACTAATCATGCCATGCACTTGACTCCTTCTGCAAACAGCTGTTTTTCTTCCTTCTCCTTTTCTATATTGTTCTATATCTATATTGATACAGGCAGAGACAAATTGATTGGGTTGCCAACCTTGGTTTTACATCTCCTAAGCCCATGAACTCAACAAATCTCTTTTCCTTATAAAGTATCAAGCTTTGGATATTTTGTTACAGCAATGAAAACAGCTTAATCCAGGAAGGCTGCTATATCCCCAGCATTACCCCCCTCTCTCTCTCTCTCTCTCTCTCTCTCTCTCTCTCTCTCTCTCTCTCTCTCTCTCTCTGTGTGTGTGTGTGTGTGTGTGTGTGTTCATCAGTCACTCTCCACTTTATGTTTCAAGACAGGGTTTCTCACTGAATCTGGCTTTTGCTGGTTTAGCTAAACTAGCTGGCCAGTGAGTCTCTAGAATCAGGCCCAGACTGAGGTAACATGTTCACGTTACCACACCTGGAGGATTCAAATAATGTCCCCCTGCAGGCACGGGAACTCTTTACTAATTGTGTAGTCTCTCCAGTCCTGCCCCTGGCTCAGTTTCTCATGAACTGTGACTCACTGGCTGTTGATCAAGCTGTAGGGTGGAGACCAGAGCCTGTTGATATAGACTCATCTGTCAACTGTGCTCTCCATCCTCCACTGTGCACTCTAGCTGTGGCTTGGTGGTCCCAGGCAGCTACATCCGGGTAAGACCCACATCCATTCCCACTCCAACTTTCTCTACTGACACTTCCCTTGGGCCCTCAAAGGGAGCAAAGGTAGGAGCCATATTAAATCCTCACAGGCCGTCTCATTTTATTAGGTTGTCGCTGTAAGATGGGTTTTGGCATCTGTGGGAATTATTAGCAAAGCGGGTGGAGGAACAAATATTTTGGCTCATTATTGTTCCTTTATTAATGTTTGTTCTTTTGATTATTTGTGGGATCCTATTAAAGGGAACCAAGGAGGAGGAGGCTCTTTCCAGGTTCCTGCTCATAGACATTAATCTCAGGATATTCTTTTTCTGCAATGTGATTTGTTTTCAAGGTTCAGTTTTTGTTGTTGTTGGGTTGGTACAGTATTTGCCTTCATAATTTTTAGAGAGAATCAGGGGTTGGGAATAATATTCATAAATATTTATTTCCTGAACAGTTTAATACTTGTGCTTAAAATGTTTGGAGGGGGGGGAACTGGAGGGGAATAGATTTTCATTACTTGGCAGAAAAGTTGAATAATTGAGTTGATTGAGTTGGCACTTTGTAAAATCTGCTGGAGAATTAAAGAGAGTTAAGGGGTGTCTGAGGTGCAGTTAAGAAACCTGACTAACCAGGAGGAGAAGGAAAGCCAGGAAGAGCCAGGGAAGCATTTTGAGGGATGGGTGGTCTTGATTTTTATAACTCACAAATTGTTACTGCACAGACTGGAGTTATCAATTACTCATTGTTGTATGAACTGTTCCTGGGGAGACATGAACGAATGTCCAGTTCACGTCAGATGGGCCAAGCATGAAAGACCATGCCACAAAAATCCAACTTGAGCTTTCTTACAGAGCACGGGTGAGGGGTGACTGACAGCAGTATAGGTGACCCCAATGTAGCTGCCTCACGGCAAAGTCCCATCTCAGCATCACTGACAGTCTCACAGAAGGTGCAGCATGGAGTCCCCCTTTCATCCAGCATTCCATGTCCTGCATACCTGTCATCTCCCAGGATCACTTGCAGCTGTGAGAGGGCAGGAGGAAGTAATGCTGGACTCCCAGGTGAGGCCCCTCTGCCCCTCCCCTCCGCTTTTCAACCAGAGAGTGTCAATGGCTTTGCTACCATTACCATAGACCTGGCTGCCTTTGTATCTTTCTGACTAATCCGTTGCCATGGCTACTGGGCCAAGGTAATCTCTACCTCAAGATGGTAATGGTTATATCATGCCATATGACCACACTGTAGACAGCCATATTGTTAATTGTCATGATAGAATGTCCCCTCGGCCAGTGTGGCTCAAAGTTACTCAGTGTCGGAGGGCGATATTCCAAAGCATGTGTACAAAAGATTTGGCTGAGAAATGTCTCATTATAACCCTTTTTGATAATAACCCCAGAGACTGTTTCAAAGTGATGTGTCTCAGCTCCATGGTTTAGATACAATGACAGTGTTTATCATGCAGTTTGAGGGTCCCAAATTTCTCTTCATTGGCACTGTGGACATTCTTGGCCAGGTGCACTGTGGGATGCTGGGCAGCATCCATGGTCTCTAACCAACAGACACCACATGACGACCCAAAATGTCTAGAGACAGTGCCAAATCATCCCTTGAGTGAGAAAAAATTGTCCCTCATTGAGGACCACTCGCTGCTTTAGTTCAATCTGAAAATAATTGTGTGGTCAGTAATCAGGGAGATGCAAATTAGAACAGAATTAAGCACGATTTCCTCATTGTGTTTACAGAAACATAAAGCCAGACCATGCTGGATGTTGGTATCCCTGCAGGGTGATGGCTTGTTCCAGCAGGTGAGGAGCACTTAGGATGAGGAATTTGGGGAAACAATTGGTGCATTCTATTCAAAGTAACAATGCTCTTGTCCAATGAGTGGGAGCATGTCCAGCTAATGGGAGCACTTCTCAGGACTGAGAGAAAAAACGCACTATATTGAGGGAAAGACATTGAACTGTGTGCTCTTTGCAAAATGACTGGGAGTGATGGGACATGGCACAGCCTTACATGTGAAGCAGCAGTGGCAAAATGTACACGTGTAAGTGTGCCGACGGACATGGAGTAACATCAATAAATGCACTAATTAAAATCAATGATTGTTTTACCACTGTCTATTAATTAATGTCAAGAAAGTTACTCAGGGTTTGATGTCTGTAAATAACTTTTCAACTCCTACACAGGGGTGGTAACCACCCTGAGAGAAATGTTGATTTTCCTAAAGAGATTTGTACCCTTCCCTTTGGCTATATTAATATTGAGGAAAGTGGGCAATAAATAGCTCAGAGGGGTGGAAAGCAACCACCACCAAAGCCACATTTGACCCATTCCTTTACCTCACGAACATGAAAAATGAATTTCAGGACCACAGACAGGGAGGGCAAGTGTTTGGAAGGAGTTTACTGCAGGTAAGAGGTTAGGAGATAAGAAGCAAGCTGAGCTCTTATACAGCTGGAGTAAGTCTCAAGTATGGGGTCCCACTGAGAGTCCCTGTGACGGTTAGCTTTACGTGTCACCTGACACAGCATATAATCACCTAGGAAGAGTCTTTATGAGGGATGGCTTATGTTGAGTTTTGCCTGTTGCCTTGTGTGTGTGTGGTTTTTCTTAATTCAAATTTATTTATGCAGGAAGACCCAGCCCACCGTGGGTGGGTGGCACCAATCCTTAGGTGGGGGATCCTGTGCTCTATAAGAGCAGAGAAATTGAGCTGAGCATGAGCAAACAAGTGAGCACACACGCATTTCTCTCTGTTCTCGCCTGTAGATGTGATGTTGCAAGCTGTGTGAAGTTCCTGCCTCAACTTCCCCACAGGAAAACTGGAAACTGAGAGCTAAAGCAAACCCTTTCTCTCCTTTATCTGGGGTGTTACATCACAGAAACAGAAAAGGGAACGGAACAGTCCTTATCTGAGTTAGGAAAGCTTTGCTGGACAGAGGCAGGAGCATGGAAAGGTTAAGTGGGTCAGTCCAGTTGTCCCAGTTGTGGAGTGCTCATTCAGCTCAGTTTTGGTCACATCCCTCCTGTAACACTGCCAGAGAGAAGAGCTCATTAGGATGTATAAAAAGGCTGGAGACAGAACAGGAGCCAGAATGCTAGACACTTCCGGCATCACTGGCCTCTGGTCAGGACAGAACCAAGGGTATTTCCAGCCTCCGGCCACACACAAGGGTTGACTTCAAGACTGTCTTGTTTTTGAGGTCTGCCTTTCCCTAAACTGCCTGACCTAAGAAATTGGAGTTTTCCCCAGATATCTTACTTTGGGACTGAGGAAGCCTGCTGTTATCCGGACAGGAATGCATCTCCTGGGAAGAGTCCACACAGTTCTGACCACTTGCTAAAGCACCTTGCATGGGATGTTGAAGCAGACACAATGATGGGCTAGTGATTGGCAGGACCACACCTTGATGGGGACTGCTTAGATATACATATCTCTTGCCTTGTGTCAGGACCCCAAAGACAACCTTGAGGGTTTGGGAGTGGGTGGGTCACTTCTATTTGTGCCATGTGGCTACATTGAGGACATCTCCATTTTTTTTTTTTAAATAATTGCTTCCCTTATTGTCTCTGTAAGTAGCCTACCAAAGGCGCGTGCTGAGTCTAGACTGTTAGACTTGGGTCCTAACATCTCCGGTAAGGACAGATATTTTCTTCAGTCACACACAGGTGTGTAATGCCACCTCCAGATGTTTCTTTCTCCTTTGTTCTCAGTGAAGGGCTAGAGAATGCCCCTCAGACCCTGTCCCAAGTGTAGGCACAGCCACCCCTCGACTGTGTAGCTGACTTCCCTGCCATGATCAGCCGATAGGGAACTAATGTTGCCTCCTACTTTCACAGGTTTCTGCCATCACACCACACATATGGACTGGGAGCACAGGGCAGAAAGAGATCTGTACCCTTCATGGCCAGTGGGGAGTTAAAGCCAGGAAGGAGCTGGGATGCCAATATCCCCTTCAAGGGTACACTTTCACAGACCTAAATGTCCCCTGCTAAGCCCCACCTCTTAAAAGTTCTACCCACTCCTCAGAGCTGGGGAACAAGCTTCCACACAACCTCAGTGGAATATGCTAGTCCTGGCTCTCATGCCCTCTCTGGTGTTGCCCCCACACTCAATCCCTGTCTATTCCAGTTTCCTATCCTTATTGTGACAAAACACCCTGACAAAAAGCTCACAATTCCAGGCTATGGTCCATCTCTGAGTGGAAGTCACAACAGGGTGCCAGTCACATCACATCTGTAGTCAAGAGCAGAGAGAAACACACGCAGCCAGTCATGCTCACCTGCTTGCTTATGCCCAGTTCTATCTCTCCATCCTTATACAGTTCAGACCTCCTGCCTAGGGGTAGGTGTCACCTATAGTGGACTGTGTCTTCCAAAGTCAGTGATCTCAAACATGACAGTCCTTCAGTGGCATTTTCTCTGGCCAACCCAACGTAGACAATCCCTACTCAAAGACCTCTTTCCAAGTGATTAGGTCATGTCAAGTTGATGGTTAAAGCTAACCTCACACTGTCTGACTTGGTTCCCATCTTTCTCTCTTGAAGCTTCTTTCATTGCATCGATCACTATTAACACATCTTTGCATCATTAGCATCCGAGGCTCTGGAGACCCCAAGCTCCAGTGAGCCTGACACCAAGCCCCTTTGAGTTGATGTCAGATCTACAGCACCTAGCACAGCACCTGACACAGAGTGGTGCTTGATAAATATCAATACCATTAATTAATATTAATGGCAATGCTAAATGGCTTCCAACACACCTGGGGTGTGCATCAATACTCTCTAAATGATTGCAAAGTTTGTCCTGGTGGCTTTCCCTCCTCTGAGCAGAGGCAGGTTCCATGTGGAAAATAAACTGTCATTGGATGCACTTGGGGGACTGTGCGTGTGTGTGTATATGTATGCATGTGCATATATATGTGTGTTTCTTTGTGTGTGTCTGCGCATGTGTGTGCAAATATGTGTATTTTTCTTTGTGTGTATATGTATGCATGTGCATGTATATATGTGTGTTTCTCTGTGTGTATTTGTGTATATGTATGTGTGTGAATATGAGTTTCTCTCTGCATATATATGTGTGTCTGTGTATATGTTTGTGTGTGCATATATATGTGTGTTTCTGTGTGTGTGTGTGTGTGTGTGTGTGTGTGTGTGTGTGCTGTGCACATATACGAAGGTCAGTGTTACTCTGTCACACTGCTTTTTCCCTTCGGACAAGCTCTCTGCATGAACCTGGAGCTAGGTCAGCAGCCAGCAAGTGCCAGCCATGCTCCTGTCTCCATCCTCTCGCCGCCCCCCCACCCCGGCCAGTGCTGGGGTTACAGGGCACAGGTTGACATGCCTCTGTTGTTAAACGTGGATAACAGAGATTGGAACTCAAGGCCTCACATTTTGTAGCAAGCACTCTTACTCACAGAGGCAGTTCACCAGCCCCAAGCTCTTGGCTTTTGAAGTCATTGAACTCTCAGGGCCATTTGTTACTGTGTGTGGTACAACCTTGCCTATCTGTGAGAGTGTACAGCTAAGGATACAAATGTCCCAAGTGGCCTTTCACAGTTATTATCTCAGTCCAGACTAGGAAGAAAAATAGTGCTGATCTCAGTGGTAGCTGATCAGCTGAATTCTCCCAAGCAGAAGGTCTCTACACAGAGCAGATAAGACCAGAAAAAATGACAACCGTTTTAGCAAAATGAAACATCTTCATATTTCAAAACCCCGAGCTGCAGACAAGGGACTCTGATGACCACCGACTGCAAATGTAGAACATGATGAGAGAGATCACCGATTTTCAATAAAATATTTTTCCACTTGTTTGTTAAAAGATTATTTACTGAGCACCTATTCCGCACCTGGCATTTCTGTGTGATTTATCGGGGAAAGAAGAGAGTGAAAATTCCTACTGGCCTAGTGTTCACATCCAAGGGAGATGCATGAGATAAACAGTCAACACAGCACATAGATAAGGGGACAACGTGATAGAAAGTTGTAAGCGAAGAAAAAAAATACACATCTGGTTTTTAAAAGGTGTAGTCGAGAAAACTAGGCCAGAAATGGTGAGAAGGAGGCTGCTCTTCCAAATGGAGGGCTCTTATTGAAAAAGAGACTTTTGAGCAAAAATGTGAAGAGAGAGAGAGAGAGAGAGAGAGAGAGAGAGAGAGAGAGAGAGAGAGAGAGAGAGAGAGAGAGAGAGAGAGAGATGCAGTAATCAGGGGAAGCGAAATATTGCCTGTGCAAAAGCTCTGGTGTGGGGACAACCCTGGCATTGCACAGAAATATTCTCTGAACTAATCTTGAACTTTTTTTTTTCTCCTTAAGACTCAGGAAACAAACAACTCACAAGTCCTGGAAAGTCCTGAAAGTTACAGGATTACAAAGTTTTACTGCTGTATAGGTAGTAAAGACCATCTGTGTAAGGTCTAGTCTGCTGAACGGTTTGCAAGTCCTACAGAGGGCTCCATCCTTCAGAAATCATCAGCCAAGTCAGTGTGAGCTCTTTGGAGATGTAGCCTCCTTGGAGTCATCTCTGATTCTGTGCCCCCCCTCACCCACAGTCCTGTGGTGACTTTAGGCAGGCAAACTTGGACTAGTAGAATTGCTTTTCTGGCCTGACATTGGTTCTATATCTGTTCACATTTTCCCAGGGAAAGTCTCACACTACCAGGGTGCTTGAGGTACAGTGGTGGATAACGGACTGTCTAGATGTGTGAAACACATGCAAACACATGAATGAGAAGAACAGAGAAGGGAGAAGGGTGTGCGTGTATGTAGGAGTGCATGTGCACATCTGTCGGTGCATGTGTGTACACTTGTGTACATGTGTGTACATATGTGTGTGCATATGCATGGGTGGGTATGTATGTGCTTATATATGTATGCATACATGTGTACGCATTCAAGTTGAGGGCAGAGGTCAACCTTCGGTGTTGCTCCTTAACCTTTTTAGGTCAGATTGTACATGTATTTATCATAAATGTCTTTCAATTTTGTTTTAAGATACTTTCATAATAAATTTCTAAAGAGACTGCTCTGTGCAGAATCAGTGATGAGACCAGTAAAGACACTGAGAATTTTTTTAACCCTGCAGCTGTCAGTCCAGGCTAATGTTCCCAGTTCCTAGACCCACTGGCTAAGTCAAGAAACTGTAGATGAAGCTAGTTCTCAAGTAGGATGGGATGATTCCCTTGGCCCCTCTACTCTGAGTTTAGACCAGAAGGGGAAGTTTGAGAGCCAAAAAGGGAGAACGGGAAGCCAAGCTACTGATTTATACATGGTAGGAATCTGGGTTGGGTATCACTTCTTCAAGTGGTCCCCAAACTCCATCAGTAGGAAGCGGTGACAACTGAGGGACATGTCAGTATCCTTATAGCTATGAGTCACATTAGTGTGCGCCCCAGGGAATTGCATATATCTTTAGATGGGGCCTGAAGAGATGGAAGGGTTTAGAATATCTGGAAATGGGGTCCAGCTGACAGAAACTTAGATGTGGGGCTTTAAGAGTTGTAGTCCAGTCCCACTTTCAGCTCCTTCCTCTCTGTGTCCTGCCCTTCAAGATGTGGAGACTCACCATCATGAATTTCTGCTGCCATTCCTTCCTGCCACTGTGCCTTCCCCTGCTGTGATGGACTTCCCTGAAACCCTGAGCCAAGACAAACTTCTTCTCTGAGTTGCTTCTATCTGGAGTTTGGCTATAGTCACTATAATCAGAGCCATATAAAGTTTTTTTCTTTTAAAGCGATTTTATCATTTATTTATGTATATGTGTGAGTATGTGTGGAGGTGACCTCAGAAGCCAAAATAGGGCATCATTTCCTCTGCAGCTAGAGTTTCAGGAAGTTGTGAGCCCACTTGCCATGGGTGCTGGGCACTGAGCATTACTCCTAAATGCTGAGCTATCTTTCTAACGCCATGATTTTTTTTTTTTTTTGAGATGGGCTGTCATATAGCCTAGTCTAGCCCAGAACTCACCAAAGGCTCAGGATAACCTTGAACTTATGATTCTTCTGCTTTTACCTCAGAGAGCTGGGATTGCATGTGTGCACCACTGTGCCCAGTTTCTGTGGCTCTAGGGATGGAACCCGCGTGTGCTATGGCCCAAGTGTTGTAGATGTAGGGATACTTGGCTTTCTGCTAAAAAGCTCATATTATCTCACTGAAGAGCCTTAAGGACACTGAAACTAAATGAATCATTAGATACAGCATATAATGAGGGCCAGGTTCAGAAACCAATTTCCAAATTCCTTATCCCTTAACTGTGACTTCCTGGGCCTCCATGACTTCCTGTGTATTGATGTGTTTACACACCTCCCCTGCCTTGCTGGTTCTGCATAAGAGACTTAATCTCTGCAAAGCAACCGTGCTCCCTGAAGGAGGAAGGGGCGATCACTTCCAGCAACCCTTACTTCAACCCCTCCCATGTCTGTAGACTCTTCATGGTCCCTAAAGGAGGAAGGAGCCATAGCCTCTGAGCATCCCAGCTACCATTGCTTCACACACACACACACACACACACACACACACACACACACACACACACACCTATAGACATTTCATGTGTGAATTCCAGTAAACGGATGGAAATGCCGCCTCTGGACTGAACATGTGCAGGTGTTTTTCTTGTGTCCCTAAGCAACATGGTATAGTGTCTGATGGGAAGGTGTGCATGGGTTATTTGCAGACCATGCTTTTTTGTCTAGGGATGTGAATATTCATGGAGTTTGATAGCTGCAGGGAAATCCAATTCCTCCATGAATACCCAATGATGACTGTGCATACTGTTCTTTGCCCTTATCGCTTCTGTTTTTTTTTTTTCCTGTTTGATCTCTTCCTATTTCTTCTCTCTTCACTCTATGATTCTACCCTTACATCCTTGTGAAGTTTGATGACAATGGCATCCCATGGTACTGTCATCTGTTACTGAGCCCTGGTCCAGTTCTCTTGTCTTCAGTTAGTCCCTTCAGGAAACCCTTTACCTATCCCAGTAGAGATCTTAGAGAGTTCTCTAATATTTTCTTGTCCCTTACTATCATATCAGATGTGTCCAGGGCCCTTCATTTGTAAGACAAGCACTGTGCCACTGAGTCACAATCAGTTTCCTCACTGGGGGATTCTAGGCAGGTGCTCTGCCACTGAGCCTCACCCCAGCCCCTCACTGGGGGATTCTAGGCAGGGGATCTACCACTGAGCCACACCCAGCCCCTCACTGGGGGATCCTAGGCAGGTGCTCTACCACTGAGCTAGAGACTGCAACATCAAGAATGAACACTTGCAGCTTGGAGCCAACATTGGCCATAAGTTTTATTTGTGAACAGCAAAATGAATGTGGTATATTGAAGCAGAGAAGGGACTTGGGGGCTCTTGGAACCTCTTAAACTTCTAAGAAGCGGGTTTGGAAGCTTCTTAGCCACTGACAAGCCTCATAAGCCACACTGGCTACCAGCTGCTGCAGCTGATCCTCGAGGTCCCCATGGGACCTGACTCCTCCTATCCCCACACTGGGAGCTGCTGCCACTGCTGGCTCTTGACACAGGACACAGCTGCTCTTCTGCAGCCACTCTGGGCAGGAGGAGACAGGAGACCGGTGAGGTCCATTTCTTAGCTTTTTCTGGCTCCTATCTCTAAGTCCTTTTGCGGGAACTGACAATTAGATTAGAGCCCAAGGCACCCATCCACACACATAGCTGCCCAGAGAGGATGACAGAGGGGACAGTGCAGTTTCCAGACACAGGCAGTGTCCCAAACATAGACATGAGGGTTGGAGGCATGAAGGACAGAATGAATAACACACACACTGAGATGTTAGAGTGCACATGTCCCCACTGACAGAGTGAGTGACCCCTAAAGCACAATTGTGCTCATCGTGATGCCTAGTCTTGGTCGTTAACGTGACTCTATCTGGAACAAACTATAATCCGGAAACAGAGGGCATACTGGTGAGATTGAAGTGGGTGAATCCACCTCTAGTCTGGACCTTTGGGGTAGGAAGACACACCTCCCATCTGGATCTTGAGGCTGGATGACACACGCATTTAATCCAGATTTTGAGGCAGGAAGACACACCTTTAACCTGACCCACACCTTCTGCTGAAGCCTATATAAAAACAATGGAGCCTGTCCTGGAACTCACTTTGTAGACCAGGCTGGCCTAGAACTCACAGAGATTGTTTGCCTCAGTCTCCTGAGTTCCAGGATTACAGGTATGTGTCACCACCTCCAGTACTATTGTTGACTTCTTGAGTCAAGATCCTGCCCTTCCTACCCAGCATTCATTCAGCCACGAGCTCACTCCTTCCCTCATTGAAGGATATTTGATTGGTGCCCACTATGATACTAAGTTGAATGCACTTTTGTTAGGGAGGTGAAAAAAATGTCTGTTCACCTGAGATAGGATGCCCATGGCAGGACAAGAGGCACCCAAGTCCAGCTTGGCGGATGAATAAGTTTATTGGTAAAAGCACAAGTAAGGGGTCCCTTACAACTGTAAAAACACCCTCCCCTGATAGCGATGGATAATTTCATATATCCTTGAGGAGGGAGAGAGTCTAGGGTCCCCTTTCCCCCTAGTAACTGTTAACTCTCTATAAGAGCAGAGAGGGGCTCTGGATACTAAGAAGGTCAAACATACAAATTGCTGCCTCACATGGTCCCATAAGCATGGAGGCCCTGTGGATCCCAGAGCTGACCTTGCTATAGGAGCTCATGGTCCAGCCAATCAGCTGGCCTCAATATCCTTGCCTGACTCTTGACATTGTTGCTTTCCCCTGGCAAGGCAGGCACAGCATCTCCAGAAACTTCCTGTCTTACAGGGATCTCAGAAAGCCCCATTGAGGGGCTGGGGAGATGGCTCTGTCAATAACTCGCTTGACTCCAAAGTGTGCGGACCACCCCAGAACTCACATACAAAGCTGGGTGTGGCTGGGCATGCAATCCCAGTGATGATGGAATGGGAGGAGGAGGAGAAGGATGATGATGAGGAGGACACGGGGGATTCCTGGGAGCTTGCTGGCCAGCCAGCCTAGCCTGCTGGTGGCATTCCAGACCAATAAGAGAACAACTTGTTTCTGTTGCTGTGATATGACATCCTGACAAAGGGCAGCTTAAATCTTAGAGTGACAGGTTAGAGTCCACGATTGAGGGGAAGTCGAAGCTGGAACGTAACACAGAGACTCATTGTCACCGTCAAGAGCAGAGGTGAATGAATACGGTCAGGCTGCCTACTTGCTGGCTCTACTCAGCTGGGTTTCTACACTCTTATGCAGTTCCAGGGAGAGCCCATGGAATGGTACCATCCACCTCAATTGACCATCAGTACAATACTCCTCATTGTGCATCAGTAAACCTAACACTGGGGTTGGGGAAGGGGTGTGTGTAGAGACAGTCAGATCCCTAGGGCTCTTTGAACAGCTAGCTTAGTGCAAATGACAAGTTCAGGTCCAGTGAGAGATCTTGTCTCAAAAAGTAAGGTGGAGAGTGATTAGGAAGGCACAGAGCCAAATGTAACAAAGTTATGACATGCCTTCTGGAAAATGAAATGTATGTGGTAGTTAAGCTCCATTGAAACCCTGAGTTCAATGTTAATGAGTCAACAGTGTGTGTTAAACACACACGGTGCTTGCTATGTATCTATCCATCAGGGCGATTTAAGTGCTGCAACCAGATAGATGCCTATGGGCCCACAACTTGCGTTTTCCTGAGGGGGATGGCCGGAGAGCTGCTAATCCAGTGTTTGTACATCTTTGTAGAGTGAGATCAGCAGACTAATGAGAATCTGTTGCAGATGTTCCCAGGAGCTGGAGGTGCCCCAGCAGTGAGGATTTTGGGGGAGCTTCTACTTCACAGTGTCTTCTGAGGTTAGTCTTAGAAGATGGGGATGTAGGCTGGGCGTGCGGCTCAGTTGGTAGAGTGCTTTGCCTAGCGAGTGGAAAACCCCAGGTCCACCCTCAGCACTGCACAGACTGGGCGTGGTGAGGCATGCCTGTAATCGCAGGAGTTCAGGAGGTGGAGGTGAGAGGATCCTTCTCAGTATGTAGCGAATCTGAGGCCATCTGGACTGGCTACATGAGATCTGTCTCAAGAAATAAATAAAAGAAAGAAAGTCAGAAAGAAGAAGAAAAAGGCTGGGAGATGGCTCAGTGGGTTAAGTGTTTGCTGTGAGGATAGGAATTTGCCCCCAGCATTCATGTAAGGTGGGGCTCAGTAGCATGCTCTGTCATGTAATCATCGTATGTTTGGTAGTGGCAGGAGAATCCAGAAGCTTGGGGACCACTAGCCCAGCATATGTGGCTGTGATTGACAGGACTGTCTAAAACAAGGTAGAGGGCAAGAACTGATACCTGACGGTGTCCTCTTTGCACATGTGCTGTGACATGTATATACCTACACTCACATATATCATACATATCACAACATACACACAATGATAAAAACAAAAAGTGGCAGGAACGGGGCTGGTACAGTTCTGCCATCGCCACACTCAGGAGGCTAAAAGCTGGAGGATCATGAATTTAAGGCCAGCCTGGGCTATACACAGCAAGATACACAACAAAACCTTGTCTCATAGCAAACAAACAAATAAAAAACAAGATGAAGGAATACACCATTCCTTGTGTTGTAAGGATGCAGTCTACACTTAGTCAGCTTACTGATGTTTTGCTATGGCAACAAAGAGGTTCCCTTGCCTTACTGCCCACATGGTGTAAGATCATGAGAAAGATGCTTGCAGAGCAATCTCAGGGAGGACCTGGGTTCAAATCCTCAGCAGCCAGGTAAAAACCGAGTTGGGCAATTTATCTATAACCCTACTACCAGGGAGGCAGACAGACAGACAGATAGACATATAGACAGGCAGGCAGGCAGGCAGGCAGGCAGGCAGGCAGGCAGGCAGGCAGGCAGGCAGGCAGGCAGGCAGACTGATCACTGGAGCTCACTGCAGCCAGCCTGGCCCAATTGGTGGGCTCCAGGGTCAGGGAGAGACTCTGTCTCAAAACCAAAGGAGGGTGATGGAGGAAGCCACAGGCACTTGTGTGCACACCCACACAAATAGGCACACACACACACACACACACACACACACACACACACACACAGCAATCGGTTAATCAGTCAATCAAGAGAGAAAGAAAAGGGAAAAGAAAGGAAGGAAAAGGAAAATAAAGAAACCATCTGCATCTCTCCATGAGTCCCAGCAGCAGGACACGAAGACACATCACTACTGCCCGAAGACTGTGGCAAGTCCCAAGTGAAAGAGCACGGAGGAAGGAGAAATACATTTTTCATTATTGGAGCATTTATCTGAAGACCTAATTAACTCAGAGGATGAGACAAATCCCAGATGATGGATGCAACAGACGCCACCAGAGCTGGCTGCTGTCCTCCAGGAAGCACAGACTGATCAGGCGGCCAGGAGTGGACACCAGCAAATGGGATGTGCTCAGAGCTTGGCTTTCTGCGGGGATGAGCGATTGTTAATCCAAGCGCAATAAAATAAGAATGGCGCATAAACAATGCTCAGTGTCTTAAAAAAATGAAGCCATTAGTGTAACAGCATCTGCTGCTTGCCCTTCCCCCGAAACAGGTGACAAATGCCTTCCCCAGGGCCAATTACGATCTTCCACTACTTGGGCAAGAAATGCCACTTTATTATTAGGTGACATCGTGATGCTAAAAAGACACTTAGAAATAAAACCACAGCCTAATCATTTGGCTGAGTAAGCCTCCCTGCCATTGGCAGCTCATATATTTGGTGAAAATCCTTCTTCTTCTTCTTTTTTTGAACAAGGGCCATCGGTCCATTTGCTATTTATTATCGTGTGTGTGTGTGTGTGTGTGTGTGTGTGTGTGTGTGTGTGTGTGTGTGTGTGTGTGTTTGTGTGTGTATGTGGTCGGGGGACCCAGAGCCTTCATCCATAACTAACTGCCAGGAGTGTCCTGTGTCTCTGAGATCCACAAACTGAGTCAGTATCCTCTTGTCTCTGGGTTCCTGTTCTGCCTGGCTTGTGGGATACCAATGTCTGGATTTTCCAAGTGCTGAGGCTTCAGAATTCCAGTTAGGACTAAGATATCCATGGGTTATTGTTGGGTCCCTGATGGGTGGAGACAGATGACTTGATTGTCCTGGGGAGACCTTCAATCAGAAGCTCATTGGATGATTCTTTGCATATAAATATGTGTTCGAGTGTGTGCATGTGTGTGTGTGTGTGTGTGTGTGTGTGTGTGTGTGTGTGTGTGTGTGTGCAAGTCCATAAGGCCAGCCGTGGGTGCCTTCCCCAGCAATATTCAGCTTGGTTCTTTTCTGAGACAGTCTTTGTTGGCCTGGAGTTTGCCAAGTAGGCTGGTTGACATGCAAGTCCCAGGGATGCCCTGACTCTACCTCCCAGCACTAGGACTACAAACATTTACCACCAAACCCAGACTCCAGCTTATGTTTTTTAAACTTATAGATTCTTTGTAGATTTCACATCATGCATCCCGATCCACCCATCTCTCCATCCCCCTGCATCTGCCCTTGCAACCTCACCCCCAAAACAGAACAGAAGTTAAAAGAAAAAAAACAAAAGAAAACCAAATCAGAGAAAGAAAAAACAAAAGAAGAAGAGGAATAATAATGATAATAATGATGATGATGATGATGATGATAATAATAATAATAATAATAATTTCATCCTGGAAGCTGTGGGGTGGCCCTGTGAGTCACACAGTTCACCCTTTAGTCCCTTCATCTTCACATGCAAGTGTTCATTGCCATGAGTCATTGGTCTGGCTCGAGGCTTCTGGCTTCTGTTATACCATCAATAATGGGCTCTCTACTGTGGCTCCTCTTGGATATCTTGTTGTTAGCCTGTGTCTTGGGGATCGTGCTGTTTTGGATCTGTAGGTTCATCCCCTTCTCATGCTCTAACAGTTCATAGAGGTGGATGTTGGGGTGGGCCCACTCATAGTTTTGGTTCTGGGCCTGGGTGGTAGGTAGACTGGTCAGCCTGCCAGCTTTTCCCCATTGCCACCACCCAGGTGAGCTCTCCAGCACTGCCCCAGCTAGCTCACCCAATGCAGCCTACAGGAAGGAGTGGGACCCGTTCTCCTGTTCTCAGTCTCATTTACACTCACACCACCAGGGCCAGCCCCACTATCTAGCCCAGGCGACATGCAGGACCCCTCTCTCTACTGTAGGGGGAACCCAAGGGGGCAGTGTCAGCTCTCCTGCTCTCATACCTTCTGGGCTGAATCGCCTGCACCCTTGACAAAAGAGGCAGCTCTAATGTGCTGCCCTAGTGGGCTTCAGGCCCCCCTCTCCTGTGTGCTGCAGCTGGTGAGGGGCAGGACTAGTTTTCTTGCCTGCTGCAGATAGCAAGGGGTGGGTGGGAGGGCATCTTTCCCTTACCCATGTCACACATGGCAGATGAGGGAGGCAGGGTCAGCCACCGTCAACAGGGTCAGCTCTAGTGTGCTGCCCGGGTGAGGTGTAAGCCCGTGGTGAAAGCTGGAGCAACATTTTCCTGAGTGTGGTAGCCATCTCTCCTGCTGCAAGGGGCAGGGCCAGCTATCCCGGGGCCAGTGAGGGGTGTGGCCAGCTTGGCATGGTTCCTATGGTCTCTTGTGATGACACAGACCATGGACATCAACACAGACCCCAGCTGAAGCAGTACCATGGATCAGACATGGCCCTAGGGCCCTGATGTCTCCATGGCCCCCAGGTGGCAGCACAGGTCCCCCAGATCAGTATGGCTTCGGCAGGGGCATGACCCTTGGACACCAATGTGATCTCAGGTGACTGAGCAGACCAGGGTGATGGGGCATGTCCTTCTGTATATATGCTTCCCTTATTGGTTGGTGAATAAAACATTGATTGGCCAGTAGCCAGGCAGGAAGTATAGGTGGGGCTACGAGATGAGGAGAATTCTGGGGAGAGGGGCAGAGAGAAGCCACCAGGAAATGCTATATAGTTACAGGGAATACAGGACACACTGGGTGTTCTCTGGTAAGATAAGACCATGTGAAAATACATAGATCAATAGTTATGGGTTAATAATTAAGAGAGAGATGGCCAGTAAGAAGCCTAAGCCATGGGCCAAACAGTTATAATTAAAGTAAGTCTTTGTGTGTTTATTTTGAGCAAAGCGGCTGTGGGACCACGTGGGACAGGAACCTCCATCCATACCACTGCATCTGCACAGCCTTCAGTGGTAACAGGAGCCATGGACATCAAACCAGGTCCTGGCTGCTGTAGGGCCACAGACCCAGAAATGGACCCTGGCAGCAGCCCTGGCCCAGATCACAGGTTGTGGTCTAGATCTCTGGCATCCATGAGGTTTTTTTTTTTTTTTTTTTTTGGCAACATGGGCCATGAACATCAATATAGACACCAGCTGTTGTAGAATTGTAGACCCAGACATGGTCTTAGGAAGCAGCCCAGGCTGGGATGTCACCTTGGTCCCAGGTAGCAATGCAGGTCACCAGGATTGGCATAGCCATTGTGGCAGCATGGCCCTTAGGCACCAACATGGGCACAGGTGGCAGCTCAGACCCCTGGCATTGGAATGGCCTTCGATGATATCAGGATGACACCACAGTCCCAGGTGACAGTGCTGGCCACTCACATCAGTGTGGCACCAGTGGTGGCACAGCTTTGGGCACCAACATGGTCACAGGTTGCAGCCTAGATACTAGGCATTTGTGTGGCATTTGGTGGCAACATGGGCCACTGTACATCAACACAGACCCTGATTATGGTAGGACCATGGACCCAGACAATGTCTTCAGCAGCAGCCCAGGCCTGGATGTCACCATGGCCTATGTGTCAGCCCAGACCACTCAGATCAACATGGCTCCCATGGCATTGTGGCCCTGGACACCGACATGACCACAGGTGGTGGCCTAGACTACAGGCCTCTTCACAGCCCTCAGTAGTGACAGGAGCTGTAGACATCAACTCAGGCTCCCTTGGCTGCCTCAGGGCTTCTGACTAAGACTTGGCTCTTGGCCATAGCCCAGGCCTGAACATCACCTTGGACTCGGTTGGCAAGCAGGCCATTCACGTTAACCTGTTTCTCAGAGCCCTCACCTCTTCAGATGGACTTCTCTCTCCCCAGCCCATGAAGCATTCCACCCCAGCCTATCTCTCTCCCTCCTCCCCATGCAGTACACAATCACCATAATGGTGCCGACTACCCAGTGCCAGAGGCTCCTGGTTGGCATGGAGACATTACTGTTGTCCTGTCAAGGGCGAGGGCTAGAATCCCCGGGAGGTGCTTGGTTGAGTTCTGCTCACCCCAGCCAAATGGCAAGGCATAGAGCTGATCTGTTTATTTTTTTTAATGGGTCTTCAGTACCTCACACTTGTGAACAATAAATTACCAGCTGAGTCATCTCCATAGTCCTTAAGTTTGTTTGTTTTTTTTTTTTTTTTAAATTTATTTTGCCAGGTGGTGGTGCACACCTTTAATCACAGTACTTGGGAGGCAGTCAGGTGGATCTCTGTGAGTTCAAGGTTAGCTGGTCTACATAGTGAGTTACAGGACAGGCAAGGCTACACAAAGAAACTCTGTCTCAAAAAAACCCAAACCCAAACCCAAAATGAAAACAAACAAGACTTTTTAATTGTGTATGTGTGTGTGTGATGCCACTGAGTGCAGGTGCCCACAGAGGTCAGAGGTCAGAGCCCCTGGAGCTGGCTGTGCAAGCGGTCCTGAACTACCTGCTGTGGGAGCTGGAGCTTGGGTCACCTGCAAGAGCAGTTCATATGACTTAGTGAGACCCTGTCTCCAAAGAAAAAAATCAAAGGGGGCTGGGGTGTGACTCAGCTGTAGAGTGTGCTTGTCTATAGCCCCCCAGTGAGGGGCTGAGGGTGAGTGCCCATGGCTCAACCATAGAGCATTTGCCTGGCATGTTGGAGGGCCTGGGTTCAGTCCCCAGCACCCTTTAAAGAATGTTAGAAAAGCTGGGAAAACTGGGGGGAAGATTCAGTGTCTGGCCACTATGGGAAAACCATCAGCTTCAAGATTTTAGGTGTGAAGTCACCAGAGTTCTGGAGCCGCCCCAAGCCCCCCCACCCCCAGATACTCACCCATTGACAGTGCAAAACTCTTCACACAGGCTCCTCAGCTGGAAGGCAGAACCAACCAAATGTACATTAAGAAATGAAACGTGAAACAGCAGGAGCTACATTTGTGCAGGGGAACATTTTCTGGCAAAAAAACAGAAACGAATTACCAAAGTGTGTGCTACAATATGGGTGGACCTCAGAGGCCTCATGCTAAAGAAAATGAGTCATAGAATACCCAGGGTTGTGTTGTGTAGGAGGAGTTTTTCATCAGGACTGCAGGCTCCCCAGTAACCACAGAGACTTCATATTAATCGAATGCTTGGCCCATAGCTCAGGCTTGTTAGTAACTAGCTCTTACAACTTAAATTAACCCATATTTCTTATCTACGCTCTACCACGAGGCGGCACCATTTTTCAGCACAGCATGTTCCTCTCCTGCTTCCACCGTGTCTGATGGTCCACTCCTGTGTCAGTCTGGCTCTCCCACCTAACCTCTTCCTGCCTAGCTATTGGCCAGTTAGCTCTTTATTAAGCCAATGAGAGCAACACATCTTCACAGTGTACAAAGGATTCTCCCACAGCAGGGTTGTGGGAGTCCACCATGGATGAATGTCTCTGGGAAGAGCAGTATCCCCACCATAGCTCCAGTGAACTTGGTTTACTGACTAGGACTTCAGTCAGTGCCTGTGGGGAGTTTGCAATTTGTAGGTCCCAGAGCCTAATTACAGCTTATCTCGGGGGTAGCCTCAGACTCGTCCATATATTCCTTACCTTCTCTCACCCCCCAACCCCCCGCCGACTCTGTGTCTGAGCTGACCTCTTGTGACTAACGAAGAAACTTTGTGGAATGTATTAATGGACCACCATCTTCTACCTCATCAAAGACTAGAGGCATCATCAGACGGCGTCTGAAGACTATGGATTTTTGCTCTAACTGCCTGACTTTATCCTATCAATGTGTTTGAAACAATGGCTTGATTCATGACTTTCCTTGTTCTATGACTATAAAAACTGCTGCCACACTGGAACACGGAAATTGGGGGAATTGTGAATCTGGGTCCCCGGGCCATGGCCACTCATATTTGGCTCCAGAGGTCAGAGGTATATTTATTTATGTATTTATATGTATTTGTTTGTTTGTGTATTTATTTATTTATGTCTTTACTGTTATTTATATGCAGCCTAGAAACATCAGATCTATAGAGACAGCTGAGCAGTGTTGGCTCGGGGTGGGATGGGGGAAAAGTACTCATGGAACCAGGGCTCCCCCCTCTGCCTCCACAAATGTAGACTATTCTAGAATCCTATTTGTTGATGGTTGCAAAGCTGTGTGAACACACTAAGTCTGTACACTGTAGCTGTTAAGTAGAGTTATGTCTCAAGAAATCTAGTAAGATCTATTCCTTATCCTGGTTGAGTTTTAAATCTTCTTGTGATGCACTCATATGTCTGTGCACATGTAGAGGCCAGAGGTCAGCTTCATGTGTTGTTCCTCAAGAGCCATCCTACTTGTCTTTTGATGAAGGCTCTCTCACCATCCTGGAGCTCACTGAAGCAGCTAGCCTGGCCAGAGCTTGCCTCCCCAGTGCTGTGTGTCACCACACCCAGCATTGCTACTTGGACTTGGGAACTGTACTGAGGTCCCCATGCTTGCACGACAAACCACTGCAGCCACCTCCTGGGCTCATCTCAGCTCCTTACTGTGGGCTACAATAGCAGCTGTCGTGGTCAGTGACTGTAGCCATGAAAAGCACCACATGTTGACTTTAGAGTTCACATACAAGCACAGATCCTGCAGTCATGGTTCAGGACTTTACTGGCAAGCTTGTGTTTTGGCACATATCATGCTGGTTCTGGCCAGATGTCCCTATAAAGAACACATCAGTGTGTTAGAATGAGTGACAGCCAATAAATGGGTCTACAATAGAATGTAAAAACCCCAAACAACTCAAAAATTTACCCTGATTGCAGGTACTGCCCCTTGAAGTTACCATGGAAACAGCCACCTGCTGAAGGATGCTGTTTTGCTTCATGGCTCTGGGGTACCCAAGTTCTGCATGGAGCTATGTAGGCCCGGAGCTCAGGAGCTGTGTCTTTCTCCTGCCCATGGACTGTCCTTTAAAACAACTGTAATCTGGGGTGTATGTGAAGTCACACAGTGTCCTCTGTCCAGGTGGGAGTGGTGATGATACACACCCGTAATCCCAGCGCGTAGGTGGAGGCAAGATTGGGAGTTCAAGGTTATCCTTAGTTACCAGGAGATTTTGAGACCAGCCTGGGCTACATTAAATTTCACCTTAAAAAAACAAAAAACATAAAAACAAAAACAAATTATAAGGGGTTGGAGAGCTGGCCCAGCCAGTAAAGTACTTGCTATACAAACATGAGTGCTCAAGTTCAGATCTCTAGCACCTGTGTCACAATCTGAGTGGCTACATACACCTGTAACCCTATCACTGGGAAAGCAGAGACAGGAGGATTCCCCTGCTTACCAGCCAGCCTGGTTCTCTCCAGGTTCTGTGAGAGACCCCGTCTCAAAAAAAAAAAAAAAAAAAAAAAAAAAAAGTGGAGAGTAATTAAGGAAAACAAGTGATGTTGACCTCTGGCTCCCTACATGCACTCTCACCCCCCCATACAAAAACATGCTTTCACACATACACGAACACACACACACACACACACACACACACACACACACACACACACACACAGGGCAACTCCTGTTAGTGCAGAGGTTTTCACTCCCACAGGGGTCACATATCAGATACATTGCACATCTACACTATGATTCATAACAGCAGCAAAATTATAGTTATGAAGTAGCAACAAAATACTTTTGTGGTTGGGGGTCATCACAACAGGAGGAACTGTGTTAAAGGGTCGCAGCGTTAGGAAGGTCTAGGACCATTGTTTTAGTGGGACATATGCAGAGTGAAGTAGGAACCTCCTCCAGCCTCAGAGCCCAAAGTTTTCATTTGTGTCTAACGTGGCTTGATTTTAGTTCTCCAATGCTGTGAACAAATGTCTGGTGTGATGGGAAAATGCCACCTTGGAACTGAGTCACAAGCCGACAGCCAGGAGTGATGGAGGGTGCTCATGGGCCGCCATGCTGGTGGATGTTGGGTTCTGCCATCATCTTTGTGCTGTGTGACCTCCACGGGGGCACAGGAGGGGTCCCAGGGCTCCAGACTATTTTGAATTTCTCTATACACTTAGAATATGAAATGAGAGTTTAAGGACCAAAAAATGTAAATCTGAGGTGTGGGGTGGGGGATGGGTTCTAAAGAAAAAGCAAAGCAAACCAACAACAACAAAACTAGACAGAAAGACTTGGGGCTCAGAACGCTCTGCCTGTTATGAGTCATGTATTTTGTTCCCTTCCACAGAGCTTCTCTAATCTTTATTATTCCGGCCTCTGATGTCTGCCAGCCCCATCAAACTCCTTTATAATAGAAGAGGCACAGCCTGACTCACCCACTAAGAAGGTTTTGGGGTTTCAAGCTTTCATTTATCCATTTTTCTCATCCTCACTGTGTAGAAATTTAGCTAGAAATGTTTTGCATTATGAAGGACTGACAGTAGGCCTTTGCTGTGATTATGCTGATGGCCAAAGGGGACAGAAGGGGCGGAGCTCGGCTGAAAAGTGCAGGCCACCTGCCCTGCACAGCACGTGGGGCCTGCCTGTGAATTGCTCTCCTGATTCTAAAACAAAGCATCTCCAACATTGCACCTGCTTTGCAGCCAGCGGCGATAACCTGCTCTGATGGAAGTCATGTGGGTTATTGCCTGGAAACCAGAAAGTAAAGAAAACCCATTAAAATGTTATTTTTATTTTTTATTTTCTGTAGGATAACAGTTTTGACTTTTATCTCACACGGAAAATGAGCTGTAAATGAACTCCAGGCTCCTTTGTTACAGTCTACAGGTGGATGCCTATTTGTGTTAAGATATTTATGTGATAGTTTTGTCTTTGCCGACTTGTTGAATACGCCTTGGTCTCCCCCTGCCCCCTCCCTCCTCCTTCCCTCCTCCCTCCTTCTTCTATCTCCCCTCCCTCTCTCCTCTCTCTCTGTTCTCCCTCCCTGCTTTATTTCCTTTAACATGGTCTCTGTATCATTTGCTGTCCACAAACTTGCTATGTAGCTGAGGATGGCCTTGAACTCCTATCTTTTGCCTCTGCTTCCCAGGTGCTGGGGTTATAGACAGCTGGTATGTACAGGGGTCACACCTGGTTTATGCTGTGCTGGGGATAAAGGGCAGGAGGGGGATAAAGGGCAGGAGGGGGGATAAAGGGCGGGAGAGTGGGGGAGCAGGTCCACACATGCGAGGCAAGCACTCTGTTGACTGAGCTACATCTACATCTAGACCTACATCTAGATCTTTTATGACATCAATAAAGTGTTTTTAAATTGATTGTGCTATTCTCTACTATAAGGACAATGTATCTGAGCTGGTGAATTGAATCGTCCATAGAGGCACTTGCACGAGGGCCTGAAGACCTGAGTTTGCTCCTTGGGTCTTACAAGGGGACAGAAGAGAGCTGACTCCATACAGAGGACTCGCTTCAGTCCAAGAACCATGACATGCATACACACACACACACACACACACACTCACACACACACACCACACAAACTCCTGTAGTTTGTGTGTGCGTGTGTCTGTGAGAATGTTTGCCTCCGGTGTGTGTGCAGGTGCCTCCAGAGGCCAGAAGGGGGCATGAGATCTGGAGCTGGAATTACAGATGGTTGTGGTCACCCAATGTGGGTGCTGGGAAGCCATCTCTGGTCCTCTGAAACAGTAGTTAGAGGTCTTAACTGCTGAGTCATCTCTCCAGCCCCCAAATACATTTTTTGACTGTTCTTGATTCTTTGTGGATTTCACATCAGGAGGCAAAGATAGGAGGATTGCCATGAGTTCAAAGCCAGTCTGGTTATATAAGTTAAAGGCTAACCTGTGCTGCATACTCAGTTGAAGGACAGCCTGAACTACAGAGTGCAACCCTGTCTTAGAAGAAATTGCAGTTGGCGACTTTTCCCCACTAGAAGCTTGATACCCTGAAAGCCAGTCCACAGCGGGAAAGCTCCAGGTTAGTTCCACCTTGGTTTCCCCAAATCCCCATGACCCAAGTGTGTGGTGTCTTCAGCAATAGAGTCTTACCGTCAAGAGCAATGACAAGCAGCCTGCATAATTTATTTATTTATTTAGAGAATACTTTATTAGACTACATCATTTTTTAAGGGGTTTTTGTGACCTTCCTGTCCAACAACTCAAGAGGAGGTACTCCATACCTGACGCTGTTTTTTTTTTTTCTGGTAACTTAAAACTTCCACAAGGAGTTCAGGGACCCCAGTTAAAATCATGTGTGTGTGTGTGTGTGTGTGTGTGTTTGTGTGAGTGTGTGTGTGTGAGTGTGTGTGTGAGTATGTGAGTGTGTGTGTGAGTGTGTGTGTTTGTGTGAGTGTGTGTGTGAGTGTGTGTGAGTGTGAGTGTGTGTGTGAGTATGTGAGTGTGTGTGTGAGTGTGTGTGTGTGTTTGTGTGAGTGTGTGTGTGTGTTTGTGTGAGTGTGTGTGTGTGAGTGTGTGTGTGAGTATGTGAGTGTGTGTGTGTTTGTGTGAGTGTGTGTGTGTGAGTGTGTGTGAGTGTGAGTGTGTGTGTGAGTATGTGAGTGTGTGTGTTTGTGTGAGTGTGTGTGTGTGTGAGTGTGTGTGAGTGTGAGTGTGTGTGTGAGTATGTGAGTGTGTGTGTGAGTGTGTGTGTGTGAGTATGTGAGTGTGTGTGTGAGTGTGAGTGTGTGTGTGTGTGTGTGTGTGCGCGCCACGTGCGCACGGCGCGCGAGTGTACATGCATATATGTATATTTTTAGGAAGCTCATAAAATAGGATTTCATATGATTTTTTTCAATGCAGCTTGTGTTCGTTCTCCCATCCGCTCCTCTGTCGTACCCATTCTCTTCCTTGTTTAAACTTCCATCCATTGTCCTTCTGTTTTGTGTTTTGTTTTTCTTTGTTTGTTTTCTTTTTTCTATTTTTTTTTCTTTTTTGAAGGGGTTTCTCTGTGTTACAGCTCTGGTTGTCCTGGAATTCCCTCTGTAGACCAGACTGGCTAGAACTCACAGAGATCTGCCTGCCTCTGCCTTCCCCCTGCTGAGATTATTAAAGGCGTGCACCACCACTGCCCTTCTTAACCCTTTGTGAACCCTGCAAGCTACAGCAATGATTGGCATGGTAAGACCTATGAGCGTGTCTTTTCTACTTCTTCTTTTATTGGAAATAGATTCTCTTCTCACCTAACATATACTGGTTATGTTTCCCCTTCCCTCTACTCCTCCCAGCTCCTTCCCATCTCTTTTCCCATCTGGATGGCTAGGGTCATCTAAACCTAGGGGTCTCAAGTGAGAAAAATTCCTCTGTAAGATTGATTTGTAGGTATCCTGTGAGGCATTTTCTCTATTGGTCCTTGAGTCATTGATGTGGAAGGGCCCCATTGTAGGTGGTGCCACCCCTGGGCTGGTGTCCTGGGTGCTATAAAAAGGCAGGCTGAGTAAGACATGAGGAATAAACCAGTAAGCATGGCCCTCCATGACCTCTGCACGAGCTCCTGCCTCCAGGATCCTGCCCCGACTTCCCGGACAATGGACTACAAGCTGTAAAGTGAAAGAAACCCTGTCCTCCCAGGTTGCTTTTGGTCATGTTTATCACAGCAACAGAAACCCTACCTGAGACAGGGTGTAACAGTGGCTTCAATGTTATGGAGGTAACCAACCGTTTTCCTGATTGGATTCAAGGTCTGCGCCACAGAACGAAACCCACGCCTGTACTGTAAATCTGGCCAGGACTGTGTTTGGGAGTGCAAACATTCACCCTGGGGGGTGAACCTACTACTATTATTTCATAAATGAACATTGTATCAAACTGCCTTCCAAATACCTCCCCTGTCCCTGCAGATTCTCCATTGAAAATGCTCCTTTCTGCTTTGGGAGGTAGCACAGAGACTCAGCTTCCCGGAGCACAGGAAGTGTCTTTGGAGAGTTCAGCCGTAAATGGGGCATTGTCTTTGTCACATCCCTCCCTTGAAGGCTCGGGGAACATGGTGAGAGAGTGAGAGAGTGAGCAGACAGAAAGATGGTAAGAAGCAGAGATCAAGGAGGGCGAGAGCAAAACATTGTCTTCTGGAAGTGAAGGGACAGCAGCACTCATAGACACACGGCCAGCCGCGGCTGTCACCTGCACAAAGTCTGGCCAGTCAGTGGTCCAGTCCAGAACAATGGGGAGGGGCTCACAAGCGTCCAGCCCTCGCTGAGAAGCTATGAGCAGTTGATGTCTGTGGACAGTTGAAAGCGGGAGAGTCTGTTTTCTTTAACAGAGTGACCAATGGTAGGTGACCAGGTTCCAGTGGATGCCCCACACCCAGTGTGTCAAAAAACAAAAAAAATGAAACATCGGGGAGAAATCTGGGAGAATTTTAAGGGGAGTCATGTATAAAATGGATGGGAAATATGCATATATTAAATATATTAAAAAGCTGCCATTTGAGGATGAACTGAAAATATCAAACTACTTAGTCAAAGGTATAACTTTTCATGCAAACTCTAATTTTAAACTTGCTCTTGTGAAATATTCCATAATTCCTCTGTGATCATTAATAAGAGTTTTGTTCCATAGTAATCACCCTAATACCTAATAGGCTACTTTTTCTGAAAGTCTCAACAAGTTACTGTTTGGATGTCAGTTTGCATTAGTTACCTTTTGATCATTAATAAGTTCTACATTTTATATATCAGTGTGCTAGCTTTTCACTATTGACTAAATACCTGACCTTGTCAAGTTAAAGGAATATTGCTCTGTGTGTGTGTGTGTGTGGTGTGTGATATGTGCAGTGTGTGATATGTGCAGTGTGTGTGTGTGTGTGTGTGTGTGTGTGTGTGTGTGTGTGTGTGTAATGTGTGTGTGTGGTGTGCACATGTATGGAAGCCAGAGATTGACATGTTTTTCTTTATTGTGACTTTATTGTGACTCTTATTTTTTGTGACTGAGTCCCTCTCTTGTTAAGCCAGGAGTTTGGTGTTTTGGATAGTTTGGCTGAGGAGGGCTCTCTGTCTCTACCTCTAAATCTGGGGTTACAGACATGCTGTGACCATGATGTCTGAACTCAGGTCCTCATGCTTCCACGGCGAGCACTGTATCTTCTGGGCATCTTCCCATCCCTAGTTTTGAGTCACCATGTTCGTGTGGCTCCTTGGCATTTGGACCTGTGCTGAGGCAGACTGTGACAGTGGGCGAGGGTGGTGGGGCAATGCTCGCCTCAGTTTCCTGTATAAACCTCCATATCCGACTCTCACTGTTTGGTCTATTTATTGTGTGCTGGGAAGCTGTCTTAGCTAGACTTTATTGTCAGCTTGACACAATCTAGAGTTACGTGGCAAGAGGGAACCTCCATTAAGAAATGCCTTCATTAGCTTAGCCTGTGGCCGTGTCTGTAAGAAGTTGCTTTGAATGATGGTTGATGTGGGGGGACTCAGTCCACTGTGGACAGCACCATCCCTAGGCAGATGAACCTGGGCGGTGTAAGAAAGCTACCTGAGCACGAGCCAGTAAGCAAGCTAGTACTCAGCTTGTTTCCATGGTTCTTCAGTGCCTGTCCTGAGTTCCTGCCCTGACTTCCCTGGATGATAGATTATGGCCTGGAAGTGTAAGCCAAATGAATCCTTTCTTTCCCATGTTTTTTTTTAATCACAGCAACAGAAAAATAACTAGTATAGAAGCCACGCTTAGAAAACTGCCACTGTTGTTCAGGGGCAATCATGGCAGACAAGATTCAAATGGCTGCCATCAAGTGTTCAGGAATCCACACAGCCTCTGAGGAAAACGATGCGGCGGCAGGTTGAGAGGAAGAAAGGGCCAGCATGAGCGAGGGAGCTCAGGCATGGAATGTGGGCCTCTCTAGAGAAGATGACCATGTTGGGGGTGGACAGCTAATAGCAGGTCAGACTCTGGCTCCAGGAGGCAGGCTGGAGTTGGCCATGTTGGTTCTTGCAGTGAGGGGCTGGGCCTCTAGCTGGTTCTGGCTGTGCTGCAGTGTTCTTTCTGCAGGATGAATGCAGAATTTTTAACGCCTGCTGTGCCTGGCCTGATGGGAAAAAAACGATTTAGTTAAATGGGTTCCAGGTGAGTCCCTTGATTGTGACCATGAGGAATTATGCAAACGAGGACACAGACTTTAAATCCTGTGTGGAGTATGCCCTTGTGACTGTTCAATCTTCCTCGGTCCACTGCTTGCTGGGGCTTCCAACGCCATCCTCAGTGCCCGCCTCATTTGTTAGGCTGTGACCCCACAGTGAAGCCAGGATCCAGCTTGCTCATCACCACAGCTGGAAAATTAAATTTTATTTTCAACACATCTTTACCCTTCTTGCTGTTGATTTGCCTGGCTCCAAGCCAGTCTCCCTATAGCTTTGGTTTTAATATCTGGCCATAAACTCCTCAATGTTACAGCTGCTAGAAGCTGGGCCTAGTGTCACGTTCCTCAGTGCAGTTAATTAAATTGAGAGCACGGGGCGTGAATGGAGGTTATAAAACCCATTGGCTGAAGACAAAGGGTTGGATGCTCTTGACCGGCAGCTGTGCAAACATTCCCATTATTTATTTATTAACAAAGGTGTCAATGAAGAGTGGATAGAGCCTGTCTGGGATTGGTGGAGAGATCACATTGCTAAGATCCTTTTAAAAATCCTCTGATACGTCTACCTTTAGGTAGTTACCCAAGGAAATGAAGATGTATATATATTTGCAAAGGAATGAACTTTTGTGGAACTATTGATTTTAGCCTCCATTAGAGACAGCCCAACTGTCTGGCTGTCAACAGGAGAGTGGTGGGGCAGAATGTGGTATGTCTTTGCAGCAAGCACCTCAGACTGTGGTACGTCTATACAGTAGTAGTATTCTTGGACTGTGGTACATCCATGCAGTGGGCTCCTCAGACGGGAATGTTCATGCTGTAGGGTTCTTGAATTATATACAACCCTATACAAAGTGTTCACTGGGCTATGGTATATCTGTGTGTCTTATTTCGAGTTTCTAATGCTGTAGTGAAACACAATGATCAAAGACACGATGGGGAGGAAAGGGTTTATTTGGCTTACACTTCAGCATTGCTATTCATCACTGAAGGAAATCCGGACAGGAACTTAAACAGGGCAGGATCCTGAAGGCAGGGGAGCTGCTTACTGGCTTGCTCAGCCCACCTTGCGCTGGGCCCTCCCCCATCAATCACTAATTAAGAAAATGCCTTACAGCTGGATCTCATGGAGGCATTTTCTCAGCTGAGGCTTCTTCCTCACACAAACCCATCCAGTAAGCTGTGCAATGGGATCCTGGGCCTGCCTTGCTCTGTCCTACTGTCTTCAGTGTTTGCCTCCTGCTCACCATGTGATGTTGATCCATAACTTGCCCTCACCATGATGTAACACATCACCGAACACAGCCCCAGAAGTCATAGAACCAAGTCACGGTGGACTGAAACCCCTAAAGCCACGAGCCAAAACAAACGTGTCTCTCTCTGAATCTGTTTTGCTTTGGGTTTTTTTTTTTCTTTTTTGGCACAGAATGGAAAAGTCTAACACAGATGGCCATCTATTGATCTCTGTGATCTTCGCACATGTCTGGATCTTTACTAGATGGAGGACATAATTGATAGGTTACAGTTACGAGGGCATTTATTAACTGATACCTAATTTGCCTTCTGCTGGAGGCTAAGGAAAAAAACAAAACCCTATTACCCAGGGATGTATGAAGGCACTTCATGATCCCAGAGCCATTAAAAAATTATCTCTCTCTTTAAATTATTATCTTTAAAATTTTACATGCATTTGTGTTTTTGCCATGGTGTCAGGTCCCCTGGAACTAAGACAGATGTGAGCTGCCATGTGGGTGCAAAGAATTGAACTCTGGTCCTCTGAACAAGTGCCCTTAACTGCTGAGCCATCTCTCCAGCCCCAACAGTTCTATCTCTAGAACAGATGTTGTGAGACTTGGATTGTTGGGCTGAATTGTCCAGTATCTTGGGAGTTATGAGCCCCTGTTCACAATCTCTTCCGCTGTGTGAAGATGAGGGGGTAGGGGATGTGGCTCCCATAGTGCCCATCCTTCAATGATGGTTCTGCGCTCTCCTTTCTTGGGATAGTCTGATCCTACACCTGTACATGCCTCATGTTGACTTGGCCCTTCCCAGGGACCGCCAGCTCCACAAGGCCAAGCACTCTCTAGAACTGTGTCTGGCTCAGGATAAAACATTCATGTGTTAGAGACAATCCCCGGATGCATTGGGTAATGGTATCTGAAAGTGAAAGTGGGTCAGATGAAGGTTTGAGGATGGGGCCCTGGAGGTGTTTGTGGGTTGGAATGGTGTGAGTATTCTGGGATGGATCCAGGTGGTATTTGGTTGAGTCTGCTGGAGGACACTCACCAGGGCTTAGAAATCACCATTGACTTATCACTTCTGAGGAACTGGGTGACATTCAGTGGTGTTTTTTAAACAAAGTCTCAAATGTTCGATTTTGCCAATAAAGACTGGGGAGCCAGATGCTGGGGTGAAAGCCTGATAGCTCAGAGAGGCAGAGAAATCACCCAGTTGTCCTTCCTTCTCTACCAATGTCCCAGAGGAAAAAAGTCTTTCCCTACACCATTTCAAACAAAACTCCTCAAATGGAATGCCCCTCCTGTCTACTTCCTGTGTCTCTCTATCCATCCTCCTGACTCCCTCTTACTCTCTATGGTTTTTCCTGTCAACTGGTTGCTTGTTGCACCTCTTTACCTATGGTTGACTTTATTTAATCCCGTTCACAGTATTTAAGCAGAAAGCTCTTGGATTAAAGGTGTGTGCCAGGTCTGAGCCACACCACAACTAGAAACAGGTTTTCCAGTATACATGGATATCTTTGGGTTCACAGTGTGATCAAATACCCTGTAACAACTCCCAAATCTAACTCCTTATCAGTGACACAAAACCAGAGAGTCTCACTGGAAGGAACAAGAGGAGGGAAGGCATTAGGACACCTCATGCAAGGCGTGGCACCAAGAGTAGAGAGACACAGGTCTTTGGAGGTTCCTTAATCCATTTTCTGCGTCTATCACTAAATACCGCAGACTGTGCCATTTACGAAGAATAAAGCTTTACGGAGCTCATGGTTCTGGAGGCTGAAAAGTCCAAGAGGACAAGAATGGCATCTGATGAGGACCATTTTGTTTTGCCATGGTGTAGCGTGTCCCATGTGAGACAGGGTCTTCTTATAATACCATCACAAGGGCCACCCTCATGATCCATCTGACCAAATCATCTTCTACTTTCAGATGCTGTTAACATGTGAACTTGGAGAAGACCAGTACATGAATGCTTTTTTCTTTTTGCTTTCCTGTCTTGAGACCGTGTTTGTATTCCAGGCTGACCTTAAACCTGACATCCTTCTGCCTCAGACTCTGAAGTGCTGGGATTAGAGATGTTCACTATCACTTGAACTCATACAACCTGTGGAACTTTTGGACTGTGCGTTCAATTCACAGCAGAGAGGACATTAAAGATGTGAGAATTCTGAAATGACATCCTCCAGAGAAAGAGCAGACTACGTGTGGCTAAGAGCAACAGAGGTCACCATGTGTCAGGTGCTTCCCCCATGTGTCCTGTGTTGGGAATGTCCCAGCTTACCTTTTTCAACATGCACATGAGTCTTCAGGGAATTGTCACCATCGGCGCTGTTTATAGAGGAGTGTGCTGGTTGGGTTTTGTCAACTTGATGCAAACCTAGACATACCTCGGAAGAGGGAATCTTAATTGAGACAATGCCCTCCTTCACAGGATTGTCCTGCAGGCAAGTCTGTGGGGTTTCGTCCTAATTGATGATCAATAGGGGAGGACACAGCTCACTGTGCACAGTGCCTCTTTCCCTGGGCAGGCAGTTCTGGGTTGTCTAAGAAAGCAAGCTGAACAAGCCAGCTTCAGCTCCTGTCTCCAGGTCAGGGTCCTGCCCTGACTTCCCTCTGTGATAGAGTGTCACCTGAATATGTCACTTTCAGTCATGATGTTCATCACAGCCATAGAAATCCTAAGACAAGGAGGAAACAGACACGAAGGATATGTTCAAGGTCACACTATGTCAAAGAATAATGCTGGAGCTTAAGTTCAAATATTACCCCAGAACTGCACACTCAGCCTCCTCCACATACATTGGTGCACCAGCAAATATGTGCATGCACACACACACACACACACACACACACACACACACACACCACACATGTACACACACACACATGCACACACACCCCACACACCACACACATGTACACACACATGTACACACACACATACACACACCACACATGTACACACACACACACACACACACACACACACACACACACACACGAGCCCCTCCCCCATGTAAACATGGGGAGGCCAGAAGAAGATATTGACTATCCTGCTCTGCTGCTCTCTATTTTATCCCCTTGAGATATGAGCTAGGGTCTCTTACTGAACCTGGAGCTAGGCTGGCTGCAGCCATCCTCCTGTCTCTGTTCCCCACAGTACTAGGGTTACAGCCCAGTGCACAGCCATGCCATCCTTTCATGTGGGAGTGGGGAATCTAGATTCAGGTCCCCACACCTACTCAGCAAGTGCTTCTGATCTCAGAGCCCCCTCCCCAGCCCACATGCGCTGCTTCCGTCTTAAAGTGACACGTGTTCATTTATTGTGTGCCTGGGACAGCGTGCACATAGAGCTGAAGGACGATTTGCATGTGGATCCTAGAGGATTTGGCTCAGGTGAGCTGGGCAGCAAGCTCTTTTACCTGCTGAGCTATCTCACTGGCCCCACATACGTTTCCTTGAAGCATCGTCTGAGTGCTACATGGCAAGAAGCTGGGGGCAATGAGACCAGAGGTGACAAAGCCCCCGAAGACTTGTAAATTGTAAAAGAGACAGAAAAGCTATTGATAAAACATTGTTTTCTAAGAACCTCATTATTCACTAAAGGCTGTGTAATAAACAGACCGGCCATCTGGGGACCCCAGAACAATCCACCATTGCACAGAAAAAGACCTTACGAACATTCCTTTGTTTGAGTTTTATTTTCTCCTGTAAAATAAAATATGTATTTTCAGAGTATGTTTTATTATGCAGATAATATATTCTCATGGCGGCTCATGGAATGCTTCATAAATAAGTAAATACACATATATTTGGGATGCTCGTTCAAAAATAATATGTTGTTCACATGGGTACGTGAGCCAAAGATCTTGGAGACCCTGGATTGTGCTGGATTTGGGTATGATGGGTTTGCCCTATTTAAAGGGACCATTTTAAAACCCTGAGTTAATTGTGCAGGGGTTGGCCTGGTGATATGAGCTGCCTCCCTTGTCTGCTCGAAGTGTCCCAGTATCTTGCCTGTATTTGACCTCATGTTACACCCACAGTGACCTCAAGGAGAAGCTGGCTCCATGGGGTTCTTCTGGAGTGAGGACTCATGGGAGGGGGCAAGGTGATTAGGGGTTTTAAATATGGCCGCAGAGGTGGTGCAGCTGGTGAAGGGACCCAGCCATGACAGCCTGCAAAAAGCCCCAGCAAAACAAAAGCTCCTGACTCAGTGCTGAGTTCCCTCCCATGCCTGGCCTCCTAGTCAGTAGGAAGCCAGATACCCTCCACGTGGCAAGGAACCAATTAGAAGTTAGCTGGGGGGCTGGGGATGTGCTTTATGATAACTGTGGAATGCAGAGCATTAACAACCACCAGGGGAGGGCCTGTAGGCCATGGCAACCTACCTGTTGCAGCTGGCCAATCAACACTGGACACGTCATCCAAGCCCAGAGGTACACTAATCCTGAGACTGTTGTGGACCAGACACTCCCCTTGCTCACCCCAATAAATTCTTTGCCCCTCAGTCCCTCCAGGTCCGTTTTCGTTCCACTCGCTGTGTCAGACAAAGGAAGGAGCTGAGTTAATACAGTTAACTCTGTAAACAATAAAAGACTCTCTGCTTTTGCATCAGCATGAGTCTCTTGGTGATTTTGGGGTTCAGAATTTGGGCACAATACTGGATCGATGACTCAGAGGATAAGTGTACTGGAAGCACCCAGAGGGGGTACACAGGATCCCACCCCTAATCAAGAAGCTATTTGTAACTGATACATGTTGGCAGGGGGAGGTTAGTTTTCTCTAATGGAGTGTCACTGTGTATATCAACCACACTCCAGGGCAGGCCCATAGCCTGGAGAAGTTAGCCAACACAAAACAAACTCTGTGTTTGTTCTGAGGGCTTTTTGCTTCAGCATCTTTGGCTTATCATTTTAGTTTGTTTTGATTTTTGTTTTTTGTTTTGTGTGTATGTGTGTGTTTAAAGAGAGTACTTAAAGTTGGTGGCTAGGGAGGTGGGAGGCTCTGACAGGAGTTGAGGAGGGGAAAACATGATCAAAACATATGAAAAAAATCAAAGGGAGAATGGTCTTATATACAGAACAGTTGAATAATTTAAAAAAGAGGACCCCGGTTCTGGTCCCAGCATCCACATGGCAAGAACAGCCATCTGTGACTCTGTTCCAGAAGATCTGATGCCTTCCTCTGATCAAATAAATCTAAAAAAAATATTTGGAGATGACCAGGGGTCAGTGCTGGGCACAAAGGTATGGTCTTTCCTTCCCTCCCTCCCTCCCTCCCTCCCTCCTTCCCTCCTTCCCTCCCTCCCTCCCTCCTCCTCCCTTCCTCCCTCCTTCCTTTTCTTCTTCCTTTTTGGTCCTCTCTCATGCTGGGGATAGAATCCAGGGCCTCCTGTATGCTAGGAAAGCTCTCTGTCTCTGAGGAGTTACATCCCTGAGCCATGAGTGTTAACTTTTTAAAGCTTTAAGTATTTTTAGTTAAGCATACATGTGTGAGTTAAGGGGTACATCCATATCTTAGGGTTATTATTAGTGTAATGAAACTTCATGTCCAAAAGCAAGTTGGGGAGGAAAGAGTTCATGCTTCCACATTGTAGTTTATCACTGAAGGTCAGGGCAAGAACTAAAGCAGGAACCTGGAGGCAGGAGCTGATGCAGAGGCCATGGAGGGATGCTGCTCACTGGCTTGTTCCCTGTGGCAACCTGTCTTCTTTCTTCTTTTTTCCTTTCTTTCTTTCTTTCTTTCTTTCTTTCTTTCTTTCTTTCTTCCTTCTTTCCTTTCTTTCTTTCTTTCTTTCTTTCTTTCTTTCTTTCTTTCTTTTCTTTCTTTGGGGTGGGGTTTCGAGACAGGGTTTCTCTGTATTGCTTTGGAGCCTATTCTGGAACTCACTCTGTAGACCAGGCTGGACTAAAACTCACAGAAATCGGCTTGCCTCTGCCTACTGAGTGCTGGGATTAAAGGTGTGCACCACAACGCCGGCCTCTCAGCCTGCTTTCTTATAGAACCAGGATCACCAGCCCAGGGATGGCATCATCCACAATGACTGAGCCCTCCCACATCAATCATTGATTAAGAAAATGCTCCACAGGCTTGTCTGCAGCTGGATATCATGGAGGCATTTCCTCAGCTGAGGCTCCTTCCTCTCAGATGACTCCAGCTTGTGTCAGCTTGACAGTGTGTCATGTCAACCAGACAGCACAGTGCGCATGACTGGAGGTACTCTCAGAGGTCAGAGGTGTCAGATCCCTGCGGAACTAGAGCCATAGGCAGTGTCAGCTGCCTGACATGGGTGCTGGGAGCCAAACTCGGGTCCTCTGCAAGAGCTGCCCATGCTCTTAACTGCTGAGCCGCCTCTGCAGCCTGCCCTTTCATTTTAAGACAGCCTCACTGTATGACCTAGGCTTTCCTGGAACTTGTTTTATACTGCAGCCTGGTCTTGAACTCATAATGTAGACCTGGCTGGCCCAGAACTTATGAACCTCCCATTTCTGCTTCTCAAGTTCTGGGAACATGTGTGCACCAGCATGCTCGGCTCCATAGTTGCTCTTGGTGGGAAGGGATGTGCTGTGTGAAAATGAATAAGCTATGGATGTGCATGAGTCAAGTGACTGTCACAGACAACCAGGACAACGAGGGCACAAGCACTCATCTATAAAGTGCAGAAGCAGTCAGAGGACTGGCGATCGGCAGGGAGAGGAATCCTTCCAGCATCGAGAGGCAGTGCACATCTCAGTCAGTGGATGGACACCACTGAACTACATGCTCAAGATGAGCTTGGTGTACTCTATGTGAGGTGCACGCAGCAATCAAAATGGTCCATAAAAAGAAGTAACAGGCTAGAGAGATGGCTCGGTAGTTAAGAGCACATGCTGCTCTTGCAGACAACCCAAGTTTGGCTTCTGGAAAAAACAAAACAAAAACAGAAACATATTCAACAACTCGCAACTGCCTACCGCTCCAGCTCCCAGAGATCTGATGGCCTCTTCTGTCTCTCAAGGGCACTCAGGAGCACACTCAACCTGCCCAACACATTCACACACAACTTAATAAATACTACAAATAAATATTATCACCAAGCCAAGTTAAAGAGACAATCCAGTCAACCCACTAAAGTATTGAGTTAGTTTTCTGTTACTATAATCAAACACCAGAAGCAATCAGCTTAAAAGAAGGTAAAGGTTGTTTTGGGTTCACAGTTTCAAAGGGTTCAGTAAAGGGTTCAGTCCACATTGGTCTGCCGGCCTTGTTATTTTGTGACTGTTTTAGTGAATGGGTGGAGAGAGTGGAATGCATTTGCTCACAATATGACAGCCAAGAAGGAAAGAGAGAGAGAGGAAAGAGAGAGAGAGAGAGAGAGAGAGAGAGAGAGAGAGAGAGAGAGAGGAAAGAGAGAGAGAGAGAGAGGGGGGGGAGAGAGAGACATACAGACAGACACATAGAGAGAGACAGAGAGAGAGACAGAGAGGCAGAGAGCCGGAGAAAGTTGGAGGGAGATGGAGAAACACACAGAGAGAAATAGAGAGAGGAGACAGAGAGACAGGGAGGATTGTCAGGGTTTCCTGTATGAGCACTGCCCCCCATGACATAATTTCCTCCCACCTAGGCCCATCTCTGAAGGTTCCAATAGCACCAGGGACTGGAGACTAACCCTTTGCCCCAGCACCCTCTGAGGGGCTAACCTACAGTAGCTGCTCCATAATTCACTGTGGCCACATCTTTTGCTTGTTTGGAGAAACTGAAGTCTCTTTCTCTAACCTGTTCTTCAGCCTCCTGAAGCAGAATTATCTGTCTTGTGGAAAACATTCGTGGAGGCGATGGCTCCCCATCCGATTCCAAACCGCTAAAGGCTGTAAAGGCATTGCCAGTCCCAGGCTGCCGGAGAAGACTCGGAGCATCAGCATCCCAAAGCCAAATTGTCCTTTCCTTAAGCCTCATTGAACAAGATGTGTTTGGGAGATTGGATATATGTAGATTTATTTCCTTTCTAAAAACAGCGCCCTGTGCTTGAGGGCTGCTAAGCGCATCCTCTGGGAACTCACGATGACATTACCTTTCAGTAAAACCAGAGGCAGAGGCTTCCAGGTCCTCCCTCAGCTGTCTGCAGAGTCAGGGGGCTAATGATGCCTCTGATAGCTTCCCATCGAGGTCCACAGGGGGCTGGGGCGGGCTTCTGTCCTGTTAGCCAAACAGAGAATGTGGTTTGAGAGGCAGCATGGGCTGGCATCAAATCTGAGGCCCGTGGGAGGTGTCCAGAAAGGACCAGGGTTGATGGGGTTGACTGACTAGAAGGAAGAGAAGCAGGCAGGAGTCAAGGTCTGTGTCTCGATTTTCTGCTCCTTACTGCCAAGTAGCATGGAGCCAGGGCTAGGTGGAGCATCCCAGCTGGGTGCTGCCATAACCCCTCTCCATCCTTTATACGCCTCCTTTTCCTTCCCTTCCCTTCCCTTCCCTTCCCTTCCCTTCCCTTCCCTTCCCTTCCCTTCCCTTCCCTTCCCTTCCCTTCCCTTCCCTTCCCTTCCCTTCCCTTCCCTTCCCTTCCCTCCCCTTCCCTTCCCTCTCTCCCTCCCTCTCTCCCTCCCTCCCTCCCTTCCTTCCTTTCTTTTTCTTTATTTTTTTTAAAACAGGGTCTCACCATGTAGCCCTGGCCGGAACTCACTATGTAGACTAGGCTGATCTTGAACTCACAGAGATCCACCTGTCTCTAGGTGGTGAGATTAAATGCATGTGCCATCACACTCAGCCCATGACTCCTCTCTCTCTCTCTCTCTCTCTCTCTCTCTCTCTCTCTATATATATATATATATATATATATATATATATATATATATATATATATGTATATATATATATATATTATTTGATAATCTCATTCATGCATATGTTTTTAACCATTTTTGCATCCTCTCTAAAATTTATTTATTTATTTATTTTTGTGTGTGTTTGCATTGCGTTTGTACACATGGAAGTCAGAGGGTACCATCTACCGCCTCCTCCTCTTTTTTCCTTTTTGAGACAGGGTCTCTCAAGTGGCTTGGAACCCAGAATCCACCTGTCTCTACCTAGCTGGGATTATAGGCATGTGCACTTTATTTTAAAAAACATGGCCTCTGGGGACTTGAACTGGGGTCCTCATACTTGCTTACTAAAGGAACCATCTCTGCAGCACACCCCTACTGTTTCCTCTTGTCTCTCTGCCCCAAAGGACCTGCTTGGAGGGGGCTGATGGGGTGATGGGGGAGTCATCACCACTCTTCCCTGAGTTTCCGGTCCCCTGGTCTTTTCCAGCCACCAAGCTTTCATCCACACAGGGTGGCATTTACACATAGAGTCACCTCCACACTCCGGCTTCCTGGACTACAGGTGCTCCTGGGGGGTGGGTGGGAACTGAAGCCTTCACTCATAATTCCCCACTCTAGTAAAATCTTCACATTTTAAAAAAACACCTGTTCTAAACTTGTGCTCTGGAACTTTTAGTCCCTGTGGGAACAAGCAGAGAGGATGTGGGGCCTTCCAGCCTATCTATAAAAGGCGGAGACCCTGAATATTTATGAAGGCCCTGAACATTTACTTCTGAGCCACAAGTCCAGATCTCCATTGCACCCCCTCCCTGAATTCCCAGAGGCCCAGAAGAACCAGCTTTTCTCAGTTCCTCCCCAAAGGCCACACTGGCTCCATTCTCAGACACTTCTTATTTCCAGTACCGGATATGGGAACCAGGGACTCATATCTGAGGAGGGTGCTCTTACTGGGCCACACCCCAGCCCTCACTGGGGGATTCTAGGCAGGTGCATTACCACTGAGCTATACCATTAGCTCTCTTCTTACTACGTATTTTGAGGTAATGTCTCCTTAAGTTATCCAGGCTGGCCTTGAACTTACTGTGCAACCCAAGTGAGCCTTGTACTTGCAATTCTCCTGCCTCAGTCTTTCAAGTGGCTTGCACCAGCAGGCCTGACAGTAAAGGCAGTTTCTATGTACTCATTATAGTTTTTGGAGTTTGAACTGACTTTCCTGCTTCCATGCATAGTATAAAGAGATGCAAATCTTTCTGGGATTTAATGGTTGCCTTAGTTTGAGCAATGCCTGTTCCCAGGGGGAAAACATATCAGAGGGAAGCTGGTGGGATGCTGGGAAATGCTCAACAAGTAGCTCTACAGGAAAGATCTCCCACTTGAGGTCCTGATCATTACGGTGGTGTAAATTCTCCTCCATGGCTAGCTTTCAGTGTTAATGTCATGTCCCTGAATGTGGAACCTGGGCTAGAGGTGTGACAGCTAATATTGGTCGTCACTTTGGCATACCAGAGAAGAGGGAGCCTCAGTTGAGGAACTGCCTCTATGAGATTGACCTATGGACCCGTCTGTAGGACCTTTTATTGGTTGATAAACGGTGCTGGAAGTTCCTGCCCACTGTGGGTGGCACCATCCCTTGGTAGGGGGGTCTTGGCTGTATAGGAAAGGCACCTGGATGAGAGCAAGGGAGCAGAACAGTGACATTTCCTCCATGGTTGCTGCCTCTGCTTCTGCTTGAGTTTCTGTCCTGACTCCCTTCGGTGATGGGGGAATTAGCGTAAGATGAAACAAACTCAATCATAGCAGCAGAAAGCAAACTAATAGAGACAGGTGCCAGGGGTTTTCAAAGTGGCCAACGTGGTGCATGTCACTTACCACTGAGTGCCTTTCTCCTCACACCAACCTGCTCTCCTTGTTATTGTGTCTCCCCTGCTGGGGGTGGTGGTGGTGACAAACCTAGGGTGTTGCGTGTGCTAGGCAAGTGCTTTACCATTGAGTGGTTGTGTCCTCAGGCCTTTGTTTTTTGTTTTTCGAGGTAGGGTTTCTCTGTATTGTTTTGGAGCTTGTCATAGATCTAGCTTGGTGGAGGAGGCTGGCCTGGGGCTCACAGAGATTCACCTGCCTCTGTCTCCTGAGAGCTGGGTTTAAAGGCACCACTCAGGCCTTTCCATATGGTCCTGTCCCTCCCCTCCCCTCCCCTCCCCTTCCACACTTTCCCCTCCCCTTCCCTGCTCTTCCCCCTTCCCTCCACTTCCCTTCCTTCTGTTCCTTTCCTCATCCCTCCGTTCTTTTCTTCCCTTCCCCCCCCTCCATCTTGCTATGAATGCATCCTGCTGCCATCTCAAGTCTCTTGCCTGACAGGCAACCACAGAGAGGGAAAATCTGGCAAGCGGGGTGTGTACACATTTCTCTCCGTCCCTGGCTGTGGATGTGAGGTGACCAGCTGTTGGAAGCCTCTGACTCGACTTCCCCATAATGATGGGAGGTAACCCAGAATTCCAAGCTGAAATAAATCCCTTTCTTGTTTGTTATCAAAGGCTTCTAACACAGCAACAGAAACTGGGACTCAAGGCAAGCACTTTCTGAGCTGAGCTGTCTCCCCAGGCATTGAAGCTTTTTATTTTTTATGGTTGGTTTACATCTACGATGGGTGATTCTAACAGCCCCTATGTGAATGTTGGTATCTGCTGTCTTTTGTCACTCAGTTTGAGACTTTCTTGGTTCTTGGTGCTATGCGTGGTATTCAAGTGAAACTGGGCACGGAGTCTGGTATTATTTACGCCTTGCCTTGCTGCCTTCTTGCATCATCGCTTGGAAGCATGGCGCCTTGTTAGCACCAGATGCTAGGAAACTAAGCTTCCTGTGTGACCTCCGTTGTCACATGGTTATTCTCTTCATCACAGCTGGACTGGGAGAGACTTTCAGGCTCCCTCATAAGCATCTACTCAGGTCACCCTGTTAGGGTGAGGGTGTGCCGCTCCTCTGCTCCCTGAACTGCTTCTTCTGTCACTGGGCTCCTGGGAATTGGTGGCCTTGCTCTTGATGGGTCGTGGCCCAAGTCTCAGAGCTCCACTTGGGTTCCTTGGTGTGTCACTGCCTAGTCTAGGAGGCTGCAGGGGTTTTGCTGTCTCTGGGTAAACTGCAGAAATCCCAGCCCCGTGTGTGTGGAGGCCAGGGGTAAATGTCCAGTGTTGTCCTCCTCGATTGCTCTTCATGATGATTTTTGAGACAGGGCCTCTCACTGGGCCTGGAGCTTGCTAACTCAGCTAGGATGACCAGCCAGTGGACCCCAGGGATCCTCCCACCTCTGCTTTTCTGGGGTTGGAATTACAAGTACACACCACCATGTCTACATGGGGCCTGGGGGGTCAAAGTCAGCTTCTCATATGTGTACCCCAAGCACATTGCCTGCTGAGCCATTTCCCTAGTCACAGATATGATTTTTCTTTCTACTAAAATATTTGAGTCTGGATCCGAGTCAAGCCCATAATGTAATGATTTGCTTAATGACTGCAGAATATTGTCTCATCTGAAGAGAAGGAGGACATTTTTAAGACCACAGAGCCCAGAATTAATGGCTTGGAATTTTCACCATGCTGGCTGTTAATTGACTTCAACCATTAAAGGGAGAGACGTTTTTGGCAAATCCTTAGCCTTTCATAGAAGAAGAGACGCAGGCATGTTCAAATCATTTTGAAGCAAGCGTGGTATGAGCCAATGATTGTAAAGAAGGCAGGCTTTTCCAACAGTCGATCTACAAAAGGCTCTGTTCTCTCAGAGATTCCGAAAGGGCTTCTACCCTGGAACACAATTGAGTCTCTGAAAGCAGAAGTGTGAATTCAACAGACATCTGAGCTGTGCCCACCCAGCATTTGCCTTTTGATTGTTTTGGGAAAGTATCTTAAGAGCTGCTCAGTAGGCAGTTAGGCAGGCATTAGCAGGCTCCGAGGCTATTGAGGGTGGAACCCTCCCTCGCAGCCAGCTTCAGACCCCA
Organism: Cricetiscus sungorus; assembly: GCA_030556225.1. Classification (NCBI taxonomy): domain Eukaryota; kingdom Metazoa; phylum Chordata; class Mammalia; order Rodentia; family Cricetidae; genus Cricetiscus; species Cricetiscus sungorus. Next base: position 8,133,456 of record JANBXA010000044.1, read on the forward strand.
CCTGGCTCCCCAAAGTAGACTTAGAATTATTTCATCTGCCAGAGTCTGTCATCATCCTATCTGGGATGAAAAGACACACCCCTTAGATGTTGTGTGGCTGTTGTATCTGAATTGAAACCTAACATCCTAAAGGGAGGTTCCTTAAGACTCAGAAAGTAAGTAAAACTTTTGAGAGTAAAACTCACAATTCTCAGGAAGTTCCTGAAGCTTACAAGATCCAGGAGGCCCCACCCCAAGATTATGCAAGCAGTAAGGATTGCTGGGGAGAGGGGACTCTCTGGCCTCTGAGCTACCCTCCAAGTCTTGGAGAGAGCGGCATCTCTGGATGAGTTGTCACCTAAGCACCTGTAACAAACCCTCACTTATGTTCCGGTAAGCAACTCTATAAACTAACTTGTTCACTTAGGGGACTTGGGTGGAATTGTTTCCTTTGGTATGGCATCAGTGTCTTATCTGGGGTGACTAGATACTTGTTTGTAACTCCCCTGGAATGTTCACATAGCACCTACATTGTCTACAGAGATGAGGGCCAGGCTCTGAGCTTCTGGGAGTGTATTTAGTGTGCTACAGGGAGAATCACTTGTGGGTTCCAGGGAATCCTAGAGAAAAGCCATGGTTCCTTGGAAGGCATCACAGAACAAGGTTGAGACTCAGGGATAGGCTGCTGCTGCCCCTAACTATGGAGCTTGGGCCTGGAATTTCCATGTACTGTGGCTGCCCTAGGCTCAGTGCCTTCACCCCTCTTTCCTGGTAAGCTTCAGTCATCAACTTGACACAGCTCAGAGTCATGTGAGAGAGTCTCTGTTGGGGGATTGCCTCTATTGAGGCACTTCCCCCCAATACTAATTGATGTAGGCATGCTAGTCTGCTGTACCATTCTGAGGCAGGAGATCTTGGGCAGTATAAAGAAGCTAGCTGAGCCAATGGGAAGCAAGCCAGTAAAAGTGTTTTTCCATGCTCTCAGCTTCAGCTCCTACTTGAGTTCCTTTTGGCCTCCCTCAATATGACCTGGAAGCATAAGATGAAATAAACCCTTTTCTCCCCAAGTTGCTTGTGGCCATGGTCTTTATCACAGCAACATAAAGCAAGCTAGACCACCCTCTGTATGTTTTATATATGGAATGAGCTCCATGCTGTGTCCACCTCACAGGGGCCTGCTGGGAAATGTATAGAACAATGAACAGAGCCGACACAGTACACTGAGGGTCATGGACTAGGGTGGTTCTAGAGGAGGTGCTGAGTTGAATTTTCCTTCAAGCAAGAGCTTTATTGACTCCAGTAGAAAGACAAGTACACAGTGCAGGGCAAGGAGTAGTCCAAAGCAAGAGAAGTGCCTCTCCTGCCTAGGGAGACCAGCACCTGTTCCTTAAAGTCCCTTGTGAAGAGACATACAGGAATGAAGGGTTGATTTTGGCTCACTGTCTAAGGGTACACAGTTCATCATGGCAGTGATGTCATGATAGCTGGAGCATGAGGCAGCTGGTCACACAGCATCCATAGTCAGGAAGTAGCGATGGATGCCAGGGTCAGGTCAGCTCTCTTTCTCCCTTGAGAACCCCAGTCTCTGGAATTGTGCTGGCCACAGTTAGGCTGTGTCTTCCAAACTCATTTAATAAACCCAGTCTAGAAATTCTCTCACATGCCCAGAGGCACCCAAACTATGATCCCCGGAGGTGTGTTTGGAGGTTTGTCTCCTAGGTCTTGTTAAGTTGACAATCAAATTAACCATTAAAGGCAGAGGCATTGTGTATGCCACAGGAAAATGGGCCCAAGGTCAGCTGACTAGATTAAGAGACAGTGTTTCTTTGTGTTTTCGAATGAGACTGATGTCATAGAATATTATTTTAATTAGGCAAGATGTATTGCATTTGTTCATGCTGCATTTGTTTACTGTGTGAAGATAGATTGCATTTGCATTAATTAAATAAAATTTAACCTGGGCTCAGAGAGATGGGGTTAGCAACTGTTTGATGGTAAGTAGCACTGAGTCGGTTTTTTTAGTTGGAGCTTTGTGGAAAGGAGTGCCTTTGGGAACTCCAGCAAAGAGAGAAAGTTAGCCAGTTGCTACTCTCTTAGAGCTTATGTGTTTTCATCCTAGCTTGTGAATCTTGAGTTTTATTAGAACGATAGAGATTTAGTTAGAAGTACCTTTAGTGACAGACACAGAGCCATTGCTGGGGGACAGAATTAGTGGCCAGCTGCTAGTAACTTTAAGTGTAGCCACTGTGACGAAGGTAAAACAACAGGCTGGGGTTTGAAAAGTCTCAAAGTACTGGCCTTAGTTCTTCTTTGAAGTTCTGGTAGAGGAACATTTTTAGATGAGAGGAGCCTGGCAGAACACCAGACTCTTGAGTGTGTCATGTGACAGTGGTCCCTTGTCCTGCACCTCTCCTTTCCCTGCTTGGGGCTTTGTTCTCTGGAAGGCAGAGGGGACAAGTCCCCTCCTGTTGTGATCCTTCACTATATTTTGTATAGTAGCTATCATGTTCCAACTGTTGGAGACACTGAAAATATGAGAATTTTATTTTTGCTATGACTAGTAGTTAAAATGTAGGTTATGCTGCTGAGGAGGGAAGGAGGGGCAGGAATGAAGGGTTCTTACCTCTTACTCTTGGCAATGATTTAGAGAACAAAGGGCAGAGGAGAGGGTAGAGATCTCTGCCCTCTCCTCCTGCAGCTGGAAACTGAACATGTGGAGTCACTTGATGGACCCATCAGTGCTTGGGCTGTATCCCCAGAGGTTCTGACTCAGATGCATTGTGTCGTAATTTCCTTTGTGTTGAAGCAGTCCATCCAGGAAGCAAGCAACTCCCAAGTCTCAGGAAGTCCCTGAAATGTACTAGATTCACAAGGCTCCTCCCTTCCCAAGGTTATATAAGTGGTAATGACTGCTGATGAGAGGAAACTCTTCCATGTGTTGAGCTGCCTTCAACACATAGTTCCAGGCTACTCAGGCTGGGGTGGGCTTTTAGCGGAGTCTTTGACTTCTTCCTGTTCCCTGTAAGCAGTCCTAATGAACTTGTTGCTTTGCCAAGTTAGACTTGGGTATAATCATTCTTTGGTCTGTCTCTGATCCCCTATTTGTGGTGAGGAGACATTTATTTACAGCTCCCCAGGAAGGATGTCACACCAACAATTGCTCTAGGTGTGGTCTGGGCTCTGAAGTTTTTAATTGCTCCTTGATGATGTTAAAAAGGATGGGAGCTAAGAACTGTATCCTGAGGCCTGCGGATCACAGAGGTACAGCTGTGTCCCCTTCTGGTGGCCCCATAGTGGTGCCCATAAACCCAGAGATGGCTGGTGGTTTCATTTTCCCTCTTCCCTCAGAGCTGCAATCCTACCTTGAACCCAGGAGCAATTAGATGCCTTACTTAGCATGTGGGCATGCTTGAGTGAGCCAGCCCACCTAATTCATCCTAAGCACAGCCAAGGTTGCTCATGGGCAGGTCTTTCACTTCAAGGCACCTTTGTTGCCTTTCAGGAATCACAGATCGGGGTTGGGGGTGAGGTCGTGCATATCTGCTGCTCCATTCAGAGTGGCTCAAGGTTCAGGCTCCAGCTGCCATGCACACCTTGGGCAGGAAGCTCCCTGTGGGATTACTCCCCCATCTCGTCTAACTGGGAAGGAGTCACATATGGCAGTTCCTGGAAGGAAGCTGTGTCTGCAAAGGCAGATGGATTAGAACCTGGAGAAGTTGGGCTGTTGCAAGTTTAGAGCCAAAGTATCTTGGGGCATCTTTAGCCTCTCCTTGATAGTCATCTGTTGCCCTAGGTACATCTTTTAGCCTGTGTGAACAGGCCCTCAGTGTCCACCAACTGAAGGACTAAGAATGTTGTTGGGTACCTACAGCCTGCTTTGCTGTAACCTGCCTACCCATGGATCCAGCAATATATTTGAAAATTATTTTACTTTATGACTTTCTTCATTCAGATACTGTCAAAAGCTCATGAACTTGCTCCCTACCTGGAGCATGCACACTTGGGGAGACGTACACCTATGTTCTCAGGTCATGATCACTCATTTGATTCCAGAAGAAACTTTTAGACCTTGAGATGTTTCTTTCATCAGCACAGGACATATTGCACCTCAACAGGAGTGAGTGAGTGAGAGAGAGAGAGAGAGAGAGAGAGAGAGAGAGAGAGAGAGAGAGAGAGAGAGAGAGAGAGAGGGTATGCTGGTTGAGACCACCTGCAGGTTAGTTTCCAAGGTCAGCATTCACAATCTTAGAATGCATGACTGTTCCTGAATTCTAGGGGCATTTCATGAACTCATTAAAAAGAGGCTGGGGAGGGCTCAGTGAGTGACATGTTTGTCATTCCAAGCCTGACCTAGTTCAGAGTCCCAGAACCCATAGAAAAGCTGGGTATTGCAGTGCTAGTATCTATAATCCCAGTGTTCCTACAGGAAATGGTGAACTGAGACAGGAGAGTGGACCAGCTAGCCAAGTATACACCGTGACAAAGGAACTCTGTCTCCAAAAAGATGGAAAGGGAAAAACCACCTATGACTTCTACAGGCATGCTGTGTGCAAACTTGTGTGTACCATCCTCCCATCTCCTGAAAAAAATGTATTCATAAAAAAAGGAGAAGAAGAAGAAGGAGAAGGAGAAGTAGAAGAAGAAGAAAGAAAGAAAGAAAGAAAGAAAGAAAGAAAGAAAGAAAGAGAGAAAGAAAGAAAGCTTGCCTTGCAAGTACAAGGAACTGGGTTTGATTACAAGTATAAAACAGGGCATGTTGGCCTGTACTTATGATTCCTGGACTGGGAAGGCAGAGTCAGGCTCACTGGCCAACTGGCCTATCCATCCAGGAAGTTCCAGGCTAGTGGGAGACCCTTCACAAAAACAAGATGGGCAGTACCTGAAGAAGGACACTTGGTATTGTCCTTGGGATTCCACACACATGTGTACACACACACACACACACACACACACACACACACACACACACACACTTGTACACTTTGCAATTGAATACACATGAATACACATACATAAAAATTTAAAGTCACAAGTGCTTAAGGAACAAAATATTTTTTTTTTATTAAAAAATGTACCCATAGCACCACTCTACCTTCCTACAAGTGGAGGGGGGGAGGGCTTATTTGTTTGTTTGTTGTTTATCTTTAATGGGATCTGATTTTCTTCTGTGCCATTTCAGAAGGTTTTATAGGGAAAGCTTCGGGACTCTCCTAAGCCAGTCTTGGGCCTGGGAGTTCCCCATGGGAACCCCACACTGTCCTGGCCTCTCAGACTGGTCCTTTGCTATTACTCTGTGGACTTGGGGCTCAGCAGGTGAGCAGCCATGCTGTGAGTCAGGAATCTTGGAATAATGAAAACCCATGCTAAGAACCTGTATGCAAACACACCATGCTCTGGCTGATCAAGACCAAGTTCAAACATCACATCCAAAGAACTTTCCAGAACACACATCATCCTTGAGAGCTGTTGTTCTGCCTCACCCCAGGGCTCCAGGGAAGGGAGACACTCCCCACATCACCACATATTTTCCTGCTTGAATTGGTGAGATGCTGAGGAAGGCCAGCAGGAGGCTGGGAGATGTCAGCCCAGATGCTAATATCCTCTCTGGATGTCTGTGCCCTGTGAAGCCACTCACAAGGCTCAGCAGACACACAGGAATCGAGGGAAGGCTGTACAGGGTGAGCAGTCTCCACAGAGTCACTGAGGCCACAGTGGGTAGACTTGGCTGTCACTCATCATTAGACACCCATGGAGGTGACTTTTTCAACATGGCAGGAGAAGCCAGAAGGGCATCTGTATCCTGACTGTTTGGCTCTTTTCTCAGAACCCAGACTTGGATCCAATGTGCATTTTGTCATGTGATGTGTCTATCCCATTCCTACAGTGAGAGGTTAATGCTGGGTGACTCTGGGAGGCTGAAATCTAACTAAAACCTCTCAACCTTGCATTTGGTGCACTGAATCCCTGTAAGTCAGTGTGGTTCTCAACCTTCCTAATGCTGCGGCCCTTGAATACAGTTCCTCATGTTGTGGTGACCCCAACCATACAATTATTTTCATTGTTGTTCCACAACTGCAATTTTGCTACTGCTGTGAATTGTAATATAAATACTGATGTTCAGGATATCTGAGATACATATATATATCTCCCTGGTGAAAGGGTCATTTGGCTCCCAGGGGGTGGAGACCCACAGGTTAAGAACCACTGCTCTAAGTGATGACAGCTGCTGACAGCTGTTGATCAGCGGTCATCGGGCCAGGGTATCCTGAAAAGACCTTTCCATAGAAAACAAGTTACTGATCCTAGAGGGGACCCAGGCAGTGCTGGGTCTCAGCTTGGACCATCCCATCCCAAGGGTCCCCCATCGATTAATGCAACCAAATCCTTATGGTTTTAGAGAGCAAAGCACAATGAGGAGCCAGCCTGGTCCCTGTCCTCTGTTGGGCATCGTCTTCCAAGATGTTTGGTTGGTGACACGTGGTCTTCTGTCCACTTCACTCCTTTGGGGCCAGGGAGGAGGTGGTGCTGTCCACTGACATGGTCCCTCCTGTGGACCATCAGGGTGGCAGTCGCAACGCAGAAGTGGCTTTGGGCAGAGCATGTAGGATTTTTGGTTTAGAATATTTCCCCTTCAGCCCCCCAAAAAGAAGGAATGAAGGAGGGAGAAGGAGCAGAAAAGGCAGAAGAAGGGACAGTAGGTGATGGGAGGGAGGGAGAGAAGGGGAGAGGGAGGAGGGAGGAGGAAAGAGGGAGGGGGAGGAGGGAGGTCGGAGGAGGGAGGGAAGGGAGATAGGAAGTGAAGGAGGAAGGGATGAAAAGGAGGAGTGTAAAAATGAAGGAGGAAAGAAAGAAGGGGGAGGGAAGGATTAGGGGAAGGAAGGGAGAAAGAAGGAAAGAGGAGGGGGAGGAGGAGGAGAAGGAGGAGTTGGAGGAGGGGGAGGAGGAAGAGAGGGCTAGATTTTTTTTTTTTTTTTTAATTATTATGAGTTTTGGGAAAACTGAAAGGCCTTTAATTTCTTTTTAACCTCAACCAGAACTTCTGTGTCCTGGGGCCACACCAGCAACTTCCAAGGCATCTGAGTCAAGGCAAGATCCATGTCCCCAGCCTCTCAGGGAAGGCAAAGGATCTGCAAAGTTCCCTACTGGTGACATTAAATAGCTTGCCCCCTCCTCAGAGTCCAAGACCCCTGGGATGATAGACCCTTCTCACCTTCTCTGAGTGCTCCAGGATGTGGAGCCACCCCAGTTCTGGGGCACGCCCTGGCTGGAGCCAGCCGGTCACATACAGGCCCCGGGCCTGGGCTAGGGGTGGCAGGACACTCATGGGGTCTGAGTGTCACTTAGCTGGTACTCTTTGCATTTAGCAAAAAACATTGAAACAATGAACATTGAAGGAAAATATTTTCAGAAACCCTGTTAAGGCAAAAAAGCTGGCCTTGGATGGCAGGGTAGGGGGGCAGCACCAGGGGCGGGACATTAGGAGGATAAAGGAAAGGGCTGTTCCCATGGTGCGCCGGTGTGGGGTGCACTAGGTGACTCGCGGCCCAGGTTGGTTTCTCAGAGCCGATTGTTTTATTTGGAGACACGATCGCTTCTCGTCTTTCCCACGTACAAAGCTGAACAATGAATTAAAAGGCACCTGGAGACAGCAAAGACGCATTCATTTCATGTGACATAGTTTAAAAAAAGATAAAAAGGTTTAAAAAATACTCTGGTTCAACAATGCACACCTGCTACTTCCACAAGCAACTGCAAAAACACGCGTCTCCTCTCCTCTCTTTGCTCAGCGGGGGTGGGCTGTGTGCTGTGTTGTGTGTGGTCACCGGAAGGACCTGGCTGGCCATGGATGGGCCTGGGTGGCCTCCAGAACCAGTTGGGGGGAGGGTCTTCCTGTTCTTGTAACTGTCAGCTTGAGAGAACAGTGAGGGAAATGGAAAAGCCCTAGGGTTGCACCACCCTAAAGAGGGACCGCAGAGCTGAGCCCTCCACGGCTAGATGCCACTTGCGCAGTGACATCGCGTGGCCCTTGGTGAGAATTGGACAGAACCCAGGGGGAAGATCAACTGTTTGAAGCACAGGCGGGAGCAAGGAGCCTCAAATTGTCCTAAGTGATCCAGGCTGGTTTGTTCCCCCAAAGGAGGTAGAGAGAGAAGTGTGCCGCGGATGCGATGTACCTGTCCTCCTCCACCCTCCTGCCAGCCCTCGCCTCCCCCGATGGTTTGGAGGTCAGAGAAGCCCAGGGTTGGGGTGTGTCGAGAGCGCCCCAGCCGGCGGTGCCGAGCTATTGCACCAGGGAGATACCTTCTCTTAAAAAGAAAAGAAAACAAAGAAACCCGCTTCCTGCAGCGATGTTACAAAAAGCCATTAAAAAAAACCTTCCTAAGTGAAACCTAGTTTTCACCAGTAGGTAAGATCGCTTATCAGAATTATTATTATTTGTTGTGAAACAAAAAAATTCAGCTCAGTTATCGGAGTTGATTGTCTTAACAAAAATAGACTCCAGAAGTTCTGCACCCGTCTACCCTGATGGAGGCGTGACGTCACACGAAGGAGGAGAAGCCGGTGAGGGGGGCCCGGGCTCCGGGGCCAGCTGGTGTGTAGACTCCACCCGCACTCTGTGTGGTGATGACTGTGTGCAGGTGCGGGCCGGATTCGGCCCCTGCCACCGCCTCGTATCTGTGCGGTGCTGCCGCAGGGGGACGCCGCTTCCAGGAGTTGTAGTAGGTGGGGTCACTCATGTAGTGGTTGACAAAGGAGTGCTTGGGCAGGGCTTCCTCGTAGTCTGAGTCGGAGGCCTGAGGATGGGACAAAGGAACAAAGTGAGCCACAGCGAGAGAGGGAGAAAGGAAGGTGGTGAGGGAGGGTGGTCTGGTGTTGTCTTCTTTCTCCTTCCTGGAAGCCCGGATAGTCCTATGCTGTGTCCCACCCTGGAAGAGGTTTACAGAGTCCCCACAGTGCCTGTAAGCGCATTTATGGAGGGAGTGTCACCTGTAGCAGCCTATGGTGGTTTGAATGAGAACACAGGTACAAATATTTGAACAATTGGTCCCCCGTTGGTGGCGCTGTTTGGGGGAGGGGGTTTAGGAGGCGTGGCCTTGTTGGAGGAACTAAGTCACTGTAGGTGAGCTTTGAGAGTTTAGAGACTGGTCCCATTTCCTTTGTCTCTCTGTCCCCTTCTCTCCTCCCTCGCCCTTTTCTGCCTCGTGTTTGTGTTTCTAAATGTGGCTCTCAGCTTCCTGTTCCAGCTACCATGCCTGCCTGCTGTCATGTCTTCCCACCGCGATGGTGATAGACTCTGAGCCCTCTGGAACATTACACCCTAATACATTCTTCCTTCACGATGTTTTATCACAGCAACAGAAAAGTAACTAATACCTGCAGTAACTAATATACTAAAAGTAACTAATACACGGAGAAACTAATAACACCAAGAGTAACTAATACACTGAGTAACTAATACACTAAACATAACTAATACATTGACTGAGCTCCCTTCATCAATGTCCACTCAGGTAAAACGAATCCTTGGCTTCAATGCAAAAAGGATTTTCAGAACTGAGCCAGTGAGAAGCAAAGTTGGAGTTTGTTTTTATATTGTTTATTTTTGGGTGGTGTATTTGTGCATGTGTGTGGGGTTTACATATCCATGTGCTCACAGGTGGAAGGCAGAGAAAGACATGGGTCTCCTATTTTCCTATCCACCTTACTTGTTTTCAGGTAGGGTCTCTCAGTGGATCTGAAGCTGATCATTTTACCTTGGCTGGCTGAGAGGCCAGAAATTCACCAGGATCCACCTGTCTCTGCCTCCTGATGCCATGCACAGCTTTTATGTGGGTACTCGGAACTTGGGCCTTCTTGCTTTCACAGAAAAGTGAGGCATCTTTCCCAGCCCACATTGGAATATATATAATTTTACAAGTTTTGCTTGGGGGCTGGAGGGATGGCACTGGCCACTCTTGCATTCCCAGAATCTACTTGAGAGCTCACAACTATCTGTAATTCTACTCCCAGGGGATCTGACGCCTGCTTCTGGTCTCCTTGGGTACTTTGCATCCATGGATACAGACATATGTGCAGACAGAACACCCATACACATAAAATTAAAAGATTAATTTTCTGTGAGCTTGTGCATGTGTCCATGCAGTTTGTGTGGAGTCCAGAAGAGGGCAGCAGACCTCTGGAAATGGAGTTAGAAGCAGCTGTGACCTACCTGGTAGGAGTGCTGGGAACCAAAATCTGGTCCTCAGCAGGAACAGTAAGTAGTACACACTCTTAGCTATGTCTCCAGCCCTGTAAAAGATCTTTCCAGCCTGGATCAGAAGACATTAGTGGGTAAAAACAAGACACCCTGAGAGCATGGGTGTGCACTTCTCCAGAAGAATTGCCTTTCAGCATCCTTATAATACCCCCCCCCCAACACCATTTCACTGGGTTTTGATGCTGTTATCCTCAAAGAGCTGCTAAGAAAAATGAGGTCACAGGTGGGTCCCAAGTGGCACCTGACAGGACTTCAGTTGATAAAATAAAACTTGCTCAGCAGGGGGTGAAGGACTTTTTATTTTTTGAGAAAATGTCTGGAGATAATGAGGCCCCACGTGAGGTCAATGCATTCAAACCTTAATCCAGGTTCATTGCTGTTTAATATAAAATACCTGTGTATGGCAGGAATATTGTCCCTATGTCCACAAGCTTCATAGTAAATGTCAATCATGCTGCAATTCGTTCTTTTTTCATTTTCCTTTTTTTTTTTTTTTTTCTTTCTGAGACAGTATCTCCCTGTATAGCCCTGGCTGTCCTGGAACTCACTGAGATTTGCCTGCCTCTGTCTCCCAAGTGTTGGGATTAAAGGCATGGGTCACCATCGATAACTTTAATATAGCAATTCTTAATTATAGCTGGTGGGAAGCTTTGGGGAGGGTCCAAAGTGGGGGTGTCTCTCCCTTTTCTTCTTTTCCTCCCCATCATCCTCTTTCTAGTCTGCCTCATAACACACACTTGTGAAGGCCCAGGAGCGCTCCTGGCCTTTGGTGTGCAGGCCACCAAGATGGGAGCTGCTGGGGATCAAAGAGAAAAGTTTGGCATGCTCCCACACTGCTCACGGAGGCTTAGACACTGCAGCAGGGGAAGCTGCTGGAATATGCCAGTGCCTGCATCTTCATCTGCCCTATTGCTGGGACCCAAGCACACTCCACTGCAGCCTGGAGAGCTCCTGTCTCCCAGGGATGCTGAGGACCATCCCTTTGAGGGTCTCAGTTCATTTTATATAACAAGCCAGAAACACCTGTAAGAATTATTCAGTGGGTTTCCTTTCCTCTTTTCCTCCTTTCCTCCATCCCTCTCTACCTCCCTCCCTCCTTCCGTCTCCTCCTCTCCTTCCTTTCTTCCCTCCCTTCCTCCCTTTAGCTTTTAGAGAAAGGTTCCCCTATGCAGTGCAGGCTGCTGTCCTTCTTGTGATTTCCATCTTCCTACCTCAGCCTTCAGGTTCTGGGATAAAAGGTGTGAGCCAAAACAATGTCTGGCTTAGCTTGTGTTTTCATTTCTTAAATTAGGTAAAGTTATTTTTTTTGCTCTTTGGGTTGTTACAGAAAAGATTTTACTGGGTCTGCAGTGGACTCCCGGCTCCCCATTGGACACCCCATCCTTCTAAACACACTTTTTAGCCTCCACAGCTTCCAAGCGGGGGTCCCGGGACCAGCATTTGTGGCTGTGTTTAAGATATATCCTCCAGCTCTTCTCTAGGGGCCTTAGGCTTAGGAGGCAATGCTCTTTGTAAACTAGGACTGAGGGCAAGCAGATGGAGACAGGCAAGAGCAGGACTCTGTGTGGTTGTCTGCTCTGTGAAGTCTTCAGACACTGTCTTGGATTCTGAAAGCTCAGGGGAGAACATCAAGATCCACAGAAGCCACCTCTTTCTTCACTGGGTCCCCAGGATTGGGTGAAGACCGTTTTGTTCCCCAGTTCCACACACTGGGGTTAACTTTATTCTCCTCGAGGTGGCATGCAAGGTTCGAGCTTGAGTCAGGGCCTCATCTGCTGGCTAAGAGAACCAAGAGCAACAGATTCAAATGAGCTTCTCAGGCCACGCCAAGGGGGAATCTCAGCCAATGGCAGTGGGAATCAAGCACTTGCTTCCGACTCCTGGACAATTTGGGTCAGTTCCATGGGAGACTGGGAGTGTGTGGGTGTGTCTTGGCGCAAAGGAATCCAAGCAATGAAGGAGTCACATCCACCAGTGGAACCATGTCTGTAAATTCTGCTTCTGTGAGCCCTTCTAGCCCTCACCCTAGAGGCCTCCTTCTGCTATCTCGAACCTCCATCAGCCCTTTTCTTCCAGCTGTGGGGCTGTAGAGGAGCAGGGTCAAGAGCAGGTTGGACCTCTGATGGGTTAGAATGGACTGCTACAGTTTTGCACGAGACTTTATTTGTGTGCATGCATGGATATGCACATGTGTGAGTGTATGCACATGGAAGCCAGAAGACAGACAGGTGCCATTTTTTTGGAGTCATTCATCTTGATCTGTGAGACTGGGTTTCTCACTGGGACCTGCTGCACGTCTCTACTTTGGCTGGGCTGTCTGGTCCGTGAGCCTCAGAGATCCTCTCGTGCCTGCTTCCTCAGCTGCCACACTCAGCTTTTTACCCTTACTTCAAGAGCCCAAGATGGGGATGATATACAGAGAGGGTCTGTAGCTAAGGTCGGTGCTCACAAGGGGACCAAGTAGAATTCTGTAATAGGTGATCTTGATGGTCAGATTTGTGTGAATTAGAATCATCATAGCACAAGTCTCTGGGGGATTATGTGGATTAGATTAACTGAGAAAGAAGACTCAACCTAAACATGGGTGGGTGGTATTCCATGGGGTCCTGAATGAAAAGGAGAAAGTGAGCTGAGCACCAGCATCCACCTCTCTCTGCTTCCTGACTGTGGATGCTCCTGCTGTCAAGACTTCACTGCCACGATGAACTGCATCTTTGAACTGTGAGTCAGAACAAATTCTCTCCTTCCCTCCCTTCCTCCCTCCCTCCCTCCCTCCCTCCCTCCCTCCCTCCCTCCCTCCCTCCCTCCCTCCCTCCCTCCCTCCCTCCCTTTCTACCTCTCTCCTTCTGTCCCTCTCTCCTGTTGCTTTTTTCATGTATTTTCTCACAGCAACAAAATGAGTAACTAGTACAGGGCCCATTGCCTGTACATAGTCATGTCTCAAGTCTAGTGTCTGTGCCTGGACCACTTGGAACCAAGCCATCCTGGACAGTGATTGGTTCAAAGGTTCAGAGGATGGTGTGTGTCCTTGCCCTAACCTGTCAGAGCCTTGCCTGGGAGTCTGTGCGGTGCTTGTGGCTGGAGAGACTGCCAGTGCAGGGTACAGTTTGATGGGCAAGTGGTCCCCAAACTAATCAGAGGGAAGGGAACTCTACCTTTGTGCAGAAAGCACCTTTGAAGAAAGAACAAGACTGCCCGTGTTTGTTTCTTGCTCATTGTTTTGGAAGAAGACACAGGATGCCAGAGAGATGATTGGCACTGTGGACTCCCACTCAGGCCTTGCTGTGGCTTCCCTGATGGGGCTATATCCAGATACCATTCTTCCTCGGCTGCCAGCTCTGTTTCTTCTTTATCTTATATTATTTTTGAATGCAGATGTATTTTCATGAGTAAGAATTATTGGCAAAAGAGTTGCCACTGGGGTCTTCCTTCCTTCCTTCCTTCCTTCCTTCCTTCCTTCCTTCCTTCCTTCCTTCCTTCCTTTCTCCCTCCCTCCCTCCCTCTCTCCCTCCCTCCCTCCCTCCTGTCTTTCTTGTTGCCTGTGATGTTAAGTCTTGGTGTGCTGGTTTCCCAGGAAACCATAGAAAGGACAGAAGGTGACTGAGTGCTGCATCAGGCTGACTAGGAATGCTTGGTGAGCTGTAGAGGGGGTTGGGGGTTGGCTCAGGACTCGGCGAGGTAGCAGCAAGATGAAAAATCCTGCATTGCCAGGGAACCAATTAGGTATGAGGGATCATTAGAGCTGGAAGACTTTTGAAAACTGGTTTATTTATTTATTTTTTTTAATTTCTGGGGGGTAGTTCGAGTGTGTGTGTGTGTGTGTGTGTGTGTGTGTGTGTGTGTGTGTGTGTGCGCGCGTTCGTGCAGGCCTGGGGTTAATAATAGATGTCTTCTCCCCTCCCCCTGTCTCTCTCTACTTTAGTTTTTGAGACAAGGTCACTCTCTCTCTCTCTCTCTGAACCTAGAGTTTGCTGGTTTGGCTTCAGTGACAGCCAGCTTTCTCTTGAGACATATAGAATCCTCTTGTCTCTGGCCACACCTGAACACTCAGATTATGCCCACCATACATGGCTTTTTTGAGTTCTGGGGATCTTAACTCTGGAGCCCATGCTTGCACAGAAACTTTTTCAACCACTAACCCATCTCTCCTGTCCCCTGCTTTATTTTTTTTTTTTTTTGAGATGGTTTCTCACTAGCCTGAAGCTCTCTGGTTTGGTTAGACTGTCTAGCCAGTGAGCTCCAAGAATCCACTTGTCTCTGCCTCCCTGGTGCTGGTTTCCAAGCCCTTGCCAATATAGGAGCGTTTACTTGGGTGCTGGGATCAAACTTAGAGTCCTTTATTTGCTCAGCAGGCTCTTGCTTTACTGAGTGAGCTGGCTCCTCAATCCCAGTGGATCTTTCACAAATCTCTCCTCACTGTTTTCCCTGAGTATTGTTTCCAAAGACTCACAGGTGGATGTTTACAAAATCATTTACCCGGCTAATTCATTGTCCCACTGGGACCAGCATCCTCTGGTGGCTCCAGCTCACTATTCTGGAAGTGGCTTTGTCTCCAGCCTGAAAAACTTTGACCTTCAGAGGGAACAGGGGTCAATATGGCTCAACCCTAATCCTTATTTTCCTAGCACTTCACTGACTTCTGCCCTGGACCATTAACTAGAGGTTGGCTGAAGCAGAAGTGTGGATGAGGCTCTTAGAGAGATCAGTGAGCACCATGTAGGAACACTCAGGGTTGCTAGGCAATAGCATCCACCCGAATGCTGCAGCACTCATTAGCAAATATGTTAGAGATTTTTTTTTTCCATACAGGGTCTCACATAGTCCAGGATGGCCTCATATTCCCTATGTAGCTGAGGATGTCCTTGAATTCTCTTCCCTGCCTCTACCTCCTGATTGCTAAGAGTGCATGTGTGTACTACCACATGAGGTGTGTGTATGTGCTAGGCAAGCCCTGTACCAACTGAGGATGCCCCAAACCAGGTATATAAACCCAGGTGTTTCTCTAGAAGGCAGTTTGAAGATTCAAATGCAAAACCTCAAGTATTAGGATTACAGTGTAGTCTAGTGCTTTGCCTTGGGTTCATGTCAATGTTGATACCAGATAGACACAGGAATCAGCCAGTGTCCCTATCTTTTTCAGAGCTCCAAGACACAGGGAGGTTGGAATCCTGCTGCATCTCTGCTGGAAGTGTCATCCTTCCTAGAAGCTGATGTGTCACTGGGAAAGGGTCTTTCCCACCCAGGGCATCTACAAATGCTAGCATGGTGAAAAGTCTGTGGTCATGGGGAACAGGGCCTGCCTGGTGTTGGCTGTCAGTGCCCTGCCACCAGTGTCACCTAACACCATGGCACTTTTTGTCACTCCAGACAGGAGTAAGAGGTTGTTCCCAGTGAACTTCAGTTTCTGAACTAGCCCTTCCAGAATGATCTGATGGGTCCCTTGGTTGAGGTCCTGGGGTGTTTAATGCTTGCAATTTCCCTCAATGCACACACTTCAGACACAGCAAGAGAAACAACCCTGGAAATCACACAGCCGCCCAGGACTCATCCACTCATGAACCAGGGAATCCTAGTGGTCCTAGCCCGGGGATTCTTAGCTGGCAGTCATGAGGCCTCAGGTGGAAGGGTGTTGAGAGGCTTCAGGGCCCAGAACCCTGAGGCCTTAGGAGGCTCTGCATGTTTATATAATTCATTGGCTCCTGGAAGGAACTGCTACCCCAAAGACCTTGTGAACCATGGGCGCACCCCTGGGGAGTGACAAGAGTGTGCTCTTCACACAGCATAGGGCTTGTGATAGTGGCAGGCAGCCAAGCTCATAGGCCTTTGGCCTCCTTAGCCACACAGCTGTGCCTCAGTGGTTCCCAGAGGCAGGTGTGGTAGAAAGAGAACTCAGCCAGGTGCTCTGGCCAGCTCATCAGTGAGTACCTGGGAAAAGCTTCCAAAACCTCTCAGCCCTGAACATTACATGTGGATGCTGTGTAGCTTTTACCTCCAGCCTGAAACCTGTGTTCCTAGAGCGAGGCTCGTGAAGGCTCAAGAGGTACACAAAACTCACAAGTCTCAGGAAACTCGTGAAACATAGAAGGTGTTGGGATTATAGGTGTGCACCACTGTGCCTGGTTTACCTGGTGCTGGGGATGGAACCCAGGACTCCATGCTCGCCAGGCAAGTCCTCTATCATTGAGCTGCACCTCAGCCTTCATTTGGAGAATCTTTTTATGAGCAGACAAAGAACTGAGAATTCTTGAGTTCAATGTATATTGATAGGCTAGCCACTATCCAGCACTGGGCTGGAAGAGTTGGAGTAAAGTTGGGCTCTGGAGACCTGAGGATGGGTGTGCTACCCAGCACCACTTTCTGCCTGTTGGAGAACCTCAGATGAACCACCCACCCACAGGGCTGGGTGAACACCAAGCATGTGCAGAGTGAGTGACACAAGACCTGGCCCACAGAAAATGCTCAGTACCACAGAGTGATGTATGTCAATGTACAGGGAATGCACACACACATATCATATAGACACCACTGACAGCATGCCCAGTACTGCAGGGAATAGTGGACCAGCACCTAAAGACCCTGCTCACAAGGCCCAGCTCTATCTGTGGAGACTGGAAGCCTGATGCAAGGCCATCCTGCTGCCTCCTCACCTGCTGTTCTCCAAAGAGCAGCTATCATGAGGTGACACTGCTTAAAGTGAGCCAAGAAGAGGCAGGCCTGTTCCTGCAGGCCTTCAGTGACAGCCCTCGAGCAGAGACAAGCACACCTCTTCAGACATCACACTGAAAGCTATGTTATTATAGACCTGGCATCCTTTGTAAACAGGACATGTGAAGTGGGGCTCAGCAGGACCTCGCCAGCACCCACCCACTGCCAACTCACTGGAGTTCGTATATAAGCCACATCAAAAAGGAACTGTTTTATTGAGCCTTGGGGCTTAATAAGGCCCGAAATCAGGTCAGGAATGAAGGTGAAAGTGTATTGTAGATTAAATATTGATTTAGAGGTGTGTGCTGAGATATGGGCCAGGAATACATGTACAGCGAATGGCCTGTGGTTCTTGCTCTTCTTGAGGCTTGCAAATAGGACCCATGGGGACACCCAGTGGAGCCATTGATTGAACCCTTCATTCTTGTCAACATGCGGCACAGAGACATGGGTTGCTAACACCTGCCCCCACCAGCTGCTGGCTTCCCTGGTTGAAGCCTCCTTCCACATGCATGAGAGGCTCCATTAACATTCTCTCATGGAGGGAACTGGAGAGCTCACAACAGTCATGAGGCCCCTCTGTGTCCTGAGATTATTTAGAAGATAGGTAGTTGACTAGAGGTGGGAGCTCCTGAGGGGTGAAGCTGCCTGAGAGTCACCTGAGATCATATAAGGAGCCTTAATAAACTCACTGGTTCATGTGGTGGTTTAGGTCGAGTGCCAACTTGATAGAGCCTAGAATCCCCCAGGAGACAAACCTATCTGTGAGGGAGTTTCTAGATTAGGTTAACTGAGGTGGAAAGACCCACCCTCAATGTGGGCAGCATCATCCCCTAGGCTGCAGTCCTGGACTGAAAGAAATGGAGAAAGTGAGTTGAGCACCAGCATCCATCTTTCTCTCTGCTTCCTGACTGTGGATGCCATGTGACCAGCTGCCTCACGATCAGGTACCATGCCTTCTCGCCTTTGGGTCTGTTGGTGCCTCCCCACAGGGTGGCTGTGAGACCCAAAAGCGATGAGCTATGTTGAGGAATGAGAAGGAGTCATGGAGCAAGTATGGCGGCCACTGCTTAGAAGCAAGCACAGCACTGACCTCAGATTCTGAGCCGTCCACCGCCTTCTCCTGGAGGTTCACACTCTCAGTCAGCACAGCGCCATTGTACTTGTTGCAGATGTCCTCGTCGGAGTAGTGCAGACCTCCGGGGCTTGGTCGGGGTGGGGATCTAAAACAGGATGATGCCACAAGTTACTCTGGACACAGAACAGTCCCCTGGCGGTGGGGCTCCTAAACTGCTGTCTGGCCTTGCTCACACTGAAAGCAATGTGGGAACAATGAAAAAAAGCACCGCCAACGGCTTCACATTGTAGAGCTTCAAGCATTGGTTTCTGTGATTCTACAGCCTGCAGGCTTCAGGGCCTGTGCAAGGTCAGGGCACTAGGGAGAAGCTGTCCTGGCCAAGTGGAATTTTCAACCAGAAGAGCACATGAGGTTTGGGCCAACAGGAGGTGGAGGGCACATGGAACTCTGGGAGAAAGAGAGAGGATGTACATACTGGCCAGGACTGAGGGCAAATCTATGGGGAAGAGGTTTGAATTTGTGGATAGTCTCCTGCGGATGAGGATGAGTTGGATTAGGGAAGTGTGCACTAGCCTGGGCTCCCACTCTGCTGGGGCCCAAGGATAAGAAGGCTTTGAGGCATTAGCTCTTAACAATTGACAGAACCCTTAGCCCAGTCACTGCTCCCTGTAGTATCCAGACTATAGCTGTATGCAGAGGCCGTGTCTGGTTTGTAACTAGTGGGGTATAGGAATGACTGTGGTCATATTACATTATATAAGAAGATGGAGCTGTCATTTCCATTGGTCACAATTACATAACATTGTATGAAGGAGACCATCTTCGGCAGCTGGAGATTGAATATGAAGCATGGCCAACTCTTTTGAGTGTATTTTGCATGTGTGCATATCTGCACGTGTGTGGATGAACATGCATACATTTGGAGGTCAGAGGTTAATGTCAAGTATCTTCCTCAATAGCTCTCCACTTTGTTTATGAGGCAGGGTCTCTCCCCAGACCCAGAGCTCACTGATAGGGCCAGCCTGGCTAGCTTGCTGCAGTGTCTCCTTGACTCTGTTTCCAGAGACCTGGGGTTACAGGGAGGCCACCATTCTTGCCTGGTGTTGACATGGGTCCCCATGCTTTCATGGCAGGTGCTTTAACCACTGAGCCATCTCTCCAGCTCCCCTGGTTTCTTTTTTGAGATGGAGACATTCTAACCTGGAAGGAGAATCTGTGCTTGGCACTGATGAATTGTTAAATGAGTCAGGACCCAGCCCATCTTTTTCATCCTGGGGCTGTTCAGGGGTTCCTGTGACTGTGGTCAGCTAGATAGGCAAGGTGCATTCTGGGAGACATTGCCTACATCCAGGACCCTCAGGCTGAAGATGTGTGCAAAGCTGAGTGGTGGCTGCAGAGAGGTGACCTTTCCCACTACAACGGGGAAAGTCATGCTCAGTGACATGAGCATGGCAAAGCCCCATTCCCAGTGAGTCTAACATCCTGGCTGTCATGATTCCCCTGGGGTTGGCTCTGCCATAGCTTTCTCAGGAAAGCCCCAAGGGAGGTTCAAGGGCCGCCTTTTAAGAAAGTATTCATTATTACTTTGTAAAGTGCATGTCTGTGTGCTCTCAGGTGCATGTGCTATGGCATATGTGCCGGAGGTCTGAGGACAACATGCTTCAGTTGAAGTCCAGCAATTGAACTCAGGTCATCAGGCTTGGCGGCAAGTGCCTTTACCTGCTGAGCCATCTTACTGGGCTCAGAGCCTCCATTTTTCCAACCTCAAAAAATGATTTATTTTGAGAAAGACTCATTTATCATCTAACCCTTTAGACAGATCTTTCTTCTTTTTTTAAGCTAAGGCACTACAATGGTGCTTTTCCACACAAAAGCAGGCACTGCTTGACCAGAGAGCTTTGGGCCAAATTGTGCCTCTTTCAAAAGTTTTTTATTTGTGTGTGTGTGTATCTTATGCATGCCTATATATGCATTGTACATGCATACATGTATGTGAATGCATGTGGAGGCCAGAGGTTGATGTTGGTGTGTTCCTTAAACACTCTACAACTTAGTTTTAAGATAGAGTATGTTACAATTTCGCTAGACCAGCATGCCAACAGAGCCCCAGTAATCTCCCTATCCCTAACTGCCACCCCTCCCTCTACCCAGTGCTGGTGTCACATGTGTGCCACGATGCCCAGCTTTTTACTTTAGTGTTGGGAATCTGTACTCAGCATCATGCTTGCATGACAGGCACTTAAACAGTGGGCTATCACCCTAGTCTCTGTTCTTCTGTTTTGAGACAGAGTCTGGCCTCAAACTTGGCAATTCTCCTACCTGAGCCCTGAGTACTGAGAGGACAGGCCTACACCACCACGGCTGGATCTAGGCTTCAGTTCAGATATGTGAGACCAGCTAGAGGGAGCAGTTGGGGTTGACCCCATGTAACCTACAGGCCTTCCTTGTCTTGGGGCTCTGTGAACATACAGACCGAATATAAACAGCACAGGCCCCTTTGTTCCCTCACTCCCGTGAACCTGGGACTGTCAAAGTGAGGAAAAATGGCTAGTTTTCCCTTCTCACTCAATTTGGTTTTGTCTGTGGCTCTCTGTGGGTTCATGATGACACCTGACCCTGTGACAAAGTTCAGGACTCTTGGAGAAGCTAATTGTTGCAGATGAACAAAACAAACCTAGCGAACTCTGTCTTCGCCAGAACTGTGTGGGCTGTGGAGCAGCTAAGCTGAGCCCCCCTGGCTGCTTTGGCCCACCCCATGTCACACCTGTGCTAGGTGGTGCTCTGCTCTGAAAACATGGATGTGGACTGAAGACTTGACCTTCCCGCTGCAGAAACTGCCTCGGTGCTTGAGGGCGACACCCACCATCCTTCCAAGCTTGCAGTCCTCTGAGCTTTCATACAAAACTATTGTTCCTGAGCTGGACCAGGGAACCTCACAAATCTAAGAGCCAATGTACAGGCGCTAATGCCTGTGACAGTGTGTGTGTGTGTGTGTGTGTGTGTGTGTGTGTGTGCGCGCGCGGTGCAGTTGTGCACACGCTAGGGCACATGCGTGGAGGTCAGAAGACAACTTCTGGTGTTGGGTCTCACCTTCTACCATGTTCAAGACAGGGACTCTGTTAGCTGCTGTGTATACCAGGCTAGCTGGCCCCTGAGTTTCCAGGGTTCTACTGTCTCTGTCTCTCACCTCATTAGGAGCACAGGCGTTACAGACGCACATTGCTTTATATGGAACTCATTTGGTGCCTGTGGATGGCAGGGGACACATCCCAGACATTTGGCCTTCAGCGGCTCAGCACAGCCTCCTACCTGGTTCCGTTCTTTTTGGAGAAGGTGCTTTTGACATTGAGGTGGCGACTGTTGAGCTCCAAGGCAGCAAACCCTCCGTTATCCAAGGTCACTGACTCTTCCATGGTGGAGATGCCCTTACCTAGAGCCAACGGGGAAAGCGGTGTAGTCTTAGTAATGCATCCACCACAGTGACACAGGGGCAGGTCAGCGAACACCACCAGCTCCTGTGCTCCTGTCAGTTGTGACCCCCAGAGCCACACCACATCAGCATCGGCTAGAGAGGCAGTCAGAGCCAAGCTGAGGAGCAAAGCTAAGCCTGTGCTGCAACACCAGAGAGGAGCAGCAATATTAACATTTCAGTGTTTATCTTGCCTGATGCCAAAATGCCAGTGTCCCTGCCAATATTTTATGAAAATGTGCTTAGAATGCATACCCTCATTAAAAGTCAGGGAACTCAGATGTTTCACTAGTCACAAAATTGAAAAACTTACAATCGTGTAACGAAATTGGAAGTAAGAAACATGCTTATATGGGTAAGCTAGGTAAAGAAAGGATATACTTGAAGTGATAAAGATGTCCCAAATGGATGGTGGCGATGGCTGCACGTGTCTCTGCATTAACCTCTGGATTGTAGGTTTTCAAATAAATCTACAGATGTGTAACTATGAGAGATACAGTAGGTTTTCAAATAAATCTACAGATGTGTAACTATGAGAGATACAGTAGGTTTTCAAATAAATCTACAGATGTGTAACTATGAGAGATACACTTTAAAAACTGTTATATATTTATTTGGTTTGTCTCTGTGGGTGTGCATGCTACAGCACCTGTGTGGAGGTCAGAGGACAGTTTTTAGGAGTTGAGTCAGGTCCTGGGAATTAAACTCAGGCCTTCAAGCTTGGCTGCAGTGCCTTTATCTGTTGAGTCATCTCTCCAGCCTTATGTGATGGTTAGTCTTACTTGACAATTTATTGGAATCAGAATCACCCAAGAGATAAACCTCCTGTCCTGTCTGTGGAGGATTTTCTAGATTAGGTTAACGTCCACATAGCCCTTGGGTTATAGATACAGGCACTGCCCATGCCCTAAATTTTACATGGGTGTTAGGGATTTGAACTCGGATCTTTATGCTTATATAGAAGCACTCTTGTTCACTGAGCCATCTCCCCAGCCCCCATCCAGAAAGTTTGCCCTGGCACATTTACTTGGTGCTCAGACTTTGTCTTCTACCTTCCAATGTGGGCTGAGAGATTCTTTGAAGGTGAATATTTAATGTGGTATGTCCCCCAAAATCCTGTTGCCCCTAGAACAGTGTCACCCTGTCCCCCAAGACATAGTAAGGTATATGTTCACCCTGAGAGGACTAACCCTGCACCTTGCATGTTACTGGATGCCATGACTTAAAAGCCCACAGTGCAGGAGACTGATGTTAAGTTTGCCTCTGCTCAGGGATGTGACTTGATAGGTGTTGGGTTGGTGAGGACAAAATGAGAGAGGTCAGCAGGCTAGGAAACAACTAGGGACATGAAATGGCATAAACTACCGCCCCGCCCCAGTCACCTTTTAGGAGACTAGCCCAAACCTCAGGCTTCAATTATGATGCTAAACTAATACCCTAGGGGGAGGCTGGGTATTAGAAGCTGCAGGTCGGATGTGTCTTTTCTAGACTGTTTCCCAGATGGAAGAGGAGAGAGACACACACACAGGGAGACTTTATGCTATTCTGTAACTGCATTAACTCACTAAAATGACATGCCATTCATACACTGTAAATCCCAAGGGAATAAAATCTGATTTACGAACACTTGTTAGAAGTGAATTTATACAGAGAAGAAAAAGAATAAACCCTTTCCTTTCAGGGATGAATTGCTAATTTAGGTGCTCCATCTCCCTAACCCCTCCAATGGTACTGCTGCCTGGGATGGGGGAGGGATCCCTGGAGCACTACTTTTGTCCCAGGGGATCAGCATGGCTGTGATCTCCATTATCAGATTAACAGCCCCTCAGCAGGGACAGACCCTTCTAGAAAGTAAAGATATGTAAAGTAAGAAAAAATATTAAATAAATAATAATTTTAAAAAAAGAAAGCGAAGACAGACTAACAGTGGAAACCTGAGTCAAAGGTAGCTCCAAGTAGCCTGTGTGTGTGTGTGTGTGTGTGTGTGTGTGTGTGTGTGTGTGTAGGCAAGAGTCAGCCTGGGGTATCATTCCTCAGAAACCAACCATTGCTTTTGAGGCAAGCTCTCTCACTGGGACCTGGGGCTTACAGATCAAGTTAGGCTGGTCAGCAGTCCCCACCCCTCTAGTTCTGGGGGGTCATTAGCATGTAGCATCAAGCCCAGCTTTTACTAAGTGAGTGCTAGGGTTCTAACTCTGGCCCTCATGTTTACAGTCCCTACTTTACTAACCGAGTTAACTCCCCAGCCCTGTCCTGTTCTCTGGCTCAACCACAGCTTTCATAACTGCTGCAGGGCAGGGCCTGGAGGTGGTACAGTGAAAGGCCACAGGCATAAAGCTGTTTCCTAGGTTTGCTAAGAAACAGTCGTCCTGATCATTATGAGGCATTTAAAAATGGAGGGCAATAAAGAGCATCAATGTGTAGTGTGTGGAGTGGTGTGTTCTCATCTCGTGTAGCACTTCTGTGCAGGTACGGAGTCTGCCCAGCATCCATAAGGCTGGCTCTCACACCATCCCACTCTGCTCCTCTCCCCCAAGATGCACTGCTTTCCAGAAGCACGCTTGCACTTGGCCATGTCCTGACCTCCACCTCTAAGGAGCCACACCACAGTGTCCCTGTGGCTGGCTTCATCCCCTGCATACACGTTCATTCCTCTAATGATGGTGATCAGTCCAGCAGCCCACATGCAGGGATGGAGAACTGGCTCAGTGTTGAGCGTGGAGCTCTGCTGACTCTCAGAGGGGTCAGAGCTGCAGGAGGGATGAGGGGATGGTGAGTGCCCCCCAGGCCCAAGTACACGAGAAAGTCCCTACCATAGCAACTTTCCAGCACACTTAGTGAGCTATCCCAAACACCCCAGGTGGGTTCCAGCTTACCCCTACACCAGAGGGGCTGGGGTGAGACTTTGCTTGTTTAACACTTATCCTTTCCAGTCCTGTTTAAAAAATGTGAGCACATAAGAAGATGCAGAGAACCCAGCAAGTGCAACACCGTGGCCAAGACACATGGCTAATATAAGGGGGCAGAAACTGTATCACCAGTCCTAGGGCTCTTCTCTTGCTTGGGCAGTGTTGGGCATGGAGTTTAGGGACTCCAGCATCCTAAGAGAGTACTCTACCACTGAGCCACACCCAGCCCCTCACTGGGGATTCTAGACAGGTGCTCAACCACTGAGACACTTATTTCCCTAATATTTATGCACTGTTAAAGGAGACCCTAGCAGATCCAGCAGAGAAACCAAATGTCAGGCCTCATGTTCAAATGCCAGGTCGCCGGTGGGGTGGGTGGGGCAGGGGTAGATGTCACACCTGTGCTGCAGTTCTTGTACTTCTTGCTTTGCCCATGGAGGACCAGTGCGAAGACCACCAGGAGGACAAGGAGGAGGCTGGAGAGCGCCATCACCAGCAGGAACCACCACTCCTCATAGAATGGGGTTTCAGCTTGTGCTGTGGAAAAGATCATATAGGATGAGGCTCAACAGCGGCTCCATACAGCCATCTCCCTGGAATCTAGTAGCAGGAAAGAGAAAAGCTCTCTAGTCTTAACTGCTGGTGGGACCATTTCCTGGCTGGGGTCCTAAGCTGTATGTGGTGGTTTGAATAAAAGTGATCACTCAGGCCATTATGAGTGGCACTATTAGGAGGTGTGGCCTTGTTAGAGTAGGCGTGGGTCTGTTGGAGGAAGTGTGTCACTGAGGGTGGGCTTTGAGGTCTCAGATGCTCAAGCCAGGCCCAGTGTCTCACTGTCTCTTCCTGCTGCCTGTGGATACAGATGCGGAACTCTCATCTACCTCTCCAGCACCATGTCTGGCTGCATGCTATGATGATAATGGACCAAACCTATAATCAAGACTCAATTAAATGTTTTCCTTCATAAGAGTTGCTGTGGTCATGGTGTCTCTGCATAGCAACAGAAACCCTGCGGCACTATATAAATGAAGAAAGAAAGCTGACTGTGCATTCATTGCTCTCTGCTTCTTGGTTGTCTGTCAGAGTGATGGAATCAGCTGCCTCAAGCTCCTGTATCATGATGTGATGTACCCTGAGCCGGGAGCCAGAACAAACCATTTCTCTTAAGTTGCCTTTGTCAGGGTACTGTGTCATGGCAACCAGAAGAGAAACTAGGGCAGGACAGATGTACTCCAGGCCCCTCTCTCCTACTGTGAACCTTAGCCTTGAGAACAACGGCCATGTCTCTCCTAATCCTACCCACTTAGAAACTTAAAGTGTGACCCTGCTTACCCTCTCTGGCTCAGCCTTCCCTCAAGAGATGCTGTGTGCTTCGCTTCATTACACTTGTTGATTTCACCATGGCAACCTGGTCCCAACCATCTTGATCATTCTCTATTATCCTATCCACTGAAATCCATCCTTTAACATCGTCACGGGAGAAATCTTCCTGGATGGAGATACCACACCCCTGCTCCCACCCACCTCCTCTACTGGCTCCCATTGGTGACAAACAAGGTAATGGCTGAGCCCTTGAGGTCTCTGAAGCCCACTGGGCATATTTACTACCTGTTGGCCTCCTCCACTGGTCCAGGAGCCCCTGAAGTTTATGGCTGTGTGTTATTTTATGTCCCTAGCAAAAATGAGCTCTGTGTTCAGACCTGCTTTTTGAGACATATATTCAAAAATGTTTCGTGTAAAGCTGCCTTGGCAAAGGGTACGTGCCCTCCTTCCTACTTGTTTTGTTTGTTCCTGAAGAGAGGAAACTAGGAAAATGTCTTCTCTACAGGTGCTGGGTCTGTATGGCCCCGTTCCTTCCTTTCAAGGGTGTCCCTGTGGGGGAGCTAGCTAAGTGGCACAGAGGGTCTTGAATGGTGAACCTCTTACAGGCAGAGCTGGGTCTGCCTCCAACTGCCAGAACCTGCAGAAAACACTTCCACCTTCATATTAAGTATTTCATCGGCTGGATGACGAATGAGTGCATGCTGGGAATAAAGGGGAAATTGGCTTTGGATAATGGTGCACCACAGGGCTTCTTGGGCTATGACAGTGTTTTGAATCCAAAGGATGTAAGTGGGGCGTCTGGCTGTGCATTCAATATCCCATGTAGCAAGCCCGTGACTCTCAGGCTGGCCACCCAGGAGTTCTGGTCAGCTCTGCCCATTGGCAGGGAAGAGCTGTCTCAGCTGTCCTGTGGGGGAGTTCTCATCCAGGGGCTTGGGCCCTGATGTGGGACCAGTGGGTGATAGTTGCTAGCATTTCTGAAGGATGTCATGAGCTGACTGTGGTCTAGATGGCAGCCACAGCTGGCTTGGATGTTGTGGGATCTCAGAAGTGTCGTGGATAATGCCCCATGGAAGAAATGAGGGAGCTGCATTCCACCTGCTGTCTGCTGTGTGTGGTTCAAGGCCACGTAGGTGCGAAGTTGCTTCATACCAGTCCCTCACAGATCAAGCAATGTTTTATATTATTTTTCATACACGAGTGGGTGCTTGAATGTGTGTGAATGCATGTATGTGTGCGTGCGTGTGTGTGTGTGTCGTGTAGGTCAGAGGTCAACTGCAGGTGTCATCCTCAGGAATATCACCTATACACCTTTCATATAGGGTCCCTCATAGCGTTGAAGTTCACTAATCAGGCCTCAGGGATCCTCCCTCTGCCTGTGCTGAGACTGCAAGTGTCTGCCACCATGCCTGGGGTCTTGAAATGGTACAGAAATCTCACCTTGTCTTTAAGGTGCCCTTGGTAGTGGCTCAGGGTCTGGGGTTCTGCCTGAAGAAGGCAGTCCCAGGGAGGAGTTGCATAGTATGGAAGGTCTGCATTGTGCTCCCTACTGCAATCTGCAGCAGCTCCTCCACTGGGCTCGAGGGCAGGCCAGCCTCTCAGTTCTCCCTCTCCTCTCATATGTGGTGGGCGTTTCCACTTTAAGATTCTATGTCTTGGAGAAAGGACAGCACCCCTCAAGTGTCCTGAAGGGCTTACCTGACACCGCTGTGGAAGGGCGGCTGGGTTCCCCAAAGCCTGCCTTGTTCACGGCCACCACCCGGAACTCGTAGGTCACCCCTTGCCGCAGCTTGTCCAGGCCCACGGTGTATGATGTGGCACTCCGGGGAATGTCCTTGGCAAACATGTCCCATAAGCCTTCATCTGCAAGAGGGATCAGAGATGGAGCGGAGGTCAGGGCAGCTCTTCTGGAGATGAGCCCTAGGTACCTGGCTGCCTACCTGCCCAGCTGGCCAGCTCACAGCTGCTGGGGACAGAGCATCTGATGCCAGCCTCAGAGGCTGGAGAGGACCGTGGGTGGAGAGGCATGTCTCCTTCATCAACAAGTGTCCCAGAGTAGCGAGCTGGGCATGACGATTTCTTTATTTGTTATTACATGTATTTATTTTGTGTGTGGGTATGGACATTCCATGGTGCACGTGTGGAGACCAAGGGACAACTTGCGGGACTGAACTCCACCATGTGAGTTCTGGCACCAAAACCAGGCTTGACTGAACCATCTCACCATTTGGGAGTGGCATTTCCTTATCTCTCACCTTCATATTCTCACAGATCCTGAGGCCCCCGTGGTTTCCCACTTGGTGTCATCTCAGGGACACTGGCTCCCTCTGGCTCACTGCTTTCCCTGCCTGTGTGACACACCCCACTGCTGACTCTTTTGATCCCATTCTTGATCAACAGACAGCTCCCCCTGGGCACTAGCTGGTCACCAGCTGGCCCACACTCATTATAGGTTCCAACCCTGTTCTGACTGGAAACAAAACCCAGCCAGCTGGTTAGGGGACAGCTTGAGGCACAGGTTCGTTTCTCATTGCTTGCCATCACTGTGGCGGTGCATCGTGTTCTCCATGCATTGCGGACACAACGGACATCTGTGCCCCTGGAGTGGCTGCAATCCATCTATCTCAGGGCTCATCTCTTTTAGAGCCAAGTGTTGGATTATGTGGAGAGTGGAGGCCTGGTACATGGTTGGGGGAAACACTGTTAGAGCTCCATGTTCTCTGCTGGGATTTAGACCCTGGTTTCTGCCTTGAAGGCCACTTCCCAAATGAAAATGTCTCATCAATGCCAAACGACTTCGCTACACGTAGAGTGAGCACTTTACTAGCGACCCACACCTGCTAGGGATCAAACCCTGCAGTGCTCTCCCAGCTCCTCACTGAAGGTTTCTCGGCAGGCGCTCTACCCTGAGCGCTGCCCCAGTCTGGCCCTTTTAGTCAATGGTCTGTTGCTACCAGTATGCTTTTGTTGTTGCTTTTTTTTTTTAAAGATTTTATACCCTGGGAAGATGCTTGCAAATCCATGTTCTCAGCAATATTCACAATGCCAGAAGGTAGAAACTACCCAAGTGACCCGTGCACAGACAAATGTTGCATGTGCACCCAATGGACTATTACTCTGCTCTCAAAATGAAGGGATTCTGACAACAGGCATGGATGCTGAGGACAAGATGCCCAGTGAAGCCAAACAGTCACAAAAGGCCACGGACTGCTTAGAGTTGTTTAGATGAGGTGCTCAGGCTGACAAAGTGCTGGGGACAGAATGTAGAGTGGCGGGTTCCAGGGAGTTGGAATCAGTGGTGACACAGTCTGGGTTTCCAAGAGGGAAGGTGGATGGTGGTGGTGCATACACAGCGCCATGAAGTCACTCAAAGCTGCTGAGTCCTACACTTAACAGGATTAAAGCATGGCTGGGGAGATGGCTCAGGGGTAAATGGTTTGCTGCATAAGTATGGGGACCTGAGTTCAATGCCCAGCAGGGCCTGGAGGTACACACTTGTAGTCTTAGGGCTGGGAGGGCAGTGACGGAATGATCCTTAGTGCTTAATGGCCATCAGCCTGGCCTGATGGGTGAGCTCCGGGCTAGAGACCCTGTGAAGAGTGGCTAAGGAATGACATCTGAGGTTGATCTCTGCCCCCCGCACACACACACGGTGGCTTTTCTTTTCTGTGTACTTTTCCATAGTAGGTAAATACTAAATATATGTAAATTCTGGTATTTAGGAAAATGTGAATAAGATCAAAGTCAGAAAATGTCTTATGTAGAAAAGAAGAAAAAGGCCAATGGCTTTGATTCCAACGCTCAACCAACAGAGCAGAGGAAATACAGCCACTAAAATTGCTCATGGCAGCACATGCACTCACATGGTAGAGGTAGAACAATCAGAAGTTCAAGTCATCCTTGGCTTCACAGCAAGATCTAGGCTTTCCCTGTGCTACACAAGGCCACCTTTCCATAGTAACAACAACAAACCAAAACCCAAAGCACTGCGGCTGAACCAACTGTCTATAACTACATAGCCTTGGTCCTGGCATTGGCTGTGTGATCTTAGGCAGAGCACTCAACCTCTCTGTGCCTTAGTCAAATGGTGATGAGATAGGCACGTAACGTGTAGGCCTGCCTTGAGGATAAAATATGTTTTTATTTATAAAGCGCTTAGCACACTGCTTCACACACAGGCAGTGCAACATGAGTGATTGCAAGTAAAATATAAATTATTCTCCAAGGAGGCTGTTGCTAAAAGGTGGGCGCAGAGCCTAAATTGTTCCTATGGTGTAGAAATCCTTCCCAAGTTCAATTTCCTCTTACAGGCAGGACTTGAAAAAGCAGGCGATCTGGGGAGGAGAAGCCCACTGAATATACATGCGCATGCACTTGCTGCTTTTATGGCCCAGAAGTGATGGGAAATGAAACCTCGCCACACCTCCTTCGCAGAAGATGCCCTTGGATGGATTAGCCTGTTGGTAAATAGGAGGAGATTGCCGGTATGTGAGTCTGTGTTTGCTCAGGGCTGAGACTTTGCCCTGGCAAAGCCTGATAGTCACAGGTTAATGAATGAGGTGATGCTGATGGTTTTAAGGCACCAGCAGAGGCTAGAGAGCCTTGTGATTTACTCCTACATATTCACATCCTCAGTTGAGTTCATCAGGAGACCAATCTGGGGTGGCAATGTCACTCCAGCAAACTATAGCACAGGTGACCCCTCCCTCTACCTAAAATAACTATGCAAGCTATGTGCAAGCTATGTGCACAGAATGGATGTTAGTGTGGTTCGTGTGTTCTTAAAATATTTGTTATTATTTATATGTTTGTGTGTTTATGTAAATGTACATCTCACATGTGCAGGTACTTCTGACATCCAGAAGAGGGCACTGGATCTCCTGGAGATGGAGTTAGAGGCAGCAGTGAGTTGCCTGAAGTAGATGCTGGAAACTGAACTCGGATACTCTGTAAGAGTAGCAAGTGATCTCAACCGCTGAGCCACCTTTCCAGCCCTGGTTTATGATTCGTCCATGAATTTTGCTTAAGAACAGTCTGGAGTGATAGTGCATTTAATACATCTAGTCTGCAGGGTACTGGAGCCCCTCTGATGCTCCCTTATTCACCTACAGATATTCAGGGCCCACTCTGTGGTAGAATGCTCCTCTACCCCTTGGGGGGTCTGTTCTCATAGGCCATGTAAGAAAGAACATGTCATGCCCATCCCCTACCCCCCTCCCAACATTTCAGGAAGAAACAGCTTCTACCAACAGCTTCAAGAGTGTGTGCTCAGTTTACTTCATTGTTTATACCCAGGGCTCTTGACCTTTTAAAGAACTCATTAAACATTGGTTCTTATCATCTATCCACCCCCTACCCATCAACCTACCCATACATACTCACCCATCCCCCACAACCCACTCATCCATCTATCACCCATCCATTCATTCATTTTCCCATCCATCCATCTACATATCCACGTCCACTCCCTCATCTATCCACCTATTCACTGACTCACCCACCCATCCATCTACCCATTTATACATTCACTCACCTATCCGTCTATCAACCCACCTACCAACCCAGCCATTCATCCACCCATTCATCATCCACCCATTCACTCAACCACTTACCCATCCATTTATGTATCCACCCATTCGCTCATATACGCACCTAATTACCAACTCACACATTCATGTACCCATTCACTCACTTATCCATCCATTCACCCACCCACCTACCTACCTATCCAGTCACTTCTTATCCACTCATCCATCTATTCATCCACCCACCCACCTTCCTACCTATCCACTCATCCATCCATCCATCCATCCATCCATCCATCCATCCATCCATCCATCCACCACCCCATCCATCTCTCTGCCCACCAACCTAATCACCGACCTACCCACTTATCCCCCCAGGCATCCATCTTTGCTTTCCATGGCCTTTCTCAGGCCCCAACTTAGTCAGACTTTCCATAGATAACAACTACCCCTATTTTACTTCATGCCTCGCTCCAAGACCCTAAATGTTGAATGCATTGTGGTGTGTTTTCCACTAGGAAGGTAATGTTATACTATAAGAGTCTGAACATAGAAATACAGACTTGCAAAATGGGTGCTGTGCAAAGCCACTAAAGTTAGATGAAAGCACCCGAGCCTGGAGGATTTCCATTTGCATCTGAGGTCTGAACACCTTTGTGTTGAGCGCTCAGTGTCCTCTGCATTCATGTTTACTTAATATTCTCCTGTTGCCAGGGACAAACACCATTTCCCCTGCTTCTACTGTCACCCAAAGACCACATTTTACTTTAAGAGCTCTGTCATAGCTCCAGGAACTCTGTGCATTTTTTACAAAAACATTTTAAAATATTGATATAGGATCTCAACACTCAGCGATTTATTCAGCAGTCCACTAACACTAAAAATGGGGGAGGGTGGTGCATGCCAAGATGATTTCCTTCTGAATTAACAAAGAAAATGTTTGCATTTTTTATTTTGCTAATTCTGCCTCCTGAAATTAGCATATCATATTTGGATTATAATTCACTGGGCTGTTTATCCACGCCAATATTTATATGGCAATGGGGGAAACACAACAACAACAACAACAACAACAACAAAATCCTTAGCAGCTGTGAGAGCAGACACTGTTTCCCAACTGTGAGTTGTTTTTCTCATTTTTATTATGCTGCTAAATATATCAATAAATCAGTGATGGAGAAAATACCTCTACAAATTTGTGAGAAAAATAACATTACAGAACTATTAACAATAATGAGATTTGTGCAACTGATTTCCTTGTATCAGGAAGATCCCCAGTGCCTGGACTTGCATCTCAATCAAAACAAGAGAGGACAGCATGACAGTGTTTGTCACAAGAAAACCCCGGGCATTTCCCTGGGCATTTAATACAGGTGACCCACTTGTCATCAGCATGAGAAAGCTGGGAAATGGATAAAGAGAACAGCCATCCCATATCACACACATGACCAGGTCTCTATTGGCTGATCATGAATGGTGCACCCTGGGCAAAGTCCCCTGGGTTACTGACTTGGTTGACTTACTGGTCCCTTGAATGACTGATTCATCTCCTGGGTGACTCATCAGTGGTCCCCTGGGTGACTGGTCTCTGGGTGAGGGTTCTTCTGGGGCTCTTAGCACATGTCTAATTGAGCTCCTCCCGCCTAACCCTCTGTTGCCTGGTCCTCTGATAGTCACATGACAACAGCCATGGGTGACTTTTGGTTCCTGGCGACTGCCTCCCTGCATGACTAACCTCCTGGGTGATGACTGATACCCTAAGTAACTGATCCCTGCATAACTGCCCTCAAATGACCGATCCCTGGATGAATGGTTGTCAGATCCTCAGGTGACCAACCCCTGAATAATCCTCCCCATTGACTCCCCCTTGACTGATCCCGGGGAGCCAATTCCTGGATTATCAATCTTGTTTCTTAGCACACTATCAGAGAAAGTCTGCCTTGAGGTCTTAAGAAAGCGGGGAGGCACCAGGATTTTGACACTGAAGATGTTCCAAAGGAAGCACTGTCACCACAGACCTGATGTCCCACAAAGATAAGTGGAACTGCAGAGTTCAGCTCTCTGCAAGGGTATCCCTTAGAGAAGACAGACTGTGATTTTCCTCCTCCATTGTGTTGTTTACTGGAAGAAAGAGAATGGAGACTCTAAAAACAGAAGGCTCTTCCAGTACAAACACATCTGTTGTCCAAGTCTACGCTTGTTTCTCGAGGACGGAATGAGTCAGCTTTTATCTCTCAACACTGGCATCTCCCAGCCCCAATGTAAGGGATGCATTTGCTCCCACATGCTATCCCATCTTTTCTAAACCAAGACAGAGCCCAATGCAGCATGACCAAGGGGCCTTCGCTGGATATATCCCTCCAACGCCCAGGCATGAGCGCTGCAGGTATCAGGGCAGATGTATGCCAATACAAAAGTTTGATTTCATGGCCAATTAAACAGGGTCTCCATGCTGAATGAAACTGTCACTCACCACTGATACTTCGGGTTCCACTAACTCACGAAGCCAACAGCCTGACCGCCAGCCTGGAGCTCTGAGCGAGTGTAGGGCTGGCAGTCATTTATTTCTTAAGCGCTGCCATTTCTCTCTGTATAAACGGTCAAGCTAGGAGGTGAGGCTTAAACAACAGGTTAAATACAGCTGATCATAAAAATGTCTTTTGTCTGGTCCTTGCCTGGAGTAGCAGACAGCACGTGGTGCACATCTCATGGCAGGGATGGCCATTGAAGGAGACTGACCCAGGAAAGTAGGAGGACACACAGGCATTGTGGGGAGCAGAGAGTGGCATGAAGCCTAGCCCAGCTGAGGTGCACATGCTACTTCTGCTGACAGGAGGTGTCAAACCTTCAAAGAATCTGAACCTATGAATGTATGTATGTGTGTATGCATGTGTGCATGCGTGTATTATGTGCAGGCCAGAGGAAAACCTCAGCTGTCATTTCTCAGGTACTGTCACCCTTGGTTTTTGAAGCAGGGTCTCTCAATGACCCATGGCTTGCTGATCCGGCTGACTGTCCAAAGAGCTTCAGGGATCTGCCCATCTCTGCCTCGCTAGAACTGGGATTCCAAGCATGCATCATCGTGTCTGGTTTTATTGATCAGAGGTTCTAGGAATCAAACTCAGGTCCTCATGCTTCTGTGGCAAGCACTGTGTCACCCGAGCCATCTCTCCGGCTCCATACTAGTATATTTTTGAAACACAGTCTCCATAGGTAGCCTGGGCTGGCCTAGAATTCACCATCCTCCTGCCTCATCCTCTGGAATGCTGACAAGACAAGCCTACACCACCATGCCTAGGTTGTAATTGTTGGTTTTCTTCCTGATTCAGTTTAAACTCTCCTTGCCAGGAACTGACAACAAACACCATGATTGGGAAAGGACTTGGGGTGTACCTAGGAGGGCTGAGGATGAAGAGGCCCAGTCCCTTGCCTGC
Organism: Cricetiscus sungorus; assembly: GCA_030556225.1. Lineage (NCBI taxonomy): Eukaryota > Metazoa > Chordata > Mammalia > Rodentia > Cricetidae > Cricetiscus > Cricetiscus sungorus. The sequence goes on from JANBXA010000044.1 coordinate 8,168,136, forward strand.
AGGCTGAGGCATCATCTGTGAAAACAGCAATACAATGTCTGCCTGCCTTGGGTGCGTCCTAAATATATATTTCATGGCCTCTTTGGAGAGGAAAGTATATTTATAGTGCCTTTAGTGCCATTCCAGTGTATTGTGTAAATATGTAAATTAGGCTCCGAGAGCTACACAGCAAAATGCCTCGGAATAATTTGCGTAAATAAATCATCCGAGTCTGCCCACCACATAGCTGCTTTCTAGGCCCATTTTGCGACAGAATTCTAGGGGAGGCACGTTCACAATTTAGAGAAATGAACCAGCTGGTCAGCTGTCCTGGTGGAACTTGATGGCCATGAGGGACCACTCTCCTTGGACTAAGAGAGTCTGTGACTTAGCCTGAGGCTACTGCTGGGTGCAGTGACCATGGGCTCTTCTGCAATATCTTCAGGGTTGAAGATCTTATGGGGCCATCCTTATGGGGACAGATGGGGACACAGTATTGATAGGTTTGTCTTCAGGAGAGCAGGCAGGGATGTGGCTGGGCAGGGACACATCAGAATGAGCAGACCATTTGGGCCATGGGACGCCTACCACTAAGTGTCTCTGTCCCCTTTGATGCCAGACAGTCAGGGTTCTGCACAAACTGAGGCTCCACCCGGAGAAGGCCTTGCCAGGGAGCTTCAGTGGAGAAAATGAGAAGATACAGTGTTTAATGGTTTGTGTAATGAGGCCTGAAATAGATGACAGCTGAGATCCAGAGGCCCCTGGGTCCCAGCAAGGTGTTTAAATATTGACAATCTATAAAAGCTTGTGTGCCACTGTGAGCTGTGGCTGGCCTGTGTTGCAGAGGGGATGGGGCATCATGCTGTGTGTGTGTGTGTGTGTGTGTGTGTGTGTGTGTGTGTGTGTGTGTGTGTGTGTTAATGAAAGGTCCCCTTCAGGAGCCCACCATGGCCAGTTAGCAAGATTCACAAGGGTGCATGGGTGGCAATTGCCTTTTAGTGTCAGTGGAAAGACAGCAGCAAAAGTCAGCTCTGAACATAGAGTCACTGTAGGGAGCCAGTTAGCTGTCTTTGAGGCCCCAGAACCCTCCTGACTCGGGAGCCCGTCTCTAGAGTTGGCCAGTGCCTCACGCCTCATATTTCATCTAGTGTCCCAAGTTCAGCAACCTGGAACCAAAGAATTGTCCTTCCTTCCTTCCTTCCTCCTTTCCTTCTTTCCTTCCTCACTTCCTCCCTCCCTCCTTCCTTCCCTCCCTCTCCCCCTCCTTCTTGTTCCTCCCTTCCTCTCTCCTTTTCTTCCTTCCTGTCTCTTTCTTCCTTCCTTCCTCCCTCTCTTCCCCCCCTTCCTCTGTTCCTCCTTCCATTCCTCCTTCCCTCCCTCACTTCCTTTCCTTTTCTGGTCCTCCCTTCCTCTCTCCCTCTCCCCCCCCCCCTTGTGTGTTTTCATTCTTTGACTTCATCATAACAAAAATTTCCCACTGCCATCCACCCAGGAAGAAGCTGCAAGTGTGTTTGTTTTGTGTATATGTGTACATATAGGTGTGTCTATGCAAACATGCATAGGTAGCACCTTGGGCATGAGCCTGCTGTGCCACATGTGTGCAGGTCAGAAGATAACCTGGGGTCATCTCCCAGTTCACTTGAAGCAGGATCTCGTTTGCTGGTGTTACACCAGCAGCTAGCAGGCTCATACACCTTTGGGGGGATCACCCTACCATCTCCACCTCCCAGCTTGCTGTGGGAGCATCAGGTTGCTGGATGTTCTGATGTGTCCAGTGGTTAGGCATGCTCTAAGACAGACGTTCTCAACTTTCCTAACACTGCCACCCTTTAATGCACTTCCTCATGTGGTACCATAAAATTATTTTCATTGCTACTTTATAACTATAAATTTGCTACTCTTATGAGCCATAATGTAAGTAAGCACTTTCTGTTTGTCTTAGGCGATCCCTGTGAAAAAGTTGCTTGGCCCAAAGGGGTTGAGACACAGGGGTTGAGAACCTTTGTCCTAAGATTTAAACTCTGGCCTTCACACTTGTGCAGCCAGTGTTCTACCCACTAGGCATTCTCCCAGCCCACGTTCCCAGTCTCTTTCTCCTTAGATGCTTCCAGAAGGTACTTCTAACTTAGAAGCTTCCAGAGGTAACACGGAAAGGGAAGGGAGAGCTGCCTGCCACAGGGTGTGAACTGGGACTCTCCTCATGTGGTCTAACAGCCTCCTTCAATACCAGACCCCAATGGCTGGCTCCTCTGGCATTGGGCAAGAAAGCCACTTCCTGAAGCTTCACCTGTGTTCACGCTCAGCCGTTCCTTGGGAGCTGTGCAACCATCTGAAGGTCATGGTGAAGCTGCTTAGCATTCTCCATGTTTGGTGACACACTTCCCCCGCCCCGGCCCAGCTCCCAGCGGTAATACCCAACTCAAACCATCAGAAACTCATTTTCCAATAATGGCCATCCTTCATTATTGAAACCAAATGGAACTTTCACACACCATAGGTGGGAATGTAGATTAGGTGTGTCACTATGGAGAACAGAATGGAGCCTCCTCAAAAAACCTAAAAACAAAACTGTGGATGATCCAGCCATCTCAGTGCTGGGGTACACAGCCAAAGAAAGTGCAGTTAGCATGTCCAAGAGACAGCTTTGCTGTCTATGATGGGGACTCACCTAGATACCTGTCAACGGAGGAATGGAAAAAGGAAATGTGCTATAAATACATGATGGAGTATTGCTCCATCATAAGGAAGAACAAAGTTCTGTTCTTGTAGCAAAAGTTTATGGAGCTGGAGGAGACCATGTTAAGTTAAATAACCCAGACACAGAAACACAAGTATCTGCACTCTGCCTCAAATGTGGGAACCAACAGAGCAATGCAACTTGGAGAACGCTAGTTACGGAGGCTGGGCGTGGTCAGTGTCTGTTCTATCTGGTGCATTGTTTGGTATCTGAACTGCCTCCCACAGGCTTGTGTGCTGAATGTTCGGCTACCAGCAGGGGGAGCTATTTCAGAGGCGGCCTTAGCAAGAGGAAGTAGGCAACTGCAGGTGGGTCCTTGTCCCCCTGCGCCTTCCTGTCCCTGTGTCTGCTTCCTGTCTACCATGAAGTAAACAGCACCCCCTCCACCACTCTCTCCTTCCCATGTACAGCCAAGCACATGGGGCCAAGTGACAGGAGACTGAACCCTCTGAAATGTGAGCCAAGACAAATCTCTCCTTCTTAAGCTCATCATGTCTGCTAATTTAGTCCCAGCTATGTGAAGGCAGCAAACATAGCATGCAGAAAAATACCACGATGGAGCCTGGGCTGCAGATTAGGTGGGAGAGCTTACATAGCATCCTGGGAGCACTTGCACACCTGTGATGCCAGCACTGGGGGTGGGGACAGCGGGATCACCCTTGGCTACTTAGATAGTTCAAGACCAACATGTACACTGTCTCATAAAAACAAACAAACAATAAACTCCATTCCACTGAATCCCACTAATATATGCTATTAATACATGTTTAAGAGACGGATGGAACGATGGCTCAGGAGGGAAGGACACTGTCTGCTCTTCCAGAGGATTGGGTTCAACTCCCAGTACATAAATGGTGACTCATTAACCATCAATGGTTAATCAAATCTCTGTAACTCACGTTCTGGGGGATCTAACACTCTCAGCTCCTTAGGCATCGGGTTTACATGTGGTACACAGACATACATGCTGGCTAAACACACATACACATAAAATAAAAAATAAAATAATTTTAAAAAGTGAGCAAGACATAAAGAAGTTAGAAGGAAGGAGGTAGGGCAGGAGTGGGTCTCTGTGTGTGTGTGTGTGTGGTGTATGTAGGGCAGGAGTGGGTCTGTGTGTGTGGTGTATGTAGGGCAGGAGTGGGTCTGTGTGTGTGTGTGGTGTATGTAGGGCAGGAGTGGGTCTGTGTGTGTGGTGTATGTAGGGCAGGAGTGGGTCTGTGTGTGTGGTGTATGTAAGTGACTGTTTGCAGCCCCGTGCACACACCAGGCCGGAGGAGGATATTGGGTGCCCTACTCCGTTCCTCCCACCTTATTCTTTTGAGACAGAATCTCTCACTGTGCCTTCAGTGAGGCTGGCATCCAGCAAGCCCTACCCCACCTCCCATCATCTCTACCTCCTATAGCACTGGGGTTACAGGTACAGATGCACATATAGCCACGTCTTGCTTCTGTTGCAGTGCTGGGGATTTGAACTCAGGTCCCCATGCTTGTACAGCAAGCCTTCTTAATCACTAAGCCATCTCCCCAGCCCAGGAAGGTACCTCAGCTCTCATTTTCAGAGCCTTAAAGGTACAGAACTTGATGTGTCATTTTCTCTATTAATAAGGACGTTGGTAATTATCCAAAGTGAGCAAGGCTCCTTCCACAGGCTGCCAGCATTAGACCCCTGAGACGAGTCCCTGAAACACTTCTCGATCTTCCTGATGAGCTGAAATGTTTTCGAGTGTCCTTTGCCTCTTATCTACCCTTTTCTGAGAGTGACAATTATCATCTCTCTGAGTGTCATGCGGCTAAGGCACCAGAAATTGAATGCCCGAGAGGTTAAGAACACAGCTGTGGTTACTAGGCACTAAGAAGGAACAAGAAATGAGCCTCATCTTCTACACACACTCCCTACCTCAGCCCTGCTAGGAAAATGCAGGGAGAGGAGGCCAGAAGTCCCCCATGGACCTCAACCTTCAGCGTGACCGAGACAGCACCATGTGGGCAGTGCCTGATTCTGGTGCCCACGCAGGAGCACATAGTCTCACCGCTCCTACCTGATGGCCTGGCCTCTATGACGTAGCCTGTAGTGGGAGTGTTTCCAGCATTTCCCTCTGTCCACTGCAGGGTCAGCTCGGAGGTAGATTTGGTGACAAGGACATTTCTTGGAGAGCCTGGGGACCCTGTGGGATAAAACGAGTGAAGTGAGTAGACACTGGCCTTGAAGGGACTGGTGACCCCTTAATGAGGACAGAAATGTTGAATTCATTTGTATTAAAGTTATAGCAAAGACTGGGGGGGCATGGCTTTTTCGAGACAGGGTTTCCCTGTGTAAATATTAAAGATTTTTAAACTTCTGTTTATTTATGGTGTGTGTGTGCATGCAGGTGCCTGCAGAGGACAGAAGAAGGCATCAGATCTCTTGGATCAGTGGTTTTCAACCTGAGGGTCGACCCATCTGGGGTCACATATCAGATATTTTGCATGTCAGGTATTTACATTATGATTCATAACAGTAGCAAAATTACAGTTATGAAGTAGTAACAAAAGTAGTTTTATGGTTGGGAGGTTACTACATGAGGAACTGTGTTAAGGGTGGCAGCATTAGGAAGGTTGAGAACCTCTATCTTAGATCCAGAATTACAGATGGTTATGAGTTACCCTCATGGGCACTGGGAGAGGACTTGGGTCCTCTGCAAAAGCAGCAAGTGCTCCTGACCACTGAGCCATCCTCCAGCCCTAGACTGTTTTTTCGAGGCAGGGTGGTGGCACACAGCCAAGGTTAGCCTTAATGTGACCTTCCCATCTTCTAAGAGCTGGGATTACAGGCATGTGTCATCCCGTGTGACTCTGTCCAGGTTTCCCTCCCTCATTGCCTCATGGGGTTGACATGAGGCACACAGGCAATCATGTGCCTCTTCAGTCCTAGCACACATGAGGGGTGGTGGCCACAGGTACACTCTTGGAGCTCACCTGCAATGCAGTCTCATCAACTAGTGGGCATAGGATTCATTGAGAGGTCTTGTCTCCAAGGACAGGTGACAGAGTGATTGGGAAAGACACTCGACAGGGACTTTTGTCACCCGTAGGCATATGCTGTGCTTGTAGACACCTGTGCACACATACACCGCACATATACATCCACACAATTAAAAACAGTAAGAGTTGGGGCTGGCTGTGCACCTGCAATCCCAGCACAGAGCAGGCAGAGAAAGGGGGATTGCTGGGCTGCACATAAAGATTGTATATATTAAAACACTTTAAAAAATTATTCATTTTTCTGAAGGTGTTTTTTGTCTGTTTTTTTTTTGCCAGAAAATAAACAAACAAAAACTATTGTTTAACATTTAATCACTTGTTTCTGTGTATGTAATGAGTCTACCCACAGAAGCTCATAGCATGTGTATTTTGCTTTGCTTTATTTATTTATTTATTTATTTATTTATTTATTTATTTATTTATTTATTTGAGACAGAGTCTCATATAGCTCAGGCTGTCCCCAACTCTGCAGCCGAGGATGGCATTGACCTCTTGAGCCTCCTGCCTCCACCTCCTGAGTGCTGGGATTCCAGGTGGGCACCCCCTCTGCCTGGCTTACAATGTGTTTTGGAAACTTCCAAGGCATTTTCTGGCTGCTGGACCCCAAAATATTTGTCTGAGAATGTCCCTGAATCGAGGCTATGGAGCTCAGCTGCAGTCATCAGTGCAGGCCCACTCACCTTCAGCTGGCCCCGCAGTGACATTGGCTTGGAGCTCTGGCCCGTAGGCGATGGTCCGCGCCTGGACCCGGAAGAAATAGGTCACTCCCTTGGTGAGGTCCCGTACCTTGAGCCAACGTTGCCAGTTCCCTCTCACGTCCACTGTCACCACCTTGCTCACACCTGGAGCACAAAAACACAGGGAAGATGGGCCTGAGCTTGGAGAAGCAATCAAGCATGTCTGATGTGTTACGATAAGAAAGAAGACCATTCCAGTAGCTCAGGAAGGGAGCATTGCTTACAATTAGGAGGCATTTAAACAGTGATCCTGGCCAATTTTCAGCCCAGATACATGTAATTAGAGTTTAACCTTGATAAGTGACTCTGTCCAGGAAACCACCAAGCCTGTGACAGTCACAAGGGGAATGGCATTGGCCACACTGAGGACAGTGGGGGGAGAAAGGGGAAGTACCCAAGAAGGCCTCCCAGGCTGTATCCCAGAGACCATCCCCTTTCCACTCTGCCTCGCTTCAGAGGTTGACTGCACACTTGTGGTTTAGTTACCAGGGAGGGCGGGGTATGGAAGAGGCTGGATTCAGTGCAAAGGTGAGCTTCCCCCAATGATGGGTCTGCAGTCTGATTTAGCTGACTGTATGGCTTGCAAGCCTCAAGCAACTTTTGGGAACATCACCCACAGACTTTGGAACGAAAACAATGTTAAAACCATGCCTCAGAGTATTAACCCTTAGTTCAGAGAATGAGAACCACACAAGACAACATTTCTACACAGAAATATATAAATGAGCACATAAGAGCTGGAGTTCCCCTAATTCATGGATACATTTCAGGGCCTCTGATTATTTCCAGAGACTGAGGATATATGTGTGTGGGTATATATAGACATATATACACACATATACACACATGGCTTTCCCATAGAACCAGAGGTAATCTCTCCTGCCATGTTACATTGCTGGAACTCTTTGTGCATTATTTTGCTTCAACTTTATTAAGTAAAATAAGGCTGAGATAAATGTGGGTGCTGTGCAATAACAGTAAAGGTCCATTTGGCCACCAAGACAGCCAGAGTGACTAATGAGACAGCAAGACACAATGCATGGATACACTGAGTAGCTACTGAGTGACTAATGGTAGGGTAGTATATACAGCATGGATATTCTGGGAAATAATCTGCCTTATAACTGAGGTAACTAACAGGAGGGTAACACATTAAGCATGAGTATGCTAAATAGCGATTGATCCGGTGACTGAGACTGTCACTGAGTAGCTAACAGGAGGGTAGCATATACAGCAGTGATACTCTGAACAAAGAGGCAATTCACATCTTGGCCAAGATGCAGGAGGATAGAGGGAGATTTAGCTGAAGTGTTTGGGATTGTGCAGACTTTAAAACTTACAAATGGTTTAGTTCCCCAATTTAATAATTTTGAATTGTGGTTGATTTCAGGTAAGTGATACTGTAGAAAAAGGATAACGAGCATTGCTATACAATTAGACTGTGAGATTTAACATTTGGTGGAAAGAATAAATACTAAAAAATTACATAAACACACATTTCCCGGGAGGGCAAATGAGCTTCTTTGCTTCTCTGGGTTTGAAAACAATGGAGTGTTTAGTTTTTAAGTCAGGTAAGCTCTTGGCTGTGGGACTTCTCCGAGCTCTCACTCATCTCTGCCAGGCACATCCACAATGACAGGAGGAAGTAGTTCTTCAATGTCTTCCAGGTCAGCAGATGCGTGTTCCTGGAGCCTTGTGAAGAGCTGGGCATGGGGGATGTTGCCTCCTGCTGAGCACCCCGTCTGCCCTCAGTATGAGGGCATCGAAGTGAAGTGTGTCTCTTTAATATCACATGGGGATGTTTCAGAGGAACCAAAGTACCATCTGATTCAAAACCGATCCATTGTTCCAAGCCATCAGAGCACAGATTTGTAGACCCCAGGTCTCCAAAATGCCTCTTAGCTGGTTCGTTACACTCTTATTATGCCTTTAATATAGTTTCGTGTCAGCTGAGTTATTGCCTTCTGAATTATTTCGGGGGTGATTTAAACAACTTCTCTTTTACCCTTCTCACTGGGGAGGTTTTATGTAGAAAAATGTGGTCATTTCCCCATGGGCATCTGGACCCAACCATCACACATGCTACTCAAGGAAGAGGTTACAAGGATGACAGGGGACACAGGGTGGCTTTCACTGAAAACAAGCTGGGTCCTGTCAGGTGTAAGATTGTTCTGGAGTGGCTCCTTCTGTTCTTAGAAATGCTTAGTTCTCTCTGGAGCAGATGCAAACCCATTTAGGGACTTTGGACATTTGATCCCGCCCAGAGGAAGAGCCATCCAGACCTTCCCTCCATCTCAAGTGTGTCAGAATTTTATTTATTTAGTCAATTTTAAAACCATGCCCTGCACTATGAAACCTTGGGGTATAATCTCATAGAACGACTACAGTTTAAAACATATTTAAGAAACATAAAAATATCTCTGCCATAAAATCAGATTCCCAACAACATGGCTCGATGCTCAAATGGCTTAGTGCTCCACGAAGCTCAATGCTCCAGGGGGCATGGTCTGTGGGGCATGGTGCTGAGTCCTACCATGTTTGGGCTGTGTGGAAATGCAGTGTGTGGTGTTTGGCAACATGTTGCTTGCCGTAGTGCTCCTAGCAGTATGGAACTGTGCTGGTGCAATGGCCCCAGCAGGGTGATTGTTCACAATGTACCTATGTCTCTAGCCCTCCCGTTGTTTGGTTGCTCCCAGTGAAGCAGTGCTCCAGTTTGGTAATATTTCAAGTGGTGTTGGGCTCACACTAGTGTAGTTCTCCAGTGGAGCAATTTCCCAGTCATGGGGTGCTCTTAGTGGGAGTGGTGCTCTTAGCGTGCTATTATTTCCAGTGAGGTAAGGATGCTCTCAGTGGGGTGACGATACCAATGAAGTGGTACTTCTAGTGGGGTGGTGGTCCTAGTGATGGTGCTCCCCATGGGGTGGTGCTCCTGGTGGTTTCATTGTGTATCCAGATGAATGTTTGCTCCCCCCACTCCTGGTAGTAGCAGGAAAAATTCTCAGAGATGCATGAAAGCAGAGGGCAGAGAAGAGCAAAGACCAACACTTCCTGTCTGCCACTTGGCCAAAAGAGGTTCTCTTAAAAGTTTGCAGTCCTAGGTCAGCAGGTGAAGAATTGGGAAAGCCTTAGTCCCAGGTAATTCTGGGTAAGAACAACGTTCTGTTTCATCAGCTAATTATTTAAATTTCTTTGTTGAAGTTAGTGATGAAACCCAGGCTTTGCATAACTAGGCAGGAGCTCTACCATTGAGCCACACCCCAGGCCCTCACTGGGGGATTCTAGGCAGGTGCTCTACCATTGAGCCACACCCCAGCCCCTCACTGGGGGATTCTAGGCAGGTGCTCTACCACTGAGCCATACTCCAGCCCCTAAATGGAGGATTCTAGGTAGGTGCTTTATCACTGAATCATACCCTGACCTTTTCACTTTTTGTTTTGAGATAGTGTCTTACAAAGTTGCGCAAGGTAGCCTTCTAGAGTACAGTCAGGCCTTGAACTTGTGCTCCGGCCTCAGCCTTTTGAGTGGCTGGGAGTACAGGCTTGCTTCACCAGGCTCAGCTTTCCTGGTTATTCAGAGGTTGATTCAATGAGATAAATTGGCAGCTCAGTGTGCAGCAAGGGTCTCAAGGTTATTGTTGTTGGGAAACACAGAGCCCCCAGAGCACCTGAATCTCTGTGCCAAACCCAGGACCCTCTCCTCCTGCACCTCTCTGTAACCTATTCCACAGCCTAGTGGTTCAAGAAAGACCCTGAATCAGGGGGAATAACTGAAATATCCAGGTTAGTCTGGGCCATACCACAAATTCTAGGCCAACCTGGACTCTACAGTAAGTTTCTTTCTCAAAACCAAACAACTACCATCTGGCTTGGCTCTTGTTCCTTCTAGCCAGCCTCTGCTAGCCTGGCTTAGTTAATGCCAGCTCAAGCCTATGTCTGCATCACATAGCAAGGCTCAATTTGGATGGCTGAGGCAGGGTCATGTCACCCTCTCCTGTCTGTTAATCAAGACAAGGCAGGTGCTGGGTCACCCTGCAGGCCTGTTCATGTGCATGCATGTGTGTGCATAAGAGTGTGCCTGTGGTTTTGTGTGTGTGTGTGTGTGTGTGTGTGTGTGTGTGTGTGTGTGTGTGTGTGTGTAGGCAGGGCCCCAGTGTGTCCCATGTTCAGACATCCGTTGATCTCTGCTTGCCTCATAATGGCTTAGTTTCCACTGGCCATGTGAGTCACCCAGCCACAACTAGAGTAAACTGCTGAGGGGCATTGGTTCAGGAGGTTAGAGTGGTGTCCATGGTCACCTCATTCTTGCAGGGGCATTCATGGCTCTTGTGGCTCAGTTGCTGCTGCTTATAGGCAACTCAATAGTGCCGCTGGCTGGGCTGTGTGCTTCTGGCCACCAACAAGCTGGGAGGAAGACCCTGGGATCAACCATGACAGACACTCAGGAGGAGGTGGGGATGTGTCAGGTTAGTGCAGGGTCCAAATACAGGCCTACAGAGTGAGTCTGAGGCCAGCCTGTGGTACAGAGTAAGTTTGAGTCTAGCCTAGGCTGCAGTGTAAATCCTGTCTCAGAACAAAAGCAAAAGCAAAACCAAGGATCTGGGACTCTGGATGACTTGCTCTGGGATTATCTGTGTCTAGCTGTCATGAACCTACAGATCCAATAAGGGGCCACAAGGTTACAATCCTGTCCTCTCATCCTAGTTCTCAGCACAGGACAGACACTGCCACCTATGGCAGGAACATTTGTGGTGAAGGAGCCAGACACAGAGAGGCAATGCCAGAAACAGAACATCTAGTCCCTTATGAAAAGAGGTGACAATGGGTGCAACTAAAGTGATTCCACCGGCTGTCACTTGGAGAGTGACAGGCACACACCTGGCTGTGCAGCCAGTGGTCTGTCTGGAATATGAAACAATGAATCACCTGGCACTCCTTCTCCAATGCCTATCTTCTCTTCGAATGGGCTGTCAGGGACACAGGCTCCTCAGTTCCCTCAGCTCCTCCAGAGCTCTGCACAGGCACTGGCTGCCTGGGTTCAAGTCGCTCCCCTCTTTATCAGTCTAGAAATCCAGTCAATGAATGGAGGGCTCTCGGGGCCCACAGATGGCCCCATCTATAAAGGCACTTGCCACCAAGCTTGGAGACCTGAGTTTGACCCTTGGGAGTCACATGGCGGAAGAAGGGAGCTGATGACTGCAGGTTGTCTTCTCATTTTCTCATGCATGCTGTGACTCACGGGTGTGCCTGCACATACCCATGTACATGAACACACATGCACACATACATACACATAATACAAAGCTTCAATGTAATTTTTTAAACATATGGGCTCTAAATGCACTTTGTGAGTATGGGTACATGCATGGTGAGGGGAGGCAATCATGTGTGTACATGTGTATTCATATGTGTGCAGGGGTCACAAGTCAATGTTGGGTATCCCTCCTCTGGTGTTGCCCATCATGATTTTTGATGCAGTACCTCCTACAGAAACTGACGCTCTTTGAGGAGGCTAGGCTGGTTGGCCAATGAGTCCCAGGGATCCCCCTGCTTCTTCCTCCCCAGTACGGGAATTATAAATATGTGTCACCATACCCTTCTTTTTATGTGGGTGCTGGGGATCGAACTCATATCCTCATGCTTGCAAAGCAAGTTGAGCTATCTTCCCAGCCTCCTGAACTTGGTTTCTTTGCAAAATGTACACTGAGGCTACAGTTCAGCATGGGGGCACAGATGTGGGGACAGCGGATGGAGGTGAGTAGTGAATGAAAAGAAGGACTAAAAAGGAAGGACATGGCTGCTCCTAGGTATGGTGAGGGAGAAAGCGTATTGTAGATAAGAGGGATAGCCTAGCCAGAGGCAGAGAAAGCTGAGAGAGTCCAGAGTGGATATGACCATGTGAGGAGACAGGGAGGGGGAAGGGAAAGCCAGACCAAGAGACCGGGAGTCAAGGGTGGTGGTGGTGGGGAGACAGGTAACCAAAATATCTGGATTATACAGGGAAGGGCAGTTGGGGAAGGGAAGGCCAGCTCAATACCTGGGCTGGAGAAGTTTAGGGTAGAAGGTGAGGTATGCCAGCCAGGAGGGACCGAGGGATGCAGAGAGAGCCTGGGTGCCAGCATCTGCCTTGATACCTTAAACAGTCACAGCAGCTATTTGTCCCAGGTTTGGCACCTAACAAGTAGCTCTGGGCAGGTACACTGCAAGTCAGTGGCTCTCAACCTTCCTAATGCTGCAACCCTTTAGTACAGTTCCTCAAGTTGTGGTGATGCTCAACCATAAAATTATTTTCATTGCTATGTCATAACTGTAGTTTTGCTACTGTTAGAAATCACAATATAAATATCTGTGTTTTCTGGTCTTGGATGACTCCTGTGAAAGGATCATTTGACCATCCCCCCAAAGGGGGTCTCAACCCACAACTTGAGAATCGCTGTAGTAAGTGCTTAGCAAACACTGTCCATCACTGAGATTATGCCAGATGGGAGCATGGCTAAAGGGATCAAACTTGACATAATACATTATCATGAAAGACAAACAAGTACCCTCCAGCCCTGGCAACACGGAGAATCCAGAGACGGGGCTAGCTGGTTGAGAGGAGGGGCCATAGCATCTGTGCAGAAAGCCAGGACTGTCTGAGGAAAGTGCAGAGAGCAAATCACAGAAGACAGCAAGTTCCCTGTGGCATGGATTCTACTAAGGAATGGCAGTCTTTGGAGGGCTGGTACTAGAGTCAGCTAAGAGCAGCAGCCTTGTGCTTCCTGGGTGTGTGCCACAGGATTGCTGGAGACCCAGGCAGCCATTAGCACAGGACATAGGACAAAGGACATGGCAGAGTCACTTGCTTGTTTGAGGACGTATGCGATACCAAGCCAGCTCTGATTACGAAGGGCACATGGGTCAATTAGTGCCACAATTCTGACAACCACTGCTCATTTGAATGGCTCCAGTTGTTTGCCGTCCTTGAAAAGATGTTTGTGGGGTGTGTGTGTGTGTGTGTGTGTGTGTGTGTGTGTGTGTGTGTGTGTGTGATGGAGGACAAAGGAACCCTACTGAACAGACAGGAAGGTCTTTGGAAAGTCTTCAATCTGTTGACCAAGCAAGAACTATTGGCATGTCCTCTGGAGCTCTGTTTTGGGATCTCCAAGGTGGTACTGTACAAGTCATCTGCTCCTGGACAGATGCCAACTAGCAGGACCACAGCAGTCACTGTCCTCCCACCACCGCAGGACCATATTGGATTCTTAGAACTCCATCCACAGGTCACCCCCACAGCTGTGCAGGAAGCTCATCGATCGGCCCGGACATCCTTGTCCTTTTCTTTCTCTCACTTTCCTGGCTCTGACTTGGGATGTGGCTTAGAACTGATGATGCAAAAGCCCGGGGCCATAGTTTATGGTGAGCATTCTGTCTTTCTTAGAGTATCATAAAATCTTGTCAAAGGCATTGGAGGTTCAATGCAGTAAGATTGAATGCTTGAATGTTCCCTTTTGAATCGCCTTCCTGCCCCACGTGACTGACCACAGCTTAATGGAGAACCATTGTTTTCTGGTCAGGTGCTGGTGTATTGTCTCCTCCTAGGCAATGAATAACTCTAAGTTTTACCATCTATCTGTGTGTATGACCAGGAGAGGGGGGAACTGAACCTGGGTCATCGTGCAGAGATGGCTGGAGCTGTCTCTGGGCATGCAGTGGGGTGAGGAAGAAAGGCTGCAAAGTCCTCAGTGGGACACAGGAACAACAAGTAGATAAAAGGCCCAGAGGCGAGGATGACAGTCAGGTACCTGGTGCGTGATTAGGAGCCCTACTGGTCCTCTGAAGCCACATCCTTAATCTGCCAGTTCCTACTGTCTCACCGTTGCCTCCTCCAAGCCCTCCAGGCAGAATGCTAGGCAGCATCTCTATTGCTGTCTTCCCTCAGTCACTGTGGGGTCCCTAGATCTGCTTCCCCAACGCCATCTGCATTTCATTCTGTGACCCATCCGTTATTTATCTGCAAGCACATTCTGGTGGAGCAACGGCTCACTTTTTAACCTGTTGTCTTAGGTTTCTATTGCTGTGAAGAGACACCATGGCCATGGCAACTCTTATACAGGAAACCTTTAATTGTGGTGGCTTGCTTGAAGTTCAGAGGTTCAATCCAGTATGGCAGGGAGCATGACAACATGCAGGCAGGCATGGTGCTGGAGAAATAGCTGAGTGTTTTACATCTTGCAGGCAACAGGAAGGCAGCTGACTGTCACACTGAGTGAAGCTTGAGAAAGAAGACCTCAAAGCCTGCCCCCACGGTGACACAATTCAACAGAAGATGTGGCCCAGATTAAAGGTGTGCCCTCCAGCCTCAAGGTCTGGATTAAAGGCACATGTCATCCAGCCTCCTCCAAGATTACACTTCCTCCAACAAGGCCACACCACCTTCTAGTGCCACTCACTATGAGCCAAATACATTCAAACTACCACAACTGTGGTATTCAGACCATGGCATTCACCAGCAGCTCCAGAGTCTTTTACTCTTTACTTGGAACCCATCAGTTTAGATAGTTAGCTGGTCAGCTAGCCCAGGCCTGTCTCCAGCTCCCCAGCATTTGGGGTTAGCATCACTAACCCTAGACTCTAGGGGTCCATTTAGGCCCTCATGCTTGCACTTCAAGTACCACTAGCTGAGCCACCTTCCCAGCTTCCCTCTGTGTAAGCTGGGCTGGAGTAGAGCCCACTGTAGCCCCCCCCAGGCCTTACCTTGCACGGGTGCTAAGGGCTCATACACCACTCGATAGCCCTGTAGTATGCCGTTGGCTGCCGATGGCTCCCCCCAGGACACGTTGAGTGTGGTGGAGGTTATTTCTGAGAATGCCAGGAAGCTGGGGGGCCCAGGCGCTGGGAAAATAGAGCACAGGGGTGCAGAGTGAAGACCAGTGGCTTTGTTGATCACCCACACATGGCCATGACTCTCTACAGGACAGGCAGTGAGTGCTCCTAGGTGTTATCTAATGTGTGGAACTGGAGACACAATGACTTTTTTTTTTTTTTTTTGAGACAGGGTCTCATGTATCTCATATTGGCTTGGAACGCAATATGTCACTAAAGAGGACTGAACTCTGTATCAATCCTCCTGCCTCCATCTCCCAGGGGCCTGGGTTCAAAACATGCACCACAATACTGATTTAGATTCTGAGGTGCTGGGTGGGAGCCCAGGGCTTCATGTGAGCACTCTACTAAATCAGCTATACCCTGGGTCTTGAGCAGTACATTTGATGCTATGACAGGACAGACAGGATGACCTACCAGCTTGATGTGTGCGTCCCTGACGTGGGTCACTCTTGGGCCCATCACCTGCGGCATTGAAGGCAGAGATGCTGACCAGGTACTTGGTGTGGCTGGTGAGATTCTTGATCTTCATTACGGGCTCAGGGAGGAAGAGGACCTTCATTTTCTCAGTCTCGTTGCGGCTGTCTGCCTCCCAGTAGTAAATCTGTTGGGCAGAACACACACAGGGCATGGTTGGAATATACATACCAGGCCTTAGTGTGACAACAGTGAACACAGAGGCCAGGCTAGTATGGTAAAGGAGGCCCAGGGTGCTGGGGTGTTGGTGGTCAGGGGTTCTGCCCTGTTATCTGGACTTTGGGTGTCATCTACTTAAACTGCTCAGGGTGGGATTTGAAGGCGGCCAGTACACAGAGGCCACAGCCTCTGCTGTGGTTAAGATAGGTACTACCTGCTACAGGCTCACGAGTTTGAACACTTGTTATGTAAAGCCTATAACCTGCGACTTCGTCTTCTTGGGTGGGGCACCAGTATCTCGCCCCTGTTTCCACCTATAGATAGGCCAAGCCCTAAAGTCTCACCCCATACCCCACATTTTGTTCAACGCCAACACCTAAGTCTTCTATCAATGTAGCAAAATTCTCTGGGGCTGAAAACACCAAACATTACCAGAAGGAGACGGGGGGAAGGGCGAATGATGGATCAGTCAGTGTTTGCTGTACAAG
The DNA here is from genome assembly GCA_030556225.1 of Cricetiscus sungorus. Classification (NCBI taxonomy): domain Eukaryota; kingdom Metazoa; phylum Chordata; class Mammalia; order Rodentia; family Cricetidae; genus Cricetiscus; species Cricetiscus sungorus. The sequence goes on from JANBXA010000044.1 coordinate 8,184,598, forward strand.
CTTGAAGACATGAGTTCAATCCCCAGCACCCATGTTAAAAAAAAAAAAAAAAAGCCATGCATGGGGTGATGGGGTGCATGCTTTCAATCCCAGCTCTGAGGGGGTAGAGACAGGCAGATCCCTGGGGCTCAGCCTAACTTACAGGCCAGCAAGACCGTAGACAATTTGTCTTAAAACACAAGGAAGGGGGCTGGAGAGACAGCTTAGTAATTAAGGGTATGTTCTGCCCTTCCAGAAATTCTGAGGTCAGATCCCAGCACCCATATCTGGCAGTTCAGAATTGCTCCTGGAGAGCTGATGCCCTTTTCTGGCTTCCATGGGCACTTGTTCTGATGAGTGCATACCCAGACACAGAGACAGCTGACCTGAACAGGGGAGAGCTCATGGACCTCAGACTGATAGCTGGGAGATCAGCATAGGACGGACCCAGACACCCTAAATGTGGGTCTCAGTTAGAAGGCCTGGGCAGTCTATGGGACCTCTGACAGTGGAACCAGGATGCATTCCTGGTGCTGGAAAGGACTTCAGGAGCATAGTCCCCATGGAGGGTTACTACTCACTTATACTCATTTAGCCTACAGACACGGGGGAGGCCCTAGGCCCTACCCCAAATGACTTGACAGATTTTGATGATCCCTCCTGGAAGGCCTCACCCTCCCTGGGGGAATAGATGAGGAATGGGAGAGGGTTGTGGGGGAGGAATGGGAGGATGAAAGAGAGAGGGGGATCAATATCTAAAACATTTCTTAATTTAAATAATAAAAAGAACACATTTTTATAAAGATGGAAGGAACCTAAGAAACAATAGCTGGCTTCTAAACACATGTGCGCACACACACACACACACACACACACACACACACACACACACACACACGTACCTGATCTCTCTTCTCTCTCTCTCTCTCTCTCTCTCTCTCTCTCTCTCTCTCTCTCTCTCTCTCTCTCTCACACACACACACACACACACACACACACACACACACACACACACACACAGGAAAGATTCCTGAGCTGGGACTGGGGGAGAGCACCTTGCCACCCTTAGGTACCATTTCTAGCTTTGCTATGCTTATAGGGAGATCTGAGGTCCAAGCACAAAGGTTTGAATGATTAGCAGAACCATTTCCCTAAACAGCTGTCTGGCAACCACTGCCCCCAGCCTGTGCCAGCTGGGCTGCCCAAAGACAACACTGGCTGGAAGATCCCCCTTGGCTCTGTGTACATGAGCCTGTGCCAGGCCACAAGAGCAGTGTGCCCTCTGTGAAAGCAGGACAGACGCTGCAGGAGGCAGCAGAGACTCAGCCTCACAGGTCACACCTGTGGTGGAGCCTGCCCTACATGTGAGCTCAATGACCACCGTCCCCCTCCCTTCAAGCCCCAGTTGCATGCCGGATGGCAGAGCTGACTGCAGGAAAGCCTCTGCTCAGACAGGCCATGCTAACTTGTGATCAATATCCAAGTTCAATGTCTTTATCATTAGGGAAATGAGAAAACATATTTTTGGATGTGCATAAATGGTGCCTTGCCTGGGAGCTCAGAGGACTTTCTGTGACCTCATTCATCTTCGTAAGAGCTTTGCCGGCAGGGAGGTATTCATTTTCATAACACACCTACCAAAATCATTTTAAAATGGACATTTAATTGGGCCAATATTCATCAAGGCAGGATGGCTCCGTGAGTCTGGTAACTGATCAAATAGGGGCTCATGGAGGCCAGACAAGGAAATTACTTCTGGAAGAATGGAGACTGCAGATGGGATGTCTCCTCCAGCCAGGGAGGTTTTGGTGATGGTTAGAGCTCCTGGGTGCCCTTAGCAGGGGAGAGTGCAGGGAGGGCAGCAGGGGAGAAACTGGCCCACAGGAGTTATTTCCCCTGATGCTGGCTGGCAAGTCTTCCTTTCCTTTCACATTTAGAGCATTGGGCTCATGGAGACTCAAGAGCTCTTGAAGTGAGCCTGTCAAAATGAGGTTCCCAGAAGTTATACCATGTGGGGACTCCTGGAGCTCAGGACATGGCCCAGCTGTGCAGGTCTGAGAACCTGAGTGCTATCCTGGAACCCAGGTCTTAAAGAAATCCAGGCACAGTAGCCCCTGCCTGTAATTCTGGTGCTGAAGAGACATAAACAGGAGGATCCCTGGGGCCTGACAGCCACCCTGCCTGCCAGCCTGCCTAATCTAAGCGGTGAGTTCCAGGCCAAAGGGAAACCTTGTCTTCCTCCCACAACAAGAAGAATAAAAAATGTTGATGGTGCTTGAGGCCTAAAGAACAGCTCTCTCTCTCTCTCTCTCTCTCTCTCTCTCTCTCTCTCTCTCTCTCTCTCTCTCTCTCTCTCTCTCTCTCTCTCTCTCTCTCTCTCTCTCTCTCTCTCACACACACACACACACACACACACACACACACACACACACACACACAGACGTTCTCTGACTCTATCCCACACCTATGGAAATGAGAGATTCCCTCCATGTGCAGCAGACAGCTTTGGTATTTGGCACCTGCTTTTGTGAGGACACCCACTTCTGTTACTATCAGCAGATGCCCTGGGGGCTGTGGTGTGGGCATGGAACAGATCAGGTTCCTTGGTGGTCCTGGGCCCCCTTGGAGGAGCCAAGTGTACTTTGTGGTAGTCACAGCAGCCACATGGGAAGCTGCTTCCTGTGTGGCTCTTACCCAAGCAGCTTTTATTCCAGGTGTTGCTCTCACCCAGCCTGCTTGAGGCATATGCGGCCTACTTCAATGCTGTGCATCTGCTGCTGGGGACACAGCAGTCCCTCAGTGTAGCCAGTGTGCAGCCAAAGCCTTCAGGGCCTGGGCACACAGTGAGCTGGAAGAAAAGAGCCCAATCATATATGAGAACTTGCCTTGTAGCCCTGGATGTTGCCATTCTGGCTCTCTGGAGGTGGTGGGTCCCATGTGACCTCCAGCTGGCTGGCCGTGAGTGGAGTCACCTGGACGTTCTGTGGAGCCATCGCTGGGGCTGAGGAGAGAAACAGTACAGTAACTGGGATGGCCTCCTATAAGCTGGCTGTGACCCACCAACTCATGTCTCCAGGGCTCACGTAGGACATAATTCTGTGCTAGAAAGCATGGGAAACTGTCCTGGATACCACTCAAGTTAGGGAGGCCTCAGGTGTATTTACTTTCCAGTTTCAGCCTCTGTCCCAGGCAATTCGTAGTCCCTTGATGCCAAAGAAGGCTCCGAGCTCTCACAGAGGCCTTCTTCTAAATGCACAAGACAAACTACACAGAGTTACAAAGGCATTGATTCTGCTGAGATACAGTTAGCGAGTGGTGAAAGGCAAACACCATCTAGCAATCCACGTGGCACGGGCTGGGACATCACCCACTGGGAGATTAAACAGTGGGACATGGAGACTGATTGGAGGTCCCAGAAGCACTTGGGGCATGGCAGGGACCCAAGAGGCTCTGTGGCGACGGGAGTCACAGGTAGCAAGACATCCCCAACTGGGGGTGAGAACGCCAGCTATGCTTCCAATGGAAGAAACAGAACACAAAGACAGCTTCGTTGCCATTGCATGTTCAGGTGCCTCTATTACGATACCTGCTTCCAGAAAACCATCTACAGACACAGCTGCCGTCCACATGCACAGGGATTCTGGTGAGTGGGAACATGACTGTATGTATGTAGCACCAAGGAAAACTGGACTGCAAGTTCCTCTTTCTTCCTCTCATTGGAGCAGTCCTGGGGTGTTCTGTCCCATTGTCACAGGTACAACATATAGGCAAAAGATGGGGTGACCAGGAGGGCAGTGGACTGTCCACTCTGTCCCTTGCAGCCATTAGGGAATAAAGAGCCGTATGGAGGGCAGGAGCCCCACTGTGGACCACTTTGTCCTCTCTCCATCAGTTGCCTCATGGTTCTGGATTCCATGCGGGGCACTTTCTCATGGTAGGCCATTCACTGCCTCTCAGGAGACAGTTCTGTCTCCCACTGAGTGATCCTCATAGAAAATCTGGTCCCTGGTTGAACCCTAAAGTTGCATGGAGTTATCTTAAGGAACTAGCTTCTGGGAGGCAGAGGCTAGCCTAGCCCCACCTCTTCTCTTTCAGCCTCAGCTTGTGGGCCCAAGAGTACTGACTGTTGACTGCCCTTATCATTCTCTGTCTCTCTGTCTCCCTGTCTCTGTCTCTCTGTCTCTCTCTCTCTCTGCACATACATGCAGAGAGATATGTATGTGATATGTATGCTTATGTTTGTGCACATATGTATGTAGGCATATATATGTGTATGTATATGTGTTTTATGTATGCAGGTGAAGGCCGGAAGTCAATGTTGGTGGTGTCTCCATTGATCACTCTCCATCTTACTGTGTATATGAGCACACTCACACCTATGCATGTGCACTGGAGGCCAGGAGTTTTCCATGATCTCACACTCCACCTTATATTTTGAGGCAAGGTCTCTCATTGGACCTGGAACTGAGTGAGTCACTAGGCTAGCCAGCTGATGGGATCCAGGGAATTCACCTGTCTCCTCCCTGCTCCACCTCTGGGAACACTGAGGCTTTTACATAGGTGCTGGGAATTCAAACTCAGGTTCCCAAGCTGTGTGTGCAGAAGGAGTCCCTTAGCGACTGAGCCATCTGCACAGACCCTGCTGGCTGCCTTTTGATGTGAGTCTGTCTAAGGCCATCAACGGAAGCCACAAAGCCATCACTGCCTAAGGAGATTTTCTGGCATGGGACTCCTTTGGCAAGATAAGAATACCTCGTGAGCAGTAGGTCATTCCTTGATCGAAGCTCTCTCCCCCTGCTTTCTGCTCTCTCCCCCCACCCATGCAGAATAAAATAGTAATTAACACCCGCTCAGCCTGACATGACTATTTATTTTGTTCTAACTGTGTGCTTCTGTATTATCACTGCCCACCCTCCGCTAATGGAAATGTTAATAGCCCACACCAGGTTGTTGTGACAGATGCTGGGTCTCATTATCAGAAATTCTTATTTACCGCTCCATTAAACAACAGAATCACACAAAAAAACAATTCAATCAAAACTAACTGGAGGAATTTTAACAGCCGCATTAATAATCCAAAACATAAATAAAGTTAATGTCTTCTGCATGTTCGCCGTCGGCAACTCGATCACAAAATTACTGTTGTACAATTAAAATCATGAAAGGCAGAATGGAGCATGGCCGATACTCTGGTAGGCTGGTGCACAGATCTCTCCTCGGCACCCCCAAGGTTGGCTTTCCGTAGACTTGGCAGAGAGCAAAGCCAGGACAGCCCTGGCCGTGACAGTCCATTCATCTATAGCAGGTGGCTGGGTGAGCCATATACTCTGTGTGATTCCCTAGCACTCAGGGTCTCTGATGCCTTCTGGCTGGGTGGAAAGACCCTGGATGAAGCTCCCGGATGAGACACGTCTATGTCAGCTCTACTGCAGCCTGGTGTTTTATGCCACAAAGATACTGCAGGTAACAGGATATTGCTGGCACATGTGGGAGGAAATAGATCAACCATGGATTCAACACTTTTTTTTCCCCCCTGAGAGCTTCAGGGCTTCCAGACTGCCTGGAGAATTTAGCCATTAGGAAGAGCTGTTGTTCTCCATTCAGAATGCAAGCCTCACCCAAGGAAAGTGTGCAACTCGGAAGCTGAAGGAAGGACACACTAGCCTTTGTCAGATTGTTTTCCAGTCTTGACATTCATGGTACAATAAGTATACAAATAAACACCAACCAGTGTGTGTGTGTGTGTGTGTGTGTGTGTGTGTGTGTGTGTATACATGCTGATGTGTGTCTGTGTGCACATGGACATGTGGGTGTTCCTGCACATATTCGTGTAAAAGCCAGGGGTCAAGTCTCTGTCAGTTTCTCTCCACCTTATTTTTTGAGACCGGGTCTCTGTGGGGGTTTGAAAGAAAATGGCCTCCATAGGCTCATAGGGAGTGGCATTATTAGGAGGTGTGGCCTTGCTGGAGTAGGTGTGGCTTTGTTGGAGGAAGTGTGTCACTGGGGGTAGGCTTTGAGGTTTCAGATGCTCAAGCCAGGCCAGTGGCTCATGGTCTCTTCCTGCTTCTTGCAGATCTGATGTAGAACTCTTAGCTACCTCTCCAGCATCATGTCTGCCTGCACGCTGCCATGCTTCCTGATATGATGATCATGGACTAAACCTCTGAAACTCTGAGTCAACGCCAATGAAATGTTTGCCTTTCTAATAGTTGCCATGGTCATGGTGTCATAGAAACCCTAACCATAGAAACCCTAACTATGACAGCCTCTCACTGATCCTGGAGCTCTCTGACTTACTAGGCTGGCTCAGCAGTTAGACCCGGGGATCTACCTAGCTTGCCCTCCCCCCCACCCCCAGTGCTGAGGTTACAGAAACACCTTAGAACACCCGACTCTTATGTGGGTGCTAGAACCAGAACTCAGGCCCTCTTCTTTCATGCAGGTGCTTTACTGACTGAGCCATATCTCCAGCCCCTCGCATACTTTTTAATGCATTAGATTGTTTTCTTAAAGCATTTAAATGGCAGTTTTCTCCAGCATCTGCTGATTAGGTGCCCATAAGCAGCATCACATGTAAAATAGAAAGGTCATGGTCACGGCTGAGGTTGGCTCTGTATGCCTATGCACAGTTATCAACACCAGCATAGACTGACTGGCAGAGTCACTACCTCATCATTTCCATGGTGCTGCATGGCCTTGGAGACAGATCTCCTCAGCTATTGATAATGAATCCCAGGAACTTCAGGGGTGTTCTGCAGCTGACAATCATAGAATCTCCAAAACAAAACAACAATCACAAAAATCAGTTACATGCTTGAAATCCCAGTGCTGGGGAGTCAGAGACAGGAGGACCCCTTGGGGCTCATCAGCCAGCCTAAATGAATTTCTGAGTTCTAGGTAAAAGTGGAAAACTCTGTCTAAAGCCCAAGGTGGAGGAAAGCTGACATTTGAGTCTTCCACTGACTGTCCTACACACACACACACACACACACACACACACACACACACACACACACACACACACGTGCACTAGCAATGTACCTGAGCACACAAGAACACATGTATACACATGAACACATGTGTACACACATATGCACACATGCATACACGTACACACACACACACACACACACACACACACACACACACATTCATAGCCATATCCTCAGCTCAGATTTCATTTTGTTTGCTGGGGAATGAATAGAGCTGGCTTGTTGCCTTTGACATCGCGTTCAGGTGGACCCAGGGTGAGCCTGCACCATGACAGGCCCCACACTGCATCCCTGGACTTAAGATCCTCAGAGTTTAGGAATCTTGTCATAGCAAACACACAGGACATGCAGGCTGGGTGTGGCTTGCAGCTTCTGGCATGTGTTGGGTCAAGGAAGGAAGAGGATGGGTAGTCTAGTTGGCTTTCTGTTGATGAGCACAAGGACCAGAAGCAACTTGGGGAGGAAAGGGTTCAGTTCACCTTATAGTTCACCACTGAGAAAAGCCAAAGTAGGAACTGAAGACTAGACCATTGCTTACTAGCTCATGTTCAAACAGCTTTCTTATGCAAGTGAGGATCACCTACCCAGAGATAGCACTGCAATTAACAATCAAAAAAATGCCCCCACAGACCTGCCCATGGGACAATCTGATGGAGGTGATTCTTCAGTTGAGGGCCCCTGATCCCAGGTCTAGCTTGTGAATAAAGGCTAACTTCTACAGGTGGCTTCACTCAGTCTTTGGAAAGGCAGCAGAGCCTCCAGAGAGCCAAGGGAGCCCCTAGAGCCCTGAAATTAATCTTGTATGGAGACAGATATTCATCCACTCAGTTCTGAGAGCTCTTGTACAAAATATCCACTGTGTGTGGGGAGACCATCCATCCGTCTGAGCTGCTGACTACCTACAATGGTTGGCATGGATCATCAACTTGATGGGATAGAGAATAATTTAGGAGACTGGGCATGCCTGTGAGGGATTATCTAAAGTTACTTAGTTGAGGAGGGGAGACCCTCCTTGAATGTGAGAAGCACCAACCATCCCATGGGACAGAGTCCTGGACTGAATACGAAGGAGAAAGTGAGCTGAGCACCAGCGTCCATCTCTCTCTGCTTCCTGACTGTGGATGCCGTGTGACCAGGGCCCCTTGCTCTTGCTGCCATGCCTTTCCACCATGATGGACTGTGCATCCTCAGACTGTGAGCCAAATAAAACCCACTCTTGTCAGGGCCATCCTAGCACTATTGACAAGGCCACAGCAGGCATCAACTGTTGCTATGGCTATCCTAGGCAATACTGAGGATTTCTGGTGCTCCTAAATTGCTCTTAGTCACACAGGGCTCCCACTTTGGCATTAGACTGTGGCAGGCCACAATAGGTTGCCAAGTTTAGTTTTTTTTATGTGATCAGTGATTTAATAATAATTTGAAAAGAATCTGAGAGGCTAGAGGTAGGGCTCAGCAGTAGAATATTTCCCCAGAGTAATCTAGAATTGAAGGTACTTCTTTTTTCTTTCTTTCTTGTAGCTCAGCCTGACCTCAAACTCCTGATCTGCCTCTGGAGTGCTGGCATTAGAGACAAGAGCCACCACATCTTGTCCCTTATAGATACTTCAGTGTTCAAAGGTAGCTCTGAACCCTCCACCCTGCAGACAAACCCAGCCTTTGATACCACCGTAATGACCTTTATTTCCTTTAAGCACTGAGAGCTTAGACTCCTACCCTGTTCAATAGCTGCTATCACCCTTTGTAAGACAGGTAAAGTTGAAAGCCACTCACCACCTCTCTAAGTTGAGCTTTTTTGTTTGTTTGTTTGTTTTCCCCCTTGCTGGTACAGAGAGTTTCCCATCATAGTGAGAACAAGGTCTTGACAGATCATGATTACATTAAACAACAGTCATGCAAATCAGTTTCCTGGCCCCTCACAAGACTTACGCTACTGAAAAATAAAATAAAATGCCTTATTCTCATTAGGCAACTTGGAGGTTCATATGGATTTCATGCCTTGCCCTAGAATGATCTATATTTCATCTGGGATCTGTTTGACTCCCAAACTCAAGCTATTTCCCTACATTGAGGTGGAAACTTCTGGAAGGGTACTGGAGCTCACAAGCCTAGGATAGAAGAGAAAAGGCTACAGAGAAGACATCGGAGCTGGGGGTGTGGCTCAGTGGTAGAGCACCTGCCTAGAATCCCCCAGTGAGGAGCTGGGGTGTGGCTCAGTGGTGGAGCACCTGTCTAGAATCCCCCAGGGAGGGGCTGGGGTGTGGCTCATGAGTGAAGTGCCATCTTCCTTTCTTCTCCCCTATTCTAGGGCTATCCCTTTCTCTGTGCGTGAAGGTTGAGTTCTGGGAACACTGTGACCCCATTTCACACTCTCAACCTTCCTTCCCTTCTAGGTGTCCCTAAACACTGCCCCAGACACACAACAATGCTCAGCTTGCTTCCCTCTGAGATCAGGGTCTCCAGAATGTCACAGAGACTATAGTTTCCTGTCAGCTGCCTATGAGGTCAGGGGGCTCTCATGGGATACTCATGTCATATTCCTGATGCAAGACCTGGTCCTGTCTGCATACAGCCCTGCATACAGCGTGGGCAAACTGGCTGTCTGCTGGGACCACCTGTGATACCTGTGATGTCTCTACTGTGTGCTGAGTCAAAGGTTGCCCTGGCACCGTGAACCTGAGGGTGGTGAACCTGATGGGCTTGAAGCCCTAGGAAGCATGGCAACTGCGTTAATTACCCCTGAGCGGCTGCCACTCTCTTCATTATAAACACATATTCTAACTAGCACAGTTCTGAATCCTTTTAATTCCGCTTAATGGGCTCCAGGACTGGCTTAATGTGTCACTAGAGGGAGCTGAAACAGCTAGAAGTGTGGTTCCTTTTCTCTCTTTCTAACCAACAGTAATTAAAAACCTGTAGGATTAAAGGAAAGGTAAAACCCACATTCTACAGCAAGATTATTTTCCCCTGTCATCTAAGGGCCTTGTGTAGCCCAGGCTGGCCTCAAATTCACTCTGTAGCTGAGGATGACTCTCAACTCCTGATCCTGCAGATACTGGAATTACAGGAGGACACCATCACACCCAGCTTATGTGGTGCTGGGGTGGGAGAGGCAGCTCGGTGGTTAAAAGCATCTATTGCTCTTGCAGAGGACCCTAGTTCCAGCGCTCCACCATCCACACCAGGTAGTTCGTAATTGCCTGCAACTCCGCCTCTGGGGAATCGGATGCCCTCTTCTGACTCCCATAAGCACTGCACTCTTGTGCACAAATGTACACACTAACACACATGAAGACACATAATTAAAAACTAATAAAAACAGCGAAGGACTGGTAAGTGAGATGACTTAGCAGGTAAAGGCTCTTGCAGCAGAACCTGTTAACCGGGGTGTGACCCCTGGAACCACATAGCGTTAGGAGGGAAGTGACTCCAGGAAGTTGTTCCCTGACCTCCAAAAGCACACTGTGGCACACATGCACCCCCGACACACAAAATAAAACTGGAAATGCTCTAACTTTAGGAAGCCACAGCTTTGAGGTAATACTGGAGTCACAGTTTCTAGGCGCTGTTCTCTCTTCCACAGCACTGTGTACTTCAAAAGTCACGGAACCCCACTGAGCCTGAGCAGCTGTGAGCTGTGAGCACCGAGTGTGTGTTGTCTCCACTCTTCTCGGGAAATTCATGAAACCAAAGACCCAAATTCTGGCCCTTCAGCTGCTCCTGGGCACTTAGTATCGTGTATGTGTGCTACGTGTGTGTGTGTGTGTGTGTGTGTGTGTGTGTGTGTGAGAGAGAGAGAGAGAGAGAGAGAGAGAGAGAGAGAGAGAGAGAGAGAGAGAGAGAGAGAGAGAGAGAATTCAACCTTCAGTGCTGTTCCTCAGGCACCGTCTGCCTTGTGTTTTTGAGACAGGGTCTTTCCTTGGCCTGGAGTTTGCTGTGCAAGCTAGGCTATGCTGGCCATTGATCCTTAAGGATCTGCCTGTCTCTGCCTCCCCAGCAGTGGGGTTAGAGCACATGCCACAATGTCACACTTTGTTTGCATGTGTTCTGGGGAGGGAACGCAGGTCCTTTGCTTGCTTCCAAAGCTCTTTGCCCACTAAGGCATCTCCTGAGCCTCTGCTTTTGTATGGTGTTGGGGCTAGACCATAGAGCTTTAGATATTCAAAGCATATGCTCTTCCTGAGCCATGCCCTGGCCTCAGGGAGGCCCTGGGTTCCATCCTCAGCATGGCATGGCCCAGACTTGATGGCGCATGTCTATGAGGTGGAGGCAAGAGGATCTGGAGGTCAAGGCCATCCATCCTCAGGTACATAGTGAGTTCCAAGCCAGCCTAGGCTATGCGATGCTGTCTCCAATAAATAAATAGGTGTTTCCCTATAATGGAATTGAGCTCATGCAAATATCATGAATGGAACTCTTCCATCTGAGGGTTGTTTGGACTTGTGGAGCCGGCTTCTGCCTCCTGTTCACTGGTTCTTGGCAGACTAATTTTGCTTCCTGATTTGTACCACGGGTGCTCAGACACAGATCTCTGTGAAAAGGCACCTACAAACTATCTTCTCCCCGAGGCTCACAGAGGTAAACAGGACGCATTTGATCAATAAGAGATTCAGGAAGGCCACCCACTCTCCATCCAAGCCCGGTCCCATAGCTGACCAGATGCCTCAGGTAACTCACATAGGAGCTTTGCGTTTGTTCAGTAAACATGAAGAGAGGTTATGCCAGGCCAAGTACATTCTACAGATTCATTCCGTGGGTAGATGGGCTGGGAGCCTTGCTGGGATATGAACCTGAGTATCCTCACTGGGGCTCACAGATTTCCATACCATATCACAACACCCAAAGGCTAAAGCTCAGAGTGGTTGAGTCATATCCTCAAGGTTACACAGCAAACAAAAGACAGGCTCATCACTCAGACCCACAAGTTCCCTCACAAAACCACAGCTGGGTCTGTTTCAAACCATAATAGCCTCTGAGTATTTCAGGCTGACTTGCTTGTGATGCTCAGAGTGTAGTGGTAATGGAGGAACGAATAGGCGAGATGGCTCAGCAGGTAAGGGTGCTTGCTGCCAAGCCTGATGACCTGAGTTCAGTTCCTGGGAGCCACATGAAGGAAGGAGAAAACTGATTTTCACTGGTTGTTCTCTGACCTCCACACACGTGCTATTGTAGATGTGCACTTACACTCATGTACAAATACACACACGCACGCACGCACACATGCACGCACGCATGCACGTGCATGCACACACACACACACACACACACACACACACACACACACACACACACGAGCACGAGCTCCATCACTGCAGCCAGGTGCTTGAATGTGAGGAGCAGAGGAGAATGGCAGTGACTTAACTGGAAGAAGGGACACTTCATTGGCTCACTACGTCCTCCTTCCAGAGAATTCTCCCCAGGATAAGATGTGGAGCAAAGAGAAGCCAGTTGGGACCCGGGACTGACACGTGTTGTTTGAGGCACAGAGGAGCTGCCTCTGGCATGGCAGTGCGGGAGCAGGTGGGACTTCTGGGAACACTAAATTCACTATAGCACAGACAGGCACGGGCAGTGATAAAAATCTTAGCAACTCCAAGAGAGAGGTGGAGAGACACAGAACTGGTATACAAGTTTCTTCCCTTGGTGACAAAATACCTGATAGAAGCAATTAAAGGGTGGAGGGATTGATTTTGGCTCTCAGTATGAGGGTGCACAGGCCATCATGGTGGGGAAGGCACGGCAGCTGCCGTGTAAAGCAGCTGGTCATACTGCAATCATGGCCAGGAACAGAGACATGGATGCTGGGGCTCAGTTCCATTTCTCCTTTTCATTCAGTCCAGGACCCCAGCTGGTGGGGCACTGCTGCTCACACTGAGGGTGGTCTTTACACCCCAATCAACCTAATCCAGATAATCCCTCACAGACATGGCTAGAGGTGTGTCTCCCAGGCGACTGTATATCCGGTCAAGATGACAATTTAGATTTACAGTCACAGGCGGCCTGCTTTGAGGTGAGGAGAGTGAGAAGGGCAGTATTTGGACAGCTGGAACTGTCTACTGTCTAAATTTGGGTAGGTGACTTTTTCTGCTCTATGTCTGCCTGTTTTCCCCATCAGAAACTACTAGGTATGACAGCACAGATGCTCCTCTGGCCACATGGTCTGGCCTAGGCACATCTCCTTCCAGGCCTGCAAGGCCCTTGTGATGGTTGAACTTGATTGTCAACTTGGTTAAATAGGGCATCAACTCAGACAGGCCTCTGGGAAGTTGTGAAAGCATCTGCAGGAGGTATTAGCAGAGCAGGGTAGACCATCCCCCAGAGTGGGTAGCACCTTCTAGTTTCAGCCAACGTAGGAGGAGGTCTGAGGGGAAAGTGGCTGTTTTCCCCTGCCTGCCTTTGCTCCTTGCTGGCTAATGCATCTCTTCCTCCACTGTTGCTGCTGCCACCACCACAGAGCCCAGCTTCTTTAGACTCCCGATGTGCGTGAGAAAACAGCAGCTTTCTGGGGATTCTCCAGACATTTACCAATGGATGGGGACTGCTAGGGCACTCAGCCTTATAGACTAAGCAGCTAACAGATTCTCAGCATGCAGATGGCCACTGTTGAACTAATCAGCCCTGTGGTGTAAGTCAACCTAATAGAACTTCTTCAAGATAGACATTCTGTCTTTTGGGCTCTGTTCCTCAAGAGAACTCTGGCTCAAACAGTCCCCCATGGAGAACCGCATAGCTGAAGCTTGAGAAGGATGCCTGTGCCTGTGTGTGCCAAGAGCGAGGAGACCAAGAACACAGGAGACCTTGCTGCCAGTGTGTCCATCAATTCAATCAAACGACAAGGTCACCATCCCAAAGCAGGGAGGACAGTGTGGTAGTTAATACTGACTGCTGTGGTACTTTCCATGTTCAGGGTACTCAGGCTTGTGAACACTTGCTCCCCAGCTGGGGGCGCTGTTTTGGGGAGGCCGTGGAACCATTTGGAGACAGGACCTATCTGGAGGAAGTGGGTTGCTAGAGGATGGAGCATACAGGCTACACCTTGACCTTGGTTCATGTCAAGTGCCCAGTGCAATGGGCCGCCTCATGTTCCTGCTGACAAAGCCATAAACCACCTCTACCACAATGCATTCCCCATCATGATGAACTGCGTCCCTCAGCCAGCAAGTCACAATAAATCCTCCCTCTCTGGGATGATAAACATTGTCAACTCTACAGGAGAATCACTTAGGAGATAAACGTCAATTAGACTAACTGAGGTGGGAAGACCTCCCTAAAGACAGGTGACACATCCCATGGGCTGGCTCCTGGATTGAACAAGTAGGAGAAAGCGAGCTGAGCGCCAGCATCCATCTCTCTCTGCTTCCTGACTGTGGAAGCCATGTGACCAGCTGCCTGGCCTTATGACCATGCCTCCCTACCATGATGACCTGCACCTTCAAACAGTGAACCAAATCAACCTATCTTTTCTTCAGCTGTTTATGTCATGGGCCAGGAGAAAATAAATACACACTCTGGTGAGTTCCTTTTGTCAGATGTTTGTCAGAGCAATAAGAAAAGTAATGGATACAGTGTCAACTTGATGAGACTGATAATTTCCTAGCAATGTAAAGCTGCCTCTGTGTTTGTGTGCAAGGGCAGGCAGCTGCCTAGGATGTAGCCAGCACCATCCCGCAGGCTGGGCTTTCTGATGGGACACAGGGGAAAGAGGAGAAAGCCTGTGATGTAGGCCAGCTCTTTTACTTCCTCCATGAAGAAGCTGCTCTACCCCTCCCCACTTAATGGATGGAAGCTGAGAACCAAAAGAAATCATTCTTCTTGAGTCTCCAGTGTTCTCATTATGAAGCGAGTCTCTATGTTTCCTGCAGCTATCTGATTGATTGCTGTGGCCCTTGTCTGGCTGAGAGCTGAGGGACAGGCTCGGAGCTTACCAGCCTCACCGACGAAGACCTCTACCGGCACACTGGCTGGGCTCTCACCAATGATGTTATAGGCAGTCATGATGACTTCATAGCGCCGGTACTTCTTCAGATCTGCAAGGTCAAACACACAGGGTCAGGCTACAACTGGACCAGCTTTTGCTCTTTAATGTCCTCTGTGGGCCACACTCAGGCAATGGAGACCCCAGGGAGTGGAGTAGCCTGCTCTTGGAAGGACCAAGAGATACCCTTCGTCTTGCTCCTGGTGCTGCTGTCAATCAAGAGATGACTTCTCACCTGTGCCCAGGTGAAGGGCAACAAAGCATTCATATCTCAACCTGTCTATATCTAGCCTCTCTCCTGGAAAGAGGCAGCAGATGAAGACCTAGACTTATAAATTCCTCATCCTCCTGACTCCACATCTCACGTGCTGGGATTGCAGGCATGTACCACCATGCCTAGTTTATGCCATACTGGGAACGGAACCCAGAGCTTCTCCATGAGAGGCAAACATTTCTCTATCAACTGAGCTACATACCCAGCCCCTATGGTCAGTACTCAATGTACAGGGTTTTAGTTCAGGGAGAATGCCAGTGGACCACTGCCTTTAAAGATAGTTAAGATGGGGGCTTGCTCAGCTGTTGTGAGCACTTGCTGTTCTTCCTGAGGTCCTGGGTTTGATTCTCAGCATCTGCATGGAGGTTCACAACTATCCATAACTCCCTTTCCAGGTGATCCCATGCTCTCTTCTGGCCTCCTTGAGCACTGGGTACATACATGGTATACCGACATTCATACACTGAAATACCCATACATTGAAAAAATATGATTAAGATGGCAAAATTTTGGCCTGTGCATTTCACTATAATTGTGTGTGCATGCATATGTGCGGGGGCGTGTGTGAGAGAGAATACAAAAGAGAGCCACGGGAGAGATTTTTGCCTTGTCTGACTTTTACTTCCATTACAGCCAGATGTTGGGGCTAGATGGCACTATTGGGGACCCCACCAGCCTCTGCTTCTAGAAGGTTCCATGATATGTGGGCATGCTGAGACAAAACCACAAAGAGGGGAACTCCAGCAATTAGAGCCACAAATCCAGGCTGGTCTTGCTTGGACTCTAGAGAGGGATGGGCATCTCTGCATCACTACACACAGTCACAGGGCCTGAGGTGCTGGGCACTTACGTGTTAATTCATACGTCGTTAATGTGGAGCTGCTGTTCACCGTCTTGAAGCTGCTTTGGGCTGCAAGGGGTAAGGAAGGCAGTTAGTGCAGAGGGACACTATGCCTGCAAACCATGTGTGGGGTGGACATGAGGCACACCACAAGCTGGACAGGATACTGTGCTAACTGCTACAGTTCCCTGGGTGCTACAGAGACTGTAGGCTTCTCATTAGCTCCTGGGAGTTACCACACTTCCATCTAACACATCAAACAAGACATACCAGCCTGAGACAGGTGGTGGTGGGCTGGCCCTCTAATAGAAGGAAACAAATAGAAGGGTGTTGGTGGCAGTATCGAGGACAGCAGTAACAACACAGACACACTCCCCCCCCCCCCAACTCCTCCAGGCCTTTCTGGGTTGCAGGTCTGTCCAACTGACTGATGATTGCAAGGTGTGAGACTCTAGTCTGAAAGGGATGAAAAAGTCACACACATCTGGTCCCATCAACCTTCAAAGCCAGGGACAAGTTTGTGGGCAGTTAGATTGGTGCCCCTGGTGGAAAGGGTGGGATGGAGCAGGGAGCCCATTGCATGCTGGGTGAACCAACATTAGGCAACTTCCTGGCCTGATGGGGGTAAACTATGTAGGAAGTGTTGCTCTGGTGTTCTTCCCTGTCTGTCTCTCATCATAGAGATCCTCCTGCCTCTGCCTCCTGAGTGCTGGGATTAAAGGCAAGTGCCACCACACCTGGCAAAAAGGGAATTTTCTATGACACTATTTAGGGACAATCTCCTTGCAGGTGGGGTTGGGTGGGTAGAGGTGGTAGCAAGGTAGAATCTTCTGAGTTAATATGCCTCTGGTTATGGTGGGGTATAGTCTCAGCAGAGATCAGGAGGTACCCACCCATAGATTAGAAGTGGCCTTCATCTCAGACCCCAGGCTCCAGGTCATTCTCCACACAATGTGTCCCTGAAGAGCTGGTCCCTTCTCCCCCAATTCAGCTTGCATGTGCACTGTCTCCATCTGTGCCCCACTGGATTCACACTGCAGTGCCTGCTCCCTCACTGTGCCCTCGCCTGGCTTCTCTATAGTATTTCCCGGCATGCCTTCCAAGGAGCAGACAGACACGTAAGGCTCACCTGTGAGTTCAGCACGTAAGGCAGAGGGACTCTTGAGTGTCTTGGCCTCAGGACCTGTGCCTGCCTCGGACTCCAGCTCACGGTAGTAGATCCTGTAGCCTTGCAGAAGGCCATTTAGGCTCTCATCCCGGGGAGGCTGCAAAGACATTGTACACTCAGCCATTTGGGCTATTAACAGAGTCAGTATGTATAGAAGGCATAGTCGCCTCCACTCTGGTGTAATTCAACCACCATGAGGAGTCACTATTTCAAGCCTATGGTTCTGTTCACAAATCATTTTTGCATGCATTTTATTATTATGATCATTAAGTCCACGTGTGTACGCGCACACGCATGCACACATAGAGGCATGTATGCACACACATGGATGTGGGGGTCAGAGAACAATTTTCAGAAGTTGATCTTTTTTACCATGTGGGTTCTAGGACTCAAACTCAGGCTGTCAGGCTTGCCTGCAAGCACCTTTATCCATTAAGCCACCATGTGGGCTTTAACCCTTGATTGTTATAAACAAAGGAGGTGAGCTGGTAAGATGTGTGAGTAGGCAAAGTGACCACCTTGCAAGAATTAGGACTTTGAGTTTGATTCCCAGAACCCACATAAGAAGCTGGGCAGGGTGGTGTGTGCTTGTGATCCTGCACCAGGGAAAAGGAGAATTCCCAGGGGCTAGCCTAGACCAGGTCTCAAATATCAGTGTAAACATCTATTAAGGAACACCTGAGATTGTCCTCTGGCCTCCATGTGTGTATGTGCATAGACACCTGCACTTGTGTGTGCAACACACATACACACACACACACACACACACACACACACAGAGAGAGAGAGAGAGAGAGAGAGAGAGAGAGAGAGAGAGAGAGGAAGGAAAGGTTTGAGATTATTAATGGGAAAAGATGAGTCATCCCAGACTCAGAGCCAGCTGTGGAGTCCTGCTCACACCTTGTATGTGGAATGATGGCTGCTAATCTTGACTGTCAACTTCGATTGCATCTGGAATCAACTAAAACCTATGTGGCTGGGCATGAGGGACTTTATTGATGTATCATTTGAGGTGGGAATACCACCCTAAGTCTGGGCCACCATTCCTCGTGGCAGCCACACATAAAAGGACATGGAAGAAGGAAGCTTTTGGCCTGCTTGTCCTCACACTTGTTGGCAAATTCATCTATCTTGCTGCTGAGACATTCCTTTGATGTTAGAACCTACTTCTTCCAGATTCCAGCATACAATGAAGACCAGCAGCTCTCTAGGAATCCTCAGGGACCCCAGCAACAGATTAGGATTCTGAGACACCCTTATGTTGTCAGTCTTATGGACTGACAGCTATTGAATTCTTGGCCTTTCTGTTGGAAGGTGGCCATTGTGAGACTACCCAGACCCAGGTCTGTATGCCACTCTAATAATATTCACTTTTCCTTTTAGAGAACCCTAACTAATGTATGAAGACATGAGCTCCAATCCTATGTCTAGCTCAACTCCTTGAGGTGAGGCAGGAAAGCAAGGTGCAGGTACATATGAGGAAGGAGCTTCTCTGTGGGATGAACCTAGAAACAGTAGTAAGGGGACTAGAGAAGCAGCCTCAAACCACACCCCCCCGCCAGATAGCTAGAATTAGTTGAGAGCAAATCACACTGGATTTGGGAGGATCTTAATCCTATAGCTGGTGTCCTTGTAAGAGGAGGGACATTTGGATTTGTGGGTACCTAGAAAGAATGTCCAGTGACTATGGAGATTAAAGTGGTATGTTTATAAGCTAGGGGACTCAAATGGCCATCACCAGCCAGAAGATGCTGGGAGACTCCAGGAGGGTACTTTTCCTAGAGGAAGGAGTGTTCTGTTGTCACCTAGCCTTGGGACTTTGGGACTCCAGAACCAATCTCTGTGGCTGTGAAGTACGTGGTTTTTGGTAATGCATGGATAAGAAACCCTTTGTCAAACAAGGGGCAGCAAGTATTTTCCAGACCCTGGGGCAGCTTTGCCCCTCCTTTCTGAGGCCCTTAACAAAGAACCAGGGAGATGTGAATCCCTGTTGGCTGGTTCTGACTGCTACACCAGAAGCCTGCTCTTGAAGCTCAGATAACCCCTCATGGCCATGCAGAAGGTTCTGGCACAGACTTCGCTCACACTAGGGGGAGGTGGGGATGCCAGGGCTCAGGCTAGGCAGATGAGATGGCGTGTGCTCCTGTTTCTGGGATCTGGACGGACTCAAATTAGCAAGAAGAGAGGGAGAGTGGGTACATCAAAAGCTTGCTGCCGGGCTCTGGGAGTGCCAGCCCTGCAATCTCCCCTAAAGGGTCACCTTCAAGCCAGCCCATAATCTGGGATCACACCAGAGGGAGGGTGGCTAAAGCCTGGCCAACTTTGCATAAGACACACAGGCTGGGGACACTTACAGCAGGGAAAGTGGGGAGGACTGGATTCTGTTCACTCAAAATATCAAACAAACAGGATGCTGGGGACATAGTGTGGTTGTGCAGCTATTGGCAGACACACGACCCCAGCCTTTGAGTGTGCAATCTGAGGGTTAGGAGAGGAAGTGTGAAAGATTGAAACATTTCCAGTCAAGTCAGAAGATAGAAAGGGAAGAGGAGGTCAAGCCCCTATACCCAGGGGACAACAATGACCAGCATTAAGCTGGGACAATGATTGCCATGTGGCATCAGAGTATCTCAGCAAGCATCTGCTGTGGCCTAGTTTAATAAACAAGCTGACTGGCCAATAGGTGTACAGGGCACAGTTATGCAGGAAAGCCAACTGAGAATGATGGGGTGAGGAAGGGCAGAGTCAGAGAGTCACCAGAGTCACCCAGATGCAGAGGGAGCATGTTAATAAAGGTACCACCATGTGGCAGAGTGTAAATAAGGAATATGGGTTAACTTAAAATGTAGGAGCTAGTTAGTAACAAGCCTGAGCTATCAGTCGTGGTGCACCAGACAGTCATCACCTACTACACAGGGGGAGGATGGTGCCCTGGGAAGACCTCAAAGGACAGTGTCTTGTGTTGGCAGAACTGGGTGAAAGGAGGGACTTGTGTTGGGAGGAGCAGATTCTACCATCAGCATCTGTGGTAGTTAATCTCAACTGTCAGCTTGAAGAAATAGAGAATCATCTGGGACAAGGACTTCTGGCCATGTCTGTGGGGGACTATCTTGATTTAGGTCAACTGATGTGAGAGGACCTGCCCACTGCGGGTGGCACCATCTCTTGGCTGGGAGCCTGGGTTGTATAAGGGGAGCAAGAGAACTAAGCAGAGGCATTCATCATTCTCTGTCCCCGACTGTGGAACAAACTTCAGGCTCCTGATGCCCAGGCGTCCCCACTATGAAGGGCTGTGAGTTCATAAGTCGCTTTGATCAGGTATCTTGTAGCAGTGAGAAAAGTAACTAAGAAAGCATTCTGCCTTCCAGCTGTCTGACAGGACTGTGCTGGGTCACATAGCTTCCGGCCTCTACTCAATGTTCCCTCTTTGCTCAGGTGGGTGGTAGGCCACAAAGCCAAGCTCGCCCCATGCTACAAAAGGGGCCTGGGATTCAGGGAAGCGAATTGCTCACCTGAGGTCTCAGGAGAGCATGAGGATAATCTGGAACTCAAATCTGAATTCAGAGGGATAGCTGAATTCTCCTGGGGTCTAGGCTTACATCCCTGTGACCTCCATGTCTTGGAGAGTGGTACAGGGGTTCCCTCTGGGACTAAGTTCCAGTGGTTTAGGGACACACGGGATCCTGGGTCACCTTCATTTCAAACACAGAATTGAACACCTGATGTGTTGATCAGACTTTCTGGTGCTGTGATGAACGTCCATGAGAGCACCTTGGAAAGAGGGGTCGCGTGCACGCATGCGCACGCGCGCGCACAGTCCCCTCCCCGTGGTATGCCCCCAGTTAACCGAGTCTTATACTCAAACCCCTCCCTCTACAGCTCTACCACATCCCAACAGCCTCTTCCAATTCTGGGTCCATCAACAGGTTAGTAAGATCCCTTATCCATCTATCTCCCTGATACCCCATAACTGGATACTCATGTCCAGAATCAAGCATTCCATCCATTAGACTTTTGGGGGACATACCATATTCATACCATGACAGCCATCAACTTTACAGCTGAGTCTTTGTCCAGGCTGGACCTGATCTCTTCCTTATCCTTTGGGGAAGACCTCACCACCCTGTCAAGTATGTTCATTTGTCCCTTGGGCACAGCTAGAAGCTCTCTCCACTGCCTTCCCATGCATGCCTGTCAGTCTAGCACATGGTGCCTTTGAGTAAGGAAAATACACCCTGGGTTCTCAGCTGCCCATGGCTGAGGTCACATGGTCTTCCTCTTGGCTGCCATGACACTCACAGAAGGAAGAGTCCCTTAGCTTATGTAAGAGATGAGCAGGTCTTTCATTTGCCAGTAATTATCTGGGCATGTCTGTGAGGATGTTTCTAGACTGTGCTGAGGTGAGGAGACCTACACTAATTGTGGGCGGAACTATTCCATGGGCTGGGACCTGGACTGAAGACAAAGGTGAGCCCCAGCATTCATCTCTGTTTCCTGACAGTGAATGCAATGAGACTAGGTGTCCAAGACCCTGAGGTCGTGTCATTCTCACCAGGATCCCCTGAACCCTAGAACTATGATCCAGATGTTTTACCACACCCTAGAACTGTGAGCCAGAAGGTATTTTATCACAGCAAGCAGCAAAATAGCGCAAACAACCCCCTTGAGGTGTCAGGGCAGCTTGAAGAGGCATGTGTGGGATTTGTGCACTGAATGGCTCAATGTTGTCATCAGTTTGGAAGACCAACAGGGCTCATTGTGGAAGCAACACCACCCCCACCTGAGACACACATTCAAATCCCAGAACACTGGCCCAGCTGGCTCCTTCTAAAGATGAAGTCTGATTGTCCCTCTAAGATGCCTGAAGCCCAGCAGCCCGCTGTGGGGAAGGCACTGATGAGGGTCTACAGCCTTCAAATTACAAACCGTGTTTGTATAATTTCTTTTTTTTCAGGAAATTGCTAAAAAAACAAAAAGTTACAGGTGAGATGCATCCTGGGGAACAAGAATCTATATTTAAACGCAGTTCTTCTTTCTTTGTTCCAGTCTCCGATTTCCTAAATTACTCATAATTTTAATTGTGTTTCAATCGCCTGCTGCTTGCCAGGCATTTATTTCTGCAATACACTGGGCTGGCCACCTCTCACTCTGGGCTTTTTGAAATCCGTTTGTTCTGTTGGGCACTGGAGGGCACAGCTGATGGGCACATATGCCAAGTTCCTTTGGTGTGGCTCCATGCCACCTCACAGGCTGACCTGCACTCACGGTAGAGACTTGACACCTGCACTGTTATGGACTGGGACCGGCAGCAGCTCAGGGGCCACAGCAACTTCATTCAGAGAGGATGCTGCACCCCGCCTGGAGCACTTGCTGCTCTAGGGAAAGTATATGTACCTCATTATTAGCAGGCCAGCTGCCACATCTACAAATAAAACACTAATTTCTAGTAGAAGCTGGCACAGCAGGAGTGGAGGAAGCATAGAAAGGCAGGGACAGTTATGGGCGTGAGGACAGAAAGGAGTTTCTCACCCCAGCGTCTGTCTGAAGCCTCTTACTAGCTGAAAATCAATTCAGATACATTTGCCTAAGGCCCTTTTCCCCTCTCAGATGGAACCTGCAGTTTCCAAGGAAGCTCACCAGAAACCCATTGACAGTAAAAAATAACAAGCCCTAACCTCTTAGCATAGCCTTAGTGGTTCTCTTTCACTCTATCAGTTTATATATGACCCAACCAAGGCATCGCTGGAGACCCCTTATGGTCACAATTATCACAGAGGAGGAACAGAGGAAGGGAAGGGGGTGCCCTTAGAAACTAAAAATGGAGTCACAGTGAAGATCCCGAAGCTGGGTTCTTCTCTGGGAAACTGTGGCCACTCAGGCACATCTTACTCTTGGCCTGGTGCCTTTCTTTCTACTTTTAATAGATTCCAACTCCACTCCACACTGGCTCATCTCAAAATTCTTCTCCACATTGAAAACAAGAATCTGGCTTCACATGAGTCAAGGTCCCTAAAAGATTAAGGGACCTCCTTGGGATGCTGCAGGGTACAGTGCAGAGCTACATTCCCATGCCAGCAGCTGTCAGAAAAAAAAAAAAAAAAAACAAAAAAAAAAAACAAAAAACAGTACTCTCCCATTCTCCTGGTATGTTTGTGGGGGGCGAGAGACACAGCACCCAGCGCTTGGAATTTCTGCTTGGCATGATTCTGACCTCCCAACATAGGCCCTAATGGAAGTCAGAGCTGAAGCAGGGCCCCTAGGGAGTAAGGGTATGCAATGACAGAGATGGAGCATCCATGACACCTGCTTGTTTGAGGAAGTAGCTGGATCCAAGAGACCTCTGGGGTCGCAGTGGCTCTGGCATGTCAAGGCCAAGGTCCTTTGTAATTTGCCATGGACAGCTCCTTGATGTGTCAGAGCAGATGGGGGCCCGGTTGATCCCCTCCTGTTCTGTCCTTTCCCTCACACTCCATTGAAGCTGGAGAAAGCTGAATGCACAGCAGTGAACTGCCAGTGTCACCAGGAAACACCTTTTTGTCACCTTGAGAGGCTCCTGTCACTGGGTGGTGACGCTAACAGTGAGGGGAAGATGTTACACTCCAGCAGACCTTCGCTGCTAAAGACCTCTTCTCTGTCCCTCTCGTAGGTGACAATGTCAAATTCCATTAGATTGAACTACTTTTGTGCTTAGATGGCAGCACCATAGACACCATGAGAATAAATACTGGCTGTCAACTTGACAGGTTCTAAAATCACATAGGAGACAGATCTCTAGTCATGTCTATTAGAAACCTCTAGATTAGCTTATGTGAGGTGGGAAGATGGTCCCTAATAGTGGGTAGTATGGTACCATGAGCTGAGGTCCTGAACTGAACAACAAGGTGTGGGTCACACAGCTCTCATGCCATCCTACCCAGAGGGCCTTGCTCATTCAGTGCCCAGGCACCTGCAGGTGCCTATGAGAGGTGAGTCCTGGCCCTGGCCTCTTCCACCTTCAGGGATAAGCCCCTGCCACCCAGCAGGTTCCCACCCCCTCAGGTCATGTAAATACATTAAAAAAATCAGAATGAAATTGAGATATTTCAATAATTCCCTCTTTTGTATGGTACGTTCCCCTCTCTCTCCTCTTCCAGGTTATTTTGTCACACGCTGCAAGTCTGACCAACACAGAGCCACTGAGGTGCTCTTATCTCTGCATTCATGCTGTCACCAGCCATTCCCCTTGACAACACTGTTAAACTCAAGGAAGAGTCTCACACCTCTTGGTCCACCCTCTCCATCCCCATCTCACAGAGGCTAAACTTGTTCTAACCAGGCCTTCCAGTGGCTCTCTGCACACAGTCCACAGTATCTGCCCTCCCTCTAGGCCTGAGGACTTCTCACTCTCTAGCCCAGGTTTGGCACCTGGAGCCTCCCTCGCTGGCCAGAACCTGTGTTCTGTGAGCCCATTGGCTGAGGGCTGCAGCTGCAGCCCTGGAGACCTGTGCACCCGTTTCCTCTGTGCTGGGTCTGGAGGAGCCTCAGTCCTGGACTAGCCCTCTCCTGAAGATTCCTGTTGTCAGCCCTCAGCTAGAGGGGCTCTGTCTAACTCAGACAGGCTGTTTCCTCTGTTAGAATCACACACTTGGCATGGGTGTGACTTGGGTGACAGGCTCTGTACAGTTGTCCTGGTTGACTGAGCCAGGGAGCAAAGGCATGCTTTAGAAATAAGTGTGGTCCCCTGGCTCTTACCTGCCACTGGATCAGAACCGAGGACGTGGTGTGAGGTGTGGCTGAGACAGACCCTGGAGGCTCTCCTGGAACTGCAGGACAGCAGATAGGAGGAAGCAGGGTTAGAATGGTTCCGTCGGCTTTCAGTCACCCTTCAGCATAGGTGTCTTTCCTTCCTTCAGGCATCTTCACCCATCACTCATCTGCCTAAGGTAGCAAGGGTGGCTCCCACGAGTAGTCCACCTTTAACCCCATTGGGGCATATAGATGAGTTGCAGTCTCCTGTGAGTCCCCTCAGGCCACGAACAGCACTCTGGTAGCTCCTGCCCAAGACCCTTCCTGGGCTTCCAAATCTTTGGGAATGGGGGTCAGACAACATTCTTTGAGATCTTAGGTGTCAGTGGTTCCCCATGAGCAGGCCAGGTGGTCACAGTGAGGTCACGGTGCTCTTAGTTTGAAACATGGACATGAATGTGACTATTGGTAGAGATGAGGTTGCTGTAGGCCAGCCAGCAGGCAAAGCCAGGGAGCTGCAGCAGCAGCTCTGCTCTGGTCTCTGGAAGGACGAGGCTGGTATGACTCCTGTCATGGACAAGCATGTTTTTGGACCAAAGCAGAACCCTGGCCAAGTATCAGGTGCTGGAGGCCTTTCTGCCCTCTCCAGGTCACATGGGTCTCTCTCATGTACTAAATTGACCTTTCTGTGTCTCCTCGGGCTGTGCCTATGTGCCAACAGGAGCCCGTTCAATGTTTATGGAGTGGGACAAGACTGAGCATGTTCCGTCACCCCACCTGTGTACCACGAACTGTCTAATTTACATCCCAGGTTTGTCCCTGACTGATTCTTGTCAGAGTCCTCCAGGCCCTCTGTCCTCAGCCATACAGGTGGAACCCAGTGTCACCCTGTAGACTAGTGGTTCTCAATCTGTGAGTCGTGACCCCTTTGTGGGTCAATCAACTCTTTCACAGGGGTTGCCTAAGATCACCAGAAAACACAGATAGTTACATTGCAGTTGATAAATACCAGCCCAATAAGAAAATGTGAGGGGCTGGAGAGATGGCTCAGAGGCTAAGAGCATTGGCTACTCTTTCGGAGGACCCAGGTTCAATTCCCAGGTCCCCCATAGCAGCTCACAACTGTCTGAAACTCCAGTTCCAGGGCATCTTGCATCTTCACACAGACGTACATTCAATGCAGGCAACACATCAATGGACACAACAACAAATAAATCTTTTAAAAAAGAATCCAAAAAGGAAAGATCTTGCCCAACACAGTGGCTGTTCTGAGTGCTGAGCTCACATATAAACCCTTGAAGCTCACAGGACTGCCAAAGGTAAAAAGAGGACGGAAGGAAGGAAGGAAGGAAGGAAGGAAGGAAGGAAGGAGGGAGGGAGGGAGGGAGGGAGGGAGGGAGGGAGGGAGGGAGGGAGGGAGGGAGGAAGGAAGGAAGGAAGGAAGGAAGGAAGGAAGGAAGGAAGGAAGGAAGGAAGGAAGGAAGGAAGGTAGTAGAATCGGGCACCACTTTGCCTGAGATTCTGGGGACTTGGGAGACACAGGCAGAGGGATCACAAGCTCAAGAACAGCCTGGGTCATGACTGAAGCACTATGTCAAACAAAACAAAATAACCAATGGCCAGGACATGCCTCAGTGACAGTGAGTGCCTAGAATTCCTTAGTGAGGTTGGGGGTGTGTCTTGAGTGGTAGAGCCCCTGCCTAGAATCCCCCAGTGAGGGGCTGAGGTTTGGCTCATGGTAGAGCCCCTGCCTAGAATCCCCCAGTGAGGGGCTAGGATGAGCAACAATCAGCAAGGCCTGGGGTTCCACCCCTAGCACAGTAAGAAGAAAATGTAAATCAGTCATAAAAGGTATCTCTTTCTTCCAGCTAAGGTAGGGTTGGTCTTGCCAGTCAATCTCAGCCTCTCAGAGGGAGACAAAGGGCCACAAACACAATGCAAATCCATCCACAAAGGGAAATTGCAAGTCTCAGACAAGGAAGATGATGAGATAGGGACCTCAAAAGCAGCATTTGAATATCAAAGGGTTGAGAAGGTGCCTGGGGAGCCTAGAGAGTTCCTTGAATAGCTTTTCTGAAATGGCCCATTCCCTGAGGTTGCCAGAGCCTGTCAGGATCCTGAGCTCCCTGTTTGTCAGAGATAACCCAACAATGACTGCAGCTTGCTTGGGTGTCTGGTTCTTTCTTCTAAGAATTAGTGCACCATTGCAAATATTCTCTCCATTGTGTCGGAGGCAAGATAAAAATGAGCGCGTGTTGGGGTGGGTGTCGGTTTTCATTTGCATCCCACTTTCCCCCTGTTCCACACCACCTTTTGTGTGTATGTGTATGGAAGCTCTATTGCATGTGTGTACATGTTTATGCCCCATGCTGGTCCTTGCGATGTGTGTGGGGGGTGGGAGGGGATGTGGAGGTTGGAAGTTAAAGTTGAATATCTTTCTACTGTTCACCTTAGTTTTAAGGCAGTTTTGAGGGGATCTTGCTGAATATCAAGATTCCCCACTTTGGCTAGACTAGCTGGCTAGCTAACCCCTGGGAACCTTGCCAAGTCCCCAGCTGGTATTACATGTATCGCTGAGCTTTCCATGTGGGTGCTGGGGATTTAAACTCAGGTCCCATGCTTAAGCAACAAGCACACTACCCACTGAGCCATCTCTCCTACTTGCAAACCCTCACTTCTAAGTGAGTTCATTGGTAGACGTTCTCCCTCCATTCTTTAGCAGTGAATGGAAGGGTTTTTGTTTGTTTGTTTGTTTGTTTGTTATTTTTTTCCTGCGAGGTCTCCCAATTCTCCTCCCACCAGGTGCTTTGGGTCACCCAGCTTCCTGCACAACATCATAGCTTCTGCCCATAGCTCTGCTGCTTCTGAGCCCCAACAGCTGCACCTGGGTCTCATCATCTCTCAGGATGAGAGCCTGGGATCCATTTCTCCAGGGATTCAGGGAGGTTTAGAGCCTCTCCCATCAGGTACCAGACCTGGTGGACCCAGTCACAGTGGGGATGCTGGATTTGCAGCAAAATTCTCTGTGGTAGCTTAAAGTCTTGAGGGGGTAGGGAGGGCTGCATCTACATTAATTGTTCTTTAAGTCTGATTAACAAACAGACCATGTGACCCTGGAGAGCTGGAAAGTTGCAGGTCCGGAGCTGAACTGTCTTGGGCCATCGTAGGCCCTAAATAGCCACTTATTGCCTACTGCTGTATGCAATCTAACACCCTTGTGACTTAAGTCCTTTTGAATGTACAAACAGACGTCTAGCTTCACCCACTCACCGGCTAAGTCTGAGGTCTAAAGTGGAGAAGACTATAACTTGCTACTCCGTGTTCCCACCAATGCATTCAAAATATTCTCGATTTAAAATGTCCTGTGTTCTGCCACTATGAAACTGTGTGGAATTGTTAATATGTTGGAACGTGGCAGTATATCTGGGGTGACCTGAATGGGTGTTCCATGATCACTCATATTTGGTTTCCAAGTAAATTATCTCCCTTTCTCATTGAGGGGAGAGCTTTTTGTTTGTTCGTTTGTTTCGGCATCAACGTCTGAGTATGGCTGGAAAGCGTAAAATGGCTCACGTCCACTCCTGGGCTTGTCCCTGAGGTGCCCTGAAACTTTGTGTGGTAGAAGTTAAACTTCTAGGCTCTGAAAAGCATGTGGGTTTGGGGGGGGGGTGAGGATGGAGGAGGAAGACACATGATGTGGGTCACAGGGCGAGGCAACCGGGACCTGGCCCATTTGGAAACCGTTTCACTGGAGCGTTAAATGGAAGAGACCGAGCTTTCTGGGAGTCACAAAGCCCTGGTGGCCGCACTAAGTGCCCTGGCTTTAAGGCTGAGCTGGGCATTGCCCGGTCTCCATCTTCTCCCATTATACTTGTCAGTCTGTAGCTGTGTTAACTGGATCTGTGTCCCTGGCTTCACTGCACTTCCTCCCACTCCCAGGATCAGGTATCTTCAGGCCCAGTGCCTCTGAGATCAGAAGCAGATGAGGGACCCACCTGGTGCTTTGGGGTGGGGGTCTGAAACTTCTTGGACCCAGCTTCCTCTCTGACATTTATTTTTAACGACCCCCATTAATTATTCAATTTCTAATGGAGGAGGGTTTTGGAAGCCAATCAAAGGGAGTTCTATTCCATTTGGAAGCTCTCTGGGAGACCTTGATCTATGACCATGGGGTGTGTAGGGACACCCCAAGCTGTCAGTTACTAATGGACTTCTGCTGCTTGTCGCCCTCCCAGGTGACCTCTCTCCTCTCTGCTCAAGACTGGAACAGGGCCTCCTTCTGGGAGGAAGGTGTCCTCTGGCCTCAGCAGAGCAGTGAGGAGGGCATGCACTAGCTTTTGCTCACCATCTTGCAGTGTGGTCACAGCCTCTGTTTCTGCACTGAAGTCACTGTCCCCGATATCGTTGGTGGCCTTCAGACGTAGCTTGTAGGAGGTGAAAGGCCTCAGCCTGCAATGGGATACAGAAATCAGTGGCTACAGCAAACTTCTCCCTGTCTTGTCTGTGTTACTACTAGAAAATCATGGCAGGGGGAGGGAGGGCGAGGTGAGACAGATATCTTTCCTGCCCCAGGAACTGTGAAGTTGGGTCATCTTGCCATCAGGAGGTATGGAACCACTCCCTAGATACAGCTACTAGGGCCTTTCAGGGGCCCCTAGACTGCCATGAGTGTCAGGGAGAGACAGTTTCATCAAAGGAGACATCAGTGAGAAAGTTTTGTTCAGAGAACATCCAACACCTCTTTAATAAGATGCTATACAATAAATTACTGCTTGCCTAGGCTGAGGAGGGAGGGGTAGAGCTAGGGTGGGGCTTTGGGGAAGAAACGAAAAGATCTATTGTCTAGCTCCAACATATCCAGTGCAGAGCTGTCCCTCCCTTCCAACCTCCTTGGATTCGCCCATGTTTCTGCTCCACCCCAGCCAGGTATGACCATAGAATCCCGCTCTCTTCCAGGTGCTAGGCCACAGGCAAGCATGCCCTGTCCAGCGTGCACTAGGGATAAGTTCCCAGGTAGGATCATCAGTGCATCCCTTCACAGGCAGGAAATAGGCCAGTAGGAAAATGCTAGCCTGAGATGGGTTCTGTGCTTTAGGAGTCATAATCAAATTCAGAAACCATCATGGACTAAAGTTCCCAGGAAGGGTTGGGGGGTGGGGTGGGAGTGGGGGGAGGGGGTTTCAGGGAAGGAGAAAGAAAAAATAGGAAAGACCATTCCACAAGGCTGCTTGATTGATTAGAACTTCAAGAAAGCTGCACGTTGGGAGCAAGCTATCTTGGGCTTCCATTAACCCACCTCTGTGTCTGAACTCACATTCACGTGTCCTTTAGGCAAATCTTTTCAGAAGGTACAAGTGGACCTCTGGCTTCCACAGACAGCATCTGAAACCATAGTGGAGACTCCCCGACTCTGATGTACCCGCCCACCTGCGGTTTCCACCAGTGTATTTTAAGTCACCCTGACTTAGGACTTCCTTTGTTGTTATTGTAAAAACTCCATGAACCGGTTTCCACGCTGGAACACGGCATTTTGGGTAGCCTGGATCTGTGATTCCGGACTAGACACAGTCACTTGTATTTGACTCCAGAATAAAGGCTCTGATCCCTTGAGGAGAGAGCTGTGTTTTGCATAGATGCCACGGTGGGCCACTTTAGTGCTTCTTTGCCTTTGGATACATTGGATTACAGCTTTTCTCTAAAGCCTGAGGGATGCTCGACTCAAAGCCCTGGGAACAATCTGGGCTTGCCAATTCCAAGACCCCCTACAGGCCTGGCCTCACCAGCAGCAGCCAGGAGAATGTTGTATTGGTTGGTTTAACTCAGCTTAATGGAGAAGCCCCCCGAAGGCCCACTACCTGGAATAGTCTTTGCTCTGGTTTCTGGGGGCGGCTTTTGTTTAGCTCAAACAAACCACGTCCACCTGTTCCTGGCTTCCCAGAAGCTACTGTGTCTAGTCTGCAGGATAAATGTCTGCTTGTCTCTGTTACTTCGCAGCCTCAAAGGCTAAGCAGCCCACATTTGAGTTAGCTACCTGCTTTTCCTTCCTGGTGTTGGGGGCAGCATGGGGTCCCTAAAAATGTGGGCTCTGAAGTGTACTTTCCAGTTCCTCAGCCCCAGCCATGCTTGGATGGGCCACTTTGCAGACACTTCCTCATCTGGGCAGCTAATAGACAGACAGTAAGAAGCTGTTCTGCTAAGTAAATCAGGAGAGGCACTTGGGACAATCAGCTGAAATGGGGTTGGGGAGGTGGCTCAGTGGGTTAAGAGAGCTTGCTGTGCAAGCATGCAGAGGACCTGAGTTCAAATCCCTAATACCACATGGGCATGGCTGTGTGTGTGGAACCCCAGTGCTGGGGGAAGGAGAGGCTGGAGACAGGAGGATTGTTGGGGGAGGTGGGAGGGGTGAGGAGGGTGGGAGGGGTGAGGAGGGTGGGAGGCTTACTACCTGTCAGACTAACTCCCAGCTCAGTAAGAGTCTCCATCTCAATGGAATAAGATAGACAACGACAGAGCAGGACACATGTCATTCTCACCTAACCTATGTGTGATTCTATCTATGTATACGTGTGCATATACACCACACACACATACATGAACAGCTGTTATCATTGTTATTACTTAGGTATAAGTGCTCATCACATGATAACTGCCCTGTTCCTTTTCTGTTTTCTTTCTTGCATTTATTTATTTATTTATTTATTTGTTTGTTTGTTTGTTTGTTTGTTTATTGAGTCTGTAGCTCTGTAACTATGACTGGCTGTGAAGTTACTATGCACCTGGAGATGACTCTGAATTCCTGAACCTCCCATTTCCATCTCTCAAGAACTGGGATTGCAGGCAGTTTGGTTCTATGTGGTGTTGGGTAATGGAACCCAGAGCTTTGTGCATGCCAGGCAAGTACTCTGCCAATTGAGCCACATCTTATGTCTTCTTTATCATGGCCACACTGTCACTCTACATCCCTAAAGACAGGGGCCAGGGTGGCTTAAGGGAATCCTGCCACTCTAGCATGGAGAACTATGCTAAGCACCTGGAGTTGTTCAATAACACTTTGCCAAAGAAATGAGTACATTATGCTGACAATGCTATTCTAAATCCTCTTGAGAAAGTAGAAAGAAGGCACATGTCACATGCTGCAATACTGACATGCCAGGCAAGATGTGCCCACTGTACAATAGTGGCACAACTGTTATGGGGGTAACCGACCACTTTCTGAGGTTGAGTGTGAAGGAGAGCAGAAAACAGGTCTGCAGAGACCAGGACACCTGGACATGAAAAACACAGGGTGTCCATGGAGCTAACCTGTCTCTAAGTTAGCTCACTAGCATCCTATATGCAAATGCCTCTGGCCTTGTCCACTGCTGCAGACCTTTCCTCTGACCACAGCTGCCCCCCATCCCCTCTCCCTCCTACCTAGCCCATGCCTCCATGCCACCAGGGCCCATCCTATATCAAGGCCAATTTCAAGGACTCCCTGGCAAAGGAAAGAAAGACCTATATATCCATTTCCCCACACCTTCTCTACTCTTCCAGGACAGTCTAAGCCTCTGCCATGGAGTTGGCCAAGCAGAATTCATATTTAGCTCTGCCATTATCAGCCAGAGCAAGTCGTTTGAGTTTTATGATCTCACCTGTAAAAATGGAGATCAGAGCCCCTGAGATCATTCGTGAATATTGAGTCATCAGGGATCTAATGATCTTGGCACACAGCAGATAATAAATAAATGCTACTTTCATTTTGCTCTTCTGGAAGGTTCTCTTTCCCTTCCTCTCTGGGTGAGATGCAGTCCTGTAGCATGTATGTTTTCCACCAGCCGGCCTGCCGCCGGTCTGGCGCGCCGGCCCCAAATAACATGCTGAGACTCTGTATATGATACAATCCTGTTGGCCTGTTACCATTATTGTTTATGGGCTAGCTCTGTCTTATTATTAACCCATTTCTACTTATCTAAGTATTTCCACGTGGTCATCTTATGGGGAGCCGCGGCCAGCGTCTTCCTTCCTCCCTGTCTACATCTTGACTCCTCCTTACCACTTCCTTTTTCCTCCTTGTTTCCTAGCCCTGCCTATCTTGTTTCCTATTGGCCACGGTGCTTTATTAATTAACCAGTATAAGAAACATATTTACAGAATAACCTCCCATCACAGTCCCTTCAAATTGGGGGCAGCTTCTGCTGGCCCTTTCCACATCCTGTGTACCTCACCTTCCAAACTTGGACATTGCACAGGCTTAAGGCACAATTTTGAGATACACTGTTAAGTTTCCTCAACTCTAACTTCTAAGCATCCAAGATTCAGGAAACAAGGAGACTTCACAGCACAAGGACCTTTCGAAACTCTATCACAGCCACTGCTCTGCCAACCCACGAGCCAGGTTCACACCATCCCACGTGTGTCTGTACTGTGGATGCTCACGTGTGAGTTTTACCTCCACTGCCAAAGTCTTTTGGGGGTGGCAAGACACAGCTTGCAGTTCAGTGCTGATTCCAGGTATTGGAATTATAAGTAGACCTGCATACCCATTGGCTCATTTTCATTGGAATGTAAGTTGCATGGATCTCCCACACTCTGAATACTACCCATTGCTGCTTTTACCCAGTTACCTATAAGACACTGGAACTATTTGGGGCTTGACCTGGCTTATTCCATCAGTGGAGAAACCTATTGAGGGGTGCAGAAAACCTATCAGAAACTACTTTTTAAGAATTTAGCTAGGCATGATGGGATCTATTCAAGATGCTGAGGCAGGAGGATCAAATCTAAAGGCTTGTCTGTATAGAATAGTTATTGTCAAACCTAAACATACCCCCAAAAAGAGGAGCTCAAACCGAGGAATTGTTTCCATCATATTGGCATGTGGACATGTTATAGGACATTTTCATAGTTGCTTCTTGATGTAGGAGGGTCCAGTCCACTGTAGCCAGTACCTTCCCTGGGCAGATGGGCCTGAAGAAGGGTAGCTAAGCAAGCTCAGGACAGCAAGCCAGTAGGTTCTGTTCCTCCCTAGTTTCTGCCTCCTGGTTTCTTCCTTGCAGTCCAGCCCCAGCTTCCCTTGGTGATAGGTTATAACCTACAAGCTAAAGCAAACCCTTCCCTCCACAAGTCTGTTCTGGTCAGTATTTTATCCCTGCAACAGAAACCAAACTAGAACACTGGGCTACAGAGTAACTTACGTTGAAGAGCAGCCTGGGCCACCTGTGGGGTTCTGTCCCAAAAAGTAAAGAGGAGGCTGGATGTAGCTCAGTGGTAGAGCCCCTGCCTAGAATCCCCCAGTGAGGGTCTGGGGGTATGGCTCAGTGGTAGTGCACTTTTCTAGAATCTCCCAGCTAGGGGCTGCATAATAGATAGCAAAGCATTTATCCAGTAGGCACGAGGTGCTGGGTTGTATCCCAATAGGACACACACACACACAAACACACACACACCCTTCACCTTTGTTAAGGTCTATCTTCAGGCTTAAAGGAAGCATCTCCTTCCCCCACAGGCCCCATCGCATCCTGATCTCCACATACTGTACGTTTGCATCTAATGTTGTTCTACTTGGAGGCCCTTTCCCCTAAGGGCCTTCTGAAGAGAATTGCAAGCCGGTTTCTTTTCTTTTCTGGACCACCCACTGCAGGTGGAACACCATGTTACCATTATTATGTCTAACGCCCCCATTAACAGTTCCACAGCCTCAGCCTCCACACCAGCACTCACGATACCAGCCACTCTCATCTCACTCTCATGCAGTGCTCTGGACCATGGCGGACAGCCACAGCCACGAGCTCTCTATAGTCGGCTTCGTGTCTCCACGAGATCTCATGAAGCAGATGGAACGTAAACGTAGCTGCTGGGATTGTTAGGGGTGACACCATGGCAGCAGATAAAACAGCCTCTCAGGACGCTGTCTGAGATCGGCTTCCATTCTGGTTCTTGCTGGTTAGGAAATTGATAGGTCTTTTCTGGACCACATGAAACTGCCTGTTTGGATAGGGGCTTCTCCTCACCATACACACATCTGTGGTTACTCAGCAGGCTATGGAGAACATGACTACGCTTTCTATCTTGTCTCTCAGGTGAGGAGACAAAGGGGTGGGATTATTTAAACTCCACTAAAAGGGGCACCTCCATCACCTACCCCCCTCACTCCTCTTTTCCAGCACCTACCTTTGGGAGTACTGGGCCACAGCCCAGGTTTAGTCACATTCTTCTTGCCTGGGTCCTCAGGCCTGGGTGCAGCACATCTAGAGGGGCCCTACAGATTTTGGGTCTCTGGTGTGGGAAGTGTCAACAGAGACGGGGCTGTCTCTGGGTGGGGCATCTCCTCAGCCACACAGACACTCCTGTTGTATGAGCTGGATGGGGCCATGGAGGGAACTCTCAGGGTAGTGTTCCTTGGGTTAACAAGAGCTCCTTTCTCTCCAAGACCTTTTACATTATTTTCTATTAATTAAAAAATTATTTTCCCATTAGCATTTCAACATGTTCTCTGTCATGCTCAGATCTTAGCTCCTAACTTTTATACATATTTGTGTAGGAGTGAGTATGGGTAGAGGCCAGGAAACCATAGAGGTCCAAGAAAGGCTAAAAGGAGACCTTGGGGTGGACAGATGGGAGGATAACAGAATACATATGATAGGAAGAAAAAGGGGGTAACATAGGTGGGGGAGAAGGGTACAAGAAGGGGTGGGGCAGGGAGATGGAGGAAAGACATTTCATCCCCATTAATACAGGGTATGTAAGAAAGGCTATGAGGAAACACACTACTTAAATATCATGGCAAAACTGGGAGGTGGTGGCACACACCTTTAATCGCAGCCTTAGGGAGGCAGAGACAGGTGGATCTCTGTGAGTTTGAGACCAGCATGGTTTAAAAGAGCTAGTTCCAGGACAGCCTCCAAAGCCACAGAGAAACCCTGTCTCAAAAAACCAGGTTGGGGGGGGGAGAATCATGTCAAGTGAGGTAACACAGTGTGATGGTTAAACACTGACTGTCAATGACAGATTCTAGAACCATCCTAGAGTCAAACCACAGGGGATGCCCGCAGGGGATCATCAAGATTAGGTTAACTGAGGTGGGTGGCACCATTCCAGGGGTTGGAATGAAGGATGAACGTGAGGAGCTTCCTGAGCAGATGTCACGTGACTAGATCTCCTAAGCTCCTGCCCCATGTCACCACTGCCACCTTCAAACTGTGAGCCAAAGTAAACCCTTCCTCCCTCAAGCCACTTCCAACAGCCATTTTGTCACAGTAGGGAGACAAGTGACTGCGACTCCAGGTTCAGTGAATGCTACCCCTTACCCCACAGTACCTTTCCACGGCACAAGCTGTGACCTCGTGGCTGATAGATGAGGAGTAGGTCTGCCACTCTCCACCAGGTAGCTCCCGCACCTGCACGGTGAAGTACCGAATGGGGGAGGCCCCATCACTGCCAGGGACCCACTGGAGCCTGAGGCTACGTGCTGTCACTTCCGCCTGGGGTGCCAGGAGCTCTCTGGGAGGCGCCGGCCTCTCTGCAACCAGAGTAGGAGAAAAGCAGGGATCCGTGAGATACCATCCCTTGGTGTCCCCTGATGTCTGTCCATGGGAGCCGCTGTGTGGGAAAGTCCTGAGGCTGAAGACTTGGCCTAGGGTTGTAGGTATTTACCATACAAGCCAAGGATGCAAGTTCAACCCCCAGATCTCACATAAAAATCTGGGTGTAATGGCACATGCTATTAATTCCAGTACTGGGGAAGTGGAGACAGGAAGAGCTGGGGCTTACTGGCCAGCTAGCTTCACCTAATGGGAGAGTTCCAGGTCCCATTGAGACACTCTGCCTTAAGAAACTGAGTAGATTTGTACTTGAGGGAGGAAGCCAGGGCTGCACTTCTGGTTTCTATATGTACCTATACATGTAGTCCCACTCAGGTGAACACACACACACACACACACACACACACACACACACACACACACACACACACACACACACACACACACGTGCTTCCCCTGCCATGCACACAGAGAAGGAAAAGCAAGTGAGTCCTACATTTGGGAGAGGAAGTTGTCTTACAGCTGACTTTGGATGCATCAGATCAGGTTCCACTGGGGAGCATGGCTTGCTCACACAGCAGAACCAGCCAAAGTGTGTGCCTCCAGAGGCCCCAGCCCCTACTGGCAAGGGCAAGTATGTCTGAATGACAGCTGACATCTCCTGTGGTGCTCTTCTAAGGGACTCAAGCCTCCTTTGTATGCTGTCTGATTTGGGGCTCAGCTCATCTTTAAAATCCAATTTCTTTTTCTTTTTAGTTAACCTGAGTCTAACACATGAGAGGAATCTACTGAGTTCTCCTGGGAGGTAGGAGGCAAGTGCAGATGGGGTTGGGAGGATGGGGATGGGCTGTTAATGGTTTCCTCAGGGTTAGCATGCAGGGTGCCTGGGACCAGCCTTGGCCTTGAATGGGCACCATGTGCCTGACACTGTGCTTCTGTCCCCCATTGATTTCAACAGAGGGACTCCACAGAGGGAGAAAGTAATTGTTTAATTGTTTATCATGATGATTATTGATTCTGATTAAAATGTGTGGAGTGTAATAAAGCGGCCATCGATTGTGGGTCCCGTAGTGACAGAGCTGTGAGAGGTGCTTCGATCTGGCTCAGTCGGGGGTCCTGGCTGGTAGTGTGCACACTGGCTGGAAGCCTGGTTTCTGCAGGTTCCAGAAAGAGCTGGGCTCCCCGGCAGTGCACATGGACACACTGCCACTGGAAATGACTCAGGCTCCCTGGCCCTAACTCTTGCACTAGAACCTGGTGGGAAGTAAAGGTTCTCCATACCTAAGGGCCTGGGGGGCTGGGCAGGGACTGGTGGCCCTGTGCAGGCAGCAAGCCAGCATGATCAGGTCACACTTGTTCACCCACAGGAAGGTGTTTATGTGTATGTTTTCATGTGGATCTGACTCAAGCCCTGTAAGGGCCGTA
This sequence comes from Cricetiscus sungorus, assembly GCA_030556225.1. Lineage (NCBI taxonomy): Eukaryota > Metazoa > Chordata > Mammalia > Rodentia > Cricetidae > Cricetiscus > Cricetiscus sungorus. The sequence continues at coordinate 8,222,496 of JANBXA010000044.1, forward strand.
GCAAACCTTCCTCATCCATCCTTTGCCTCTGAAAGGCCCATGGGATGGAGAGCGAGCTCAACTGGTAAAGTGAGTCCACTTACAAGCATGAGGACCGCAGTTGGATCCCAGAACCCATGTGAAAGAATCCAGAGGGATGGTGTTTGTAATCTGGGGCGGTGGAGACAGGTGGATCCCTGTGGCTCGCTGGTCAGTTAGCCTAGCCAAATCAGCAAGTGTCAGGCCACTGAGAAACTCTGTCTCAAAGAACAAGGTAGAGAGTGTCTCACGGAATGACCCCTGAGGCTGCACTCTGGCCTACAAACCCATGTGTATGTGTATGCATATACACTTGCATATGCATACAAGCACCCACTTGCACATACATACTCATGTGCACACAAGTATGTATGCAATAATACATGCTAATAGCATTGGGCATTGCTAAGGAGTGCATGACCCTGGAAAGAAGACAAGGGTAAGGGTGGCTTCCCGGGGTCCCTGAGCAAAGGCCTCTGTCACTACTTCTTTAAAACACTACTAAGCACTCTGGGGACCAGGCTGCAGCTGCCAATCTCCAGAGGACTCTCCCAGAATCCATCATTTGGATCCTGGTCCCCTGAGCCATGTGCCATAGGCATTGCAGGTCACATCAGCACTCTGAATCCAAGCACATCCTTTCCCAAAGGACTTAGTAAGGACATCTCCTTGCAGAGCTGTGGAGGCAAAAAAAGGCTGTGCCAGTGCAGCCCTGCTGGGAACTTGCTGGTCCAGTGTATGGGACATGAGGCCTGACTTCCTTCTATTTGTGCTCACTCTGCAAAGATGAGTGATGTACAAGGTAGGTGTGGTAGGTCTCCGGGTAGCCTGTCTTTCACCCAGCAGCCTTCTCCTCTGACAACACCTTAGGAGGCTTCAGTGAAGCTGGAGATAGGAACAGCGGTGGTGATACCTGGGACAGACTGGAACATGGGGTGAGCTCTGTGTCAGCCTCCTTCCTCTGTTAGATTTAAGTGCTCTGAGTTCAACTCCTCCATCCCTAAAATGGCCTTCTTTAGATCCTGAATAAGAGTGGTCACAATGCTGTGGTGACACTCATTCACATCTGGTGAGCATTTATTTCCTGGGAGCCTTACTGATGACAAAGAAAGCCACCCGCCTGTCCTGGGCACTGTGCTAACTGCTCCATACAGGCCTCCCAAGTCAGTGCCATAGCAAAGAGAGCAGAGGGTTTGCCCAAGGCCTCACGGCCCTGGGCCTTGAGCTCGGGTGTTTCCCAGTCCTCCTGGCCTACTTTCCTAGACCTCTGGGTCTGGCTGTGAGGGCAGCATTCTTTGTATGGCTTTTTTTTCTGGGTACAACATGGTAATATCATTGCAAATTTAGAGTAGAGATTACCTTGGACTGGTGACCATAGTAACTAATTGAGTAGAATAATATGGTATTAGCTAAATCTGCAGTAATGATGATGGAGCTATTGACATGCCTTAGTCAATGGAGGATAGGAGGGTCATAGGACCCTTACCTGAGATTCAGCCATTACACTCTTCTGCCTTCCATTTAGCTAGCTGCAAGTGATCCTGGGAGACAGATTCTAGATTATACAGGAAGTGGAAGGCTGACTGAAAGGGAGACTCCATGAGGTCATCACTTTGTGGTGATGCAACTGTTTCAGGGTCACCTACATGCTTGTAAGCAAACCCCCACCGCTTGTGCACCATTGAGACCCAGTAATCACTGGCTCTCCAAGATGAATTGTGGTGGAGCCCTTACTTTAGTCTGCTGGCCGTGCCCTGTTTGGTCATAGATGGTTTCTGTCTCCTCAGGAAAGGTGTCACCATAGCCCCTGTGCCTGGAGGCATGGCTTTTGAAGAGAGGCCCTTTTGGGTTGTGGGGGAAGGTTCTAAAGCAGAGGTTCTAAACCTATGGGCTGCCACCCCCAGGATCAAATATCAGATGTCAGATCTTTACATTTTGATTCATAACAGTAGCTAAAGTGCAGTTATGAAGCATCAACAAAAATCATTTTGTGGTTGGGCGTCACCACAAGCTGAGGAACTGTGTGTGTTAAAGGATTGCAGCATTAGGAAGGTTGAGAATCACTGATCTAGACCAAGTTACCCTGGGCTAGCCTCTCTGAGCTGCACTTCTTGCCTCTAGGCCTTGATAATAACACCAGACTGTTCTAGACAGTGGGCAGGTGGCCAACAGCTGTGCCACGAAGACACTTGGACAACATGCCTAGCTTAGAGCTGGGGGCATGGCTCAGCAAGTACAGTGCCTGTAAAGCATGCATGAGGGCACGAGTTCTGATCCCCAGCACCTGCAAAAAGCCAGGCACCATGGTCCATGTCTTTAACCCCAGAGCTGGGGAGACAGAGCTGGCCAACCTAGACCAAGCAGCCATCTTTAGGTTCAATGAGAAACTGTGTCAAAAAACAAGGCGGAGGGTGTTAGAGGAAGACACCTGACCTCCAGCCTCCACACATATGCAAATGCATATGCATGAGTGCCTACACATCCACAAGCATATGTCTGAACACACACATTCACACACACACACACACACACACACACACACACACACACACACACACACACACACACACTCACACACTTAAATAAAAAAAAAAAAAAAGACAATTTGCCTCGCTCCATGTCTGGCCCAGGCTTCTGGGTGCTGTGGGGATCGGAGGGGCAGATGAAACAGCTGTGTACCCTACCATCTACAGTCAGGTCTGGGTCTGGGAGCTTACCTCTCTTCTCCGTGGTGATGACTGTGGCCTCCAGGGGCTCCCCCCAGCCTTGTCTAGTCTTAGCAGACAGCCTGAAGATGTATGCAGATTCCGGGGCCAGCTCTGTGGCTGTGAACTGTCGCACTGTGGCACCCACCTCAACAGTGGTGAAGGTGTGGGGACTGCCGCTGGCCAGGCGGTAGGCAATCTGGTACCCTGTGGGAGGGGTGGGGGACAGAGTCAGGGAGTGAGCTTAGCCATTTATTTCTTCCATTGCCCAGAAAACCTACACTCCTGGCACCCCATCATCAGCCCAGATTGGAAACGCAAACACAGCCTGCCCTCTGTCCCTTCCTGATTTCCAAAGGCTGCGGGAGCATACTGAAAGGGAGAGCACAGCCATAGTGATGAGTGCAGGTTGTCTGAGCTCAGTCCTCTGTGAAACTTGTCTCACAGTTCATCCTTCACGGGAACAAGATGTAAAAACAGCTTCATCTTTCCTCTGGATGCTGCACACTCGAAGAATGCCACCAGTCCCAGGACCCCTCATTGTTCCCGCAGGAGGTTGTCACTAGCCAGTACCTCAGGCTCTTCCATTTCCTTCCATCGCCCCTCCTATGGTGCAGCCTTTCCCTTCAACCCGGCAGGAGAGGCCAGAACCTGCCCTTAGCAGGTTATTTCACACTTCTCAGCAGGAGCAGTGTTTGCAGTGTACAGGACTACCGCAGGGTTACATTTGCATTATGCAGTCCCCTTGCCAGTTTCCCCCTGCTGGGGCCTCCCCCACATCCTCATCTTCCCCACATCCTCATTCCAGCCCCTCAGCTTCCTGACCCAGGCCTCCTGAGCTCAGAGGCTCCACGTTAAATAGTTAAATACCCCTTCTGTTAATTTCCATAACTCCAGAGTGGAAGGGTTTGGCTGGCTCTGCATGTCTCTCTAAGTTCCTTGATTATGAAAGGGTCATGGTTGATCAGACATTATTAATGATCAAATCCCACCAACCAAGCAACCCCAATGCCTGCCTGCTGGCTTCTGAAGAAGCCTTGTCAATTTCCCAGGTCCAGCCATGAGCCGTGGGGCAGACTGCCTTCTGGGCTCACAGACCACGTGTGGTCCGGCTTCTGATTAAAACCAGAATGGATGGGGTGCTGTGACATCTAGAAAAAATTAATGACAACCCAAGTGATCATGTTAAACAAGGGGGACTCCGCAGGGGCAAAAGAAAATCATCAAAGGCTGCAGTGGTCTTCTATAGCTCTGCCTGCCAGGGCAGCCTGTGAGTGGGGGTCGCCTACAGGGACCAGGGTGGTGGTCTGCTCACCTCCTGTCAAGGCTTGGCTCCTCCTATACAACTTGGCCAGTCCTCTGGATGCCCTCAGGTAGTATTTTTGTTATTACTGTTTCTTCTGGCTTAGCCTTTGGCTCTCATGTTTTCCAAGCTGCCTGATCATTGTCCCTAACCACTTGGTGAGTTTCTTCCAGTCATCCACTGGGAGACCAGGAGGACACTCACACAGAGGTCAGATTGAGCATACCCTGACCTTTGGACCCAGCCACTGTAGGTCATCAATAGGGTGGTTATCATTGTCATATAGACCAGGTGACGCAACCCTCAGTCCTGTCCAGAGTAATGCCTGGAGTGCATGAGATGCTAACCTCAGATCCCTGAACAGCCGTTAGGGCTACTAGCTGTCTTTGATGGGCCAGCTTTTCTTCTTGCCATGGGGTTGAAGTGTTCTGAAGCTTCCAGCAGCTGGTCCAAACCTCTCCCCCTTCTTATTTACTAAGGACTGCAGTCTAGAGATTGTTGGCCAGTCGCCTTTTCTCCCATGGTACTCAGCCATGGCAAAGTGGAGCTTAGGTGCCCCAGGGGACACAGTCTTAGGCCTTCAGAGACTCACATAACGAGATGTCACAGTAGCTGGACAGCCATGTGCAGGGGATATGGTTCCTACAGTCTCACTCCAGTGAGGGCTAACAGCAGTGATCCCCAGTGGCTCAACCACAAGGGGCAAGGCATCTGGAAAGGTTACAGTTTGCCCAGGGTTGTTGATGATGGCTGCCCCAGGTCTGTCCTACTTTTCTTTAAAAAGAACCTCCTGCAATTCCAGGGAGGAGACAGCCCCTCTTGGCTCTTGCTTGCTTCCAGGAATGGTCAACCTTTTGACATTGTGGTGGAGGTTGTCATATAGAGTTTATGCTTAAGAATCATGCAATCAAGTTATGGAAAAATCACCGCCCAGTTAAAACACTCCTGGGTATCTACCCTAAAGTCTCCAAGTTGTCACAGCATAAAGATACGTACATGTCTGTCTAACAGCTAGCACTGTCGATAGCAGCTGAACTATGGAGCCAATCCAGGTATCCAACAGCATAGGAATGGTTAAGGAAAATGTACTGTTTTTGCAACAATATATATATAAAAAAATCAACTTATGCTTATGTTCCTACTTGTCTCTTAGCACACCTTGTGTGTAATGTCCAGAGGCCAGAAGAGGACATCAGATCCCCTTGGACCGGGTTATAAACAGTTGTAAGGGATGAAATGTGGTGCTGGAAATTGAACCCAGGTCCTCTGCAAAAACAGCAAGTGCTGTTAACTGCTGAACCATGGTCTGATCCCACACAATGCCCCTCACATGCACAAAACCTCCCTTTCCTTTTTCCATCCATGAAGAGGAATGAAGTTACATTGTTGTCAGAAAAATGGATGTAACTGAAGACTGTCATAAAAATCATAGAAAGTCACATATCATATCGAGAAAGCACAAATGAGAGGTCATTTGTGCTTCTTAGGTTTTCTATAGATACGTAAAATCATATGCATACATTCACACACATACATACATACATACATACATACATGCACATATGTTGTGAAAGTAGAAGTTATGTAGGTGATAAAAGGAACCCATGGGAGGGAGGAAGGGGAAAGAGAAGGGAGGAGAACATGGGGTAGAATGTGTATAATATTCAATATATAATTAGAGCTTGAAAACAATAATATAATAAAACATTTTGTAATGCTTTAAGTAAGTTTATGATTTTGTGGGTGTTACTCATAGCTATTTTGGGGCTCATGCAGCCCCAGGGTTCTACATTGGATACAACTGTTAGACCCTGCATCCCACAGTCCCCTCTGTGAGAGGGTTTCCTTGCAGAAACTGGTCCACAACTGCAGAGATGTGCCTGGACTGTCACCTGGTTCTGCACCCCCACTTTGTTATGTGAAAAGTGACCCCCCACATACACAACCGCTGTCTCTTGAGCTTAAAGGGGTACCACAGGCCACCTCACAGGCTGTTGGGATTCCCTGTGCTACAGGCATCAAGCTACACCTCACAGGGACAGTACAGGCACAGGACTTGCCTTGTGGCCATTTCTTAATTCTTTGTGTTAACTGACATTTCCAGGAATAAGCATCTCCCTTGTTAAATATTCTCCAAGGCTGATAACTTATTAGAACGTCAACATTTGTCAGCTGGAAGTCATGGGCCTACAGCCAAATTAAATTGGGCTATCTCAGCCCTTAAATAGCATTTACTGCCTACCTCTGTGCCTAGCATCTTGTGATGATTAAGTAAATCTTCTGAATTGTACAAACATACCCTTGATTTTTACCAACCACCCAAAGCTAAGCATGTCATCAGACAGCATCCAAGGCCTGTAACAGTGACTTCCTGACTCTGCTATACCCAAGGTTTCCACCAACATGTTTAAAAACTCTCCTGATTTATGATTTTCTTTTTTCTGTTACTAGGAAAATCCAGCTAACTGTTACCACACTGGAACATGGAATTTGGGGTAACCCAAATCCGTGTTCCTGTGCCATGCTCATGTTTTGATACTTTGATCAAGAGTAAACTATCTCCCTCTGAGGTGAGAGCTGTGTTTGTTGTTACTGGTGATGCTGTTGCCATGGTTGCCCTCTCACTGGGGCATTCTAGGGCTCTTAGTTGCACCTGCAGTTATTTTTTCATGTATTTTTTTTCTTCCCCGAGGGCCCACCCTCCTCAGTTCTACAGAAGTCTCAGGCCTAGCTCTTGAGTTGCTAGGACCAACACTTAACAATCCTTACTGTGGTGGTTTGAAAAGGAACAGCCCTCATGTATGTGAATGCTTGGCCCAGAGGAAGTGACATTATTAGGAGGCCTTGCTGGAGGAAGTGTGTCACTGTGGAGGCAGGCTTTGAGGATTCAAATGTTCAAGCTCCTGCTGCCTCTGGATTGAGATGTAGGACTCTCAGCTTCTCCAGCACCATGTCTGCCTGCATGCCGCCATGTCTCACTATGATGATAATGTACTGTAAGCCATCCCCAATGAAATGTTTTCCTTTATAAGACTTGCTATGTTCATGGTGTCTCTTCATAGCAATAGAAACCCTAACTAAGACACTCATCTTGGCCATCACATGGGCAATACCCAACCTCATCAGGGTCATTGAATTAGCTGCACTTGGCACTTGTTCATTCCGAGCCCCGCAAACACCAGGCAACTTAATAGTAGGATCCGCCATGGAAGCATGTATTTCACAACACTGTCTGCTTCTTTAGAGACCAGGGGAATGCCCCAATTTTAAAGTCTTTTTATTTTATTAATGTTTACTTTTTAAATTGTGATTTATGTGTATAAGTATATGCTGTATGTGTGTAGGTGCACTTGGAGTCCAGCATAGAGCATCAGATCTCCTGGAGCTGAAGTTACAGTTGTGGGCCACCCAACATAGGAACTCAGGTCCTCTGCTAGAGCAATGAACACTCTTAACCACTGAGCCACCCATCAAGCCCCAGAATTCTAAGATCTTCTGACTGGGAATGATATTTCTAGTCATGGAGTCCGTATTTATTTTGAAAAATATCTAGATTTAAGCTGCCTTTCTTAAATTAAAAAAAAAAATTAAAAGAACATTAATCTAGGTCTATTGGCACCAATCTGTAGTTCCAGCTACTCAGGAGGCTGAGGCAGGATGACTGAACGCTCAAGCCAGCCTGTGCTAAAATGAGTTCAAGGCTAGCTAGGGCAATGTTGCAAGACTGCATATCCAAATGAAAAACACAGAAATCTCAGTGGTAGAGCACCTGCCTAGAATCCCCCAATGAGGGGCTGGAGGTATGGCTCAGAGGTTCTTGGTTGTCATGTGTGGGAACCTTGTTATCTCTTGGGAGTCCCTGACCAGAGAGCAGGTAGCCAATCATCTAAGTTCTAGCCCAGTCCAGTTCTTGGCTTACCCTGGCTAAGGCCCTACCCCATGTAACTTTTGTTGTCTCTCCTCTCACTGGTAACCCGAAAAACACTCATGGTGGAGAGGGTTTGATGGCCAAATCACCAAGACCCAGGCCAGGAGAGATCCTGTCTAAAAAAAAAAGATGGACAGAATCTAGGAGATGACACTTGGTGTGACTTACTTCCACACACAGGTGCACACGCTTGCACATACAGAGAATGAATGAATGAGTAATATTTGGCACTAAGTAAAGTGGCCTCTCTATTCCAGGCCTTTCACCTACATCCATTTAAACCTTGTGGCCTTCCATGGTGTGCTACTGCCTGTGTATGAAGATGGGACTGGCCATGTTCTTGAGAGTAACAGGGCAAAATCCCTTGATGCCTTCTCATTCCACTTACATTCTCTCTCTCTCTCTCTCTCTCTCTCTCTCTCTCTCTCTCTCTCTCTCTCTCTCTCTCTCTCTCTGTGTGTGTGTGTGTGTGTGTGTGTGTGTGTGTCTGTCTCTGTCTGTCTCTCTCTCTCAATACACACACAAATAAAAGTTGAAAAATTCCTTTAAAACTCATGAAAAGCCCCATATTAGTGCCGAGCAGGCAGGGACTCCTGCTGTCATTAAGGATACAGCCTAAAGGATACAGCATGACCACCATGTATAAAAACGTACACTGAACCAGGCACAGGCAGTCACCTATAGATGGATTCGGTATGTAGGCAGTGAGCACAGGTTGTCTGTAGACACTATGCCTTTTATCTGAGCTCTTGACCCTGCGCAGATTAGGGTATCCCCAGGGGTCCCGGAACAATCCTTGCAGTTGTCTAGCATAGTGGGGCCCCCTTGCTCACAGAAGGGAATTTTTGCTGCAGAGCTACCCTTAATCCCTGACCTTTCTGTCTCTGAAACAGAAAGAGAAGAATATCTTCCTGGGACAGTCACTGTGTAGACTCCGTAGATAATGTATGGAAACCACAAGGCACAATGTCATTTGTCCCTAACTGCAGGAAATCTGGGTTATTATTTTCTATCTCCAATCCACTTCCCACACTGAGCTATTACCGAGAGAAAACTCCTCAGCCTCGGGCTTCTGTTTGTACCTTCCTATTATTTTCCCTCCAATAAATGTGGCATCATTAGCAGGCCCTGCACCCTGGTGTGCGGAACATAAAAATTAACACCCGCTCCTCACCCCGACACGCCAAAGAGACTCATTCGCTGGACCACGGCGGTCTTTTTCCTGCACATCCTCGGTGTGAAAGAGGCAGCTGTGGAATAGTTCTTGCATTTTTAGAGAATAATGATGGATGGTGTTCAGAGCTAAGAGCGTTTCCGAGGATGAGGCTTCTTATGTAATTATGGTTGCTGCCGGATCAGAAGCATTAGCCGGCCGGATTTCAGCGAGCGGAGGTCAGGAGGCTGCCGTGTGTGTTTGCAAAGAATGGGTACGCTTACTTGAGAGGAGGAGGAGAATGTGGCCCGAGAGAAGCCCTGTTTTTAAGGTTATGGGTGAATTATGATAATACGGGCATTGAAGAGAGCAAGGCCAAGCATGAGGGACATCGATCCGAAGGGAAGATTAAAATGTGCAATGAGAGGCCTGTGCCTGTTTCTGAATGTGCTGGGAGGTGGAGGGGGTACTGCACGACTGAAAATCGGCTGGAGAAATGACAGAAAGAAGAGCGGGTACAATGATACAGCCGTGGGCTACAAGCCTCGTGGGGGTCCCCATTCCTTGACGTCTGACCCTGAGAGCTGGAACAGCTATCTGGGGCTTTGTCTTGACATTCAAGGCAGCTGAGAACTTTTTATGAGCTGTACTGATGGTCAGCAACCAAAGACATTTGTTTCCCTGATGATGCTAAGGTCCCCAAAGCAAGGCCATCAGCAGACAAGATGCTGCTAAGCCTTGATGATGGTTTGGAGGCTATGATGCCCTCTCTCACACCCACAAAGATGTCAGAGAACCCAGGAGCAGTTTAAGAGTCCCAGGAAGCCCATGATGTGTGGCTGTAGGTTACAGCTTATATATTTAGCCCATGATGTATGGCTGTAGGTTACAGCTTATATATTGGAGGGCTGGGAAGACAGAAATGCTACAGTAGGGGTCTCAAAAGATGTTCAAGGTTAGTGTTAGGTCCTGGCTAGCTGGAAGGCTTTCTGATGGGTGGGGAAGGAGAGGAATCTAAAGTGTCTGGGCCTGGCTACTGCACAGTTCTGAAGAGCGCACACATGATGCCTAGCTTAAACAGTATTCAAGGATGTGTAAAGCAGTCTGCCAAGTTGGGGAGGGTGACTATACTCAGATAGTCCCATACAACTCCCAAAGGGTGCTTCCAACCATTCAGAGTTCTCCATAATAAAATATTTACCACACAAATAAGCAAGTATTTTCTCCCTTCAGGCACCTGGCTCTGTTTCCTGCTGTTAATCTCTTTGGGAAATGCAAGAACATGTTTTCATACAGACTGAGAGAGAAGGTATAAGCCACAGAAGAGCCCGCACGCTTAGACCACCGCCCTGGCAGCCTGAGCCGGAATATGCATTTGAGGTAAGCCAGACAAACGGATTATTTCTTTTCCATTCCAGCAACAACCCGGATCTTTAGGAACCTGTCTGCCTTTCTTTCCTCGGGAGTGCCAGCTGTAATGACACCCAGGTGATGGGTCACCCAGACAGCATCTGCTATCACCAGATGCTATTATAACCAAAGATGCTCAAAGACCACATTGCCTCCTTTAGAGTCACTGCCATCTGACTTAGCATTTGTATGTGGTGGTTAATCTTATTGGCTCTGCAGTCAATTAGGAGGCATGCCTCTGAATGAGGTGTGAGGGCATTTCCAAGATGAATTAACTAAAAGAGAGGGAATCCTCTTCCAGAGTGGACAGTGCCTTCCCGTAGCCCAGATACAAGAGATTGTCGAGAAAAGCAGAGCTTCGCTTGCCTGCCTTTGCTCCTTGCTGGTAAGCGCAACTGCGCTTCTGCTGCTTCTGTTGCTGCCTCCTTTCACTGACATTGGAATCCAGGTTCTTTAGGCTTCCCACATGGACTGAGGACCAGTGGCTCTCCAGGGATACTCCAGGCCGTAGGCACCAGATTGAGATTTCTGAAGAACCCAGACTCATGGACTGACCAGCTACCCCCATCCTTAACTTCTCCAGCATGTAGATGGCTGTTGTTGGATTCCCCAGCCTGTCTCTAATAAACCCCCTTGTAATATATACTTACATCATTTTTATTCTACTATAGAATGTTGGCTAATACAGGGTGCTGGAAATATGTTAATACCGCCCACTTCTTTCTGATGTGTTTGGGATTTTCAGTGATGGTCCCATCAAGAGTTCATCTTAAATTCAAAGGTCCCAGTTAGGAAAATAGTGCAGTGGGTAAGAGTACTTGTCGTGCCAGCATGAGCTCAAATCTCCAACACACATGTAAAAAAGCCAAGTATGGCTGTATGTGTAAGTCTATAATCCCAGCACTGTGGGGGACAGACAAAGGAGGGTCACAAGAGCTTGTGGGCCATCAGACTACCTCAAGATTCATGGAGAGGCCCTGTCTCATAGGAATAAAGCAGAGTGACAGAGCAGGATACCCAGGCTCCCCCTCTGATGTCTGTGTGCACAGGTGTTCACACACACACACATACACACACACACACACACACACACACACACACACACACACACACACACACACACACACACCAAAAGCAGCATGATAGAGAAGAGGGGCATACAACGTGCTACCAGTACACACCAAGTCAGTTTCTGGCCTGGTCTGGCTCCAGGTAATACAGGGTCCAGCAAGCCAGCCCCAGGATCAAAGTCCTCCAGCCAGAAGCAACAGGCTAGCAAATGGGATAGGAACTCCCACATTTATCGAGCACTGAATGTGGTAGATGTTTTTTCTAGTGCTTCATTGAACATACTGAGGGAAAAGTAAACGAGGAAACGGAGGCCTGGGATCCAAGTGACTTTTAATAATGGATTCAGTTAGTAGGTAACCTTTTTATAATGTATTTAGTTAGTAGATGGTGGGCTGAGGTCAGAGACCAGGCAGTGAGGCTTTTGGAGTCCTACCTATCATCTATCCTGCTTTCTGCCTTACTATGATTCAGAGCCTAAGACACTGGGAGAAGTATCAACAGTCCTAAGAGTTGAGACATGCAAACTGCAGATTACAGCTGTCTCCTTTGCTGCATAAACAAATCTGCTTAGATGCATAGCCTGCAAATATGTGTGCTTCCTTTTAATTTTTTTTTCCAGTCAGGGTCTCATATCTGAGACCTATGAGTCCAGGCTAGCCTTATAGATCTCATATGCAAGACCTATGGCCCAGGCTGGCCTTGAACTCACTAAGTGACTGAGGATAACTTTAAACGAACTTTCATAATCTCCTGCTTCCACTGAGTAGTGGGAGTACAGGGGTGTGACTCACACCCAGTTTATCCAGGGTTTCACACAGGCAAGTACTCTGTCAACTGAGCTACACCTTCAACCCTATTGAGTTTCCTTTGGTACAATGTCTAGAGACAAGCATGGCTAAGATGGAGGTGGCCCTGCTCATCTTTCCCATGTGTGGCTCTTTAGAGGCTACACAGGTGACACCCCAACAAAGACATGTGAGGGGTGCTGTCCTCACACCCTTCCATTTGTTCAGGTGGTCATGAACTCTCACAGTTCCAGGTCTGATGGATGTGACTTGGCAGGTTACTGCTGCCTAAAATCATGTCATGGTGCTTCTGTGATCAGCAAAATCAATGCTCCAAGGCATTTTGAAGAGTAAATGCCAAAGATTTAGAAGTGAGCTGACAGTCCCATCTGGAAAGAAGTCTTCCATGAGTGCAGAGGAGGGTGTCTGCCTGGTAAAGACACATGGAGAGCAGGTGGCGACTTGCAGGGGAATGTGCTGCAGGCTGACTGTCCTCAGTGAGGGATTAGCAGGTGAGATCCACAGGAAGGTTTTCTTTGGAGCGTGACTGCGTGACGTCACTAATGGGCTAAGGTGTTAGTGCATTACCCAGATCCTGAATGGTGGGTCTGTTGTGAATGTCAGCTTGTTAAGTTATTTATTTATTTATTTATTTATTTATTTATTTATTTATTTATTTATTTGTGTGTGTGTGTTGTGTGTATACGTTGTGTACTCATGAACATGTGCACATGGAGGCCAGAGGTCAGCCTTGGTGTCATTCTGCAGGATGTTGCCTACCTGTTTTTATTGTTTGTCTTGTTTTGTTTATTTGTGTGTGTGTTTTGAGACAAGTTCTGTCAGTGGTTTGGAGCTCACTGGGTAGGCAGGCTGACTGGACAGTGAACCATGCCTTCCTCCTGTCTCTGTCACTATGGAACTAGAATTACAAGTGTGTGTCACCAAGCCTGGCTTTATTTTTTTTCCATGAGTTTTGGGGATTACAGAACTGAACTACCTTGCAGGATCTATAAAAGTCTTCTTCGCTCACTCTTGTGCATATCCCCCCCCCCATGACCTCTGCAGAGTCTCCACCAACAAGGCCCTCCCCAACAGCCTTCCGCCTCCAGAAACTGTATAAACCTTTTCCCCTTAAACATCTGCCTTTAATACTACACTGAAAATGTCATCCATTTCATGTGGGACACAGGAAGCTGCAAACCCATTAGACCAAGCCTTATTGTCCACATAGGGCACTAGGCTTGTTTTAAAATCACATCACTTACTTCTCAGGGTCTAACATTTTACTGAGTATAGGAGTGCTGTGAACCCATGGAGAACAAACCGTCATTGTTTGTAAACTACACAGTCTGTGGCATTTAATTACAGCAGCAGCAAACAGACAGGTGGAGGCCTTCCACAACTCTTACAGGAGGACCCCAGGTAAGATCCTAGCCCTGTGTTTGCATGGGAGGCACTGGTTAGCAGTGCAAAGCTGTGGCATCCATCTGTATACCAGGCCATATGTATAAGAGCGATCCATCCCAGAGCAGCAAGATATGCAGAGAGAGGACCAGGGAGTCTGCAGTGACTGGGGCTGACATGGGGAGGGTCAGTAGGATTGGCAATGAGAGCCAGAGGCTTGGAGTAGGGTGGGACTCAAGGATCTTCATAGAAAAAAAAGTGTAGACATCTGGAACTCCAGGTGACAGATCAGAATTCTATTATTCTGCATCTCTCAAAATGTTACCTGTTTTGCTGTAACCTTCTGGGGACATCTCTGAGGGAATCATGTATCGAGACCTGTTTGTTTCATAATGATCTGCTGCCTGTTGCCACACTGAGCATAGGCTCCTCCGAAAGCATGGGTTTTCTCTGTGCTGGCTGGCCATCTGCTCTGAGGCCATTTCCCTAGCCCTGGTTCAAGCCCATGGTGCTGACTCCAGATGGAGTGTGCTACCTTTTTTTATCCAGAACTCATTCCAACAGGGGCTTCTATAGCCGCCATGATTGTGGCTGCAAGCACCTGCAACCTCACAGCCACCATGTTCAGATCTGTGCTCACAGCGGTACTTGTATCTGGTAGGTTCAGGGATCCTGCCATGGAAGGTGAAGGAGTGCACAGGCTGTAGCTTCCTTGAGTAGATGATAGTGTCACCAGACCCATCCTAAAGGGGCAAGTGAGCCACAAAAACATGCCTTTTGGGCCTCCTTCCCTGGGTTGCTGAAGATGTATGGGTTTTCAGATGTGTGTGTGTGCATGCATGTGCTCCTGTGTGTATATGTATGTCTTGTATGTGTGTTTGTGTGTGTGTCTGTGTGCATGCACATGCACACAAGTGGACATGTGTGTGGGTGCATGCAGGGCCCTTAGGTGTGGTCCCTCAGGTACTGTCCACCCTGTTTTTTGAGACAAGTGCCATTCACTGTTTGAGACAGGGTCTCTCACTAGCCTGGAACTTTCCCATTAGGTGAGGCTGCCTGGCTAGAGAGCCCTTTGGGATCCAACTGTTTCCACCTTCACAGTGCTGGGTTTGCAGGCATGCGCTACCATGCCTGAGTTCCTTTTTACATGGGTCTTAGGCGATCCAACTTGGGCTCTTAGGCTTGCATAGCAAATGCTACTGATAGACATCTTCCAGTCCTCAATCTCCTTAAACATTTTTTTGAGATTTATTTTTGTTTTAGGGATATGAATGACTTGCCTACATGTACGACTGTGTACCACATGTGTGCCTGGTGCCCATGGATACCAGAAGAGGATGCTAGATCCCCTGGAAGTGGAGTTACAGACAGCTGTGAGCTCTCATGTGGGAGCCAGGAATCACCCAGGCCCCTTTGAAAGAGCAGCCAGTGCTCTAATTGCTGCGTTATCACTCCAGCTCCTCAATCTCTTTTTAATAAAACTGAAATATTTCTTTAAACCAAGTCTTAGACTGGCAAGATCAAAAGCAGGCATTAGCAGTGGCTTTCTGGCACCTGCTCATCATTTCATATGAATAATTTCACTGCAAACTGCCTACTGTTTTGGAGTTTCCTGTGAGTGGGGGCCAGGTGGATATCACTGGTGCCATGGGTCTGCAGCCATACATTGTGGGATCCTTCCCCTAAAATGCCTGGTTTTCCTTACTTCCCATTCTCCATCACATGGCAGAGCCCTTGCCCATGGTCCCTACCTGGCCCAGCTCTGGATCTGTCTTTGTTCTTGGTCAGAAGCCACCAGATGTCCCTTTCCTGCTCCCAGGGCTGTGGAAGTCACTCCCCTTTCAGACTCACTCCGAAGCAGCATTTCACCCACCCCAACCTCCACGCAGAAGGAGTGGCTTGCAGGAGAGTTAGTGACTTGGGATCATGTCAGGCATAGACAGTGTGGGAGACCTGAGAGTGAGTGGGTCTTCCTCAGCCCTGTCTCCCACTAGGCAACAGTAACCAACACAGAGTCTTTAATATGACCTAGTAAGAGGATACATGAATAAAGGTGTGATGATGTTTTAAGACACAATTTGCTGGCTTTCCACCAGTCTTATTAGAGCTGGGTCTCTGAATGTGAAGTTGAAAATCTGAGGTTCACATGTCATCCCAGCGGCCTCTCCCATGGGTCAGTGCCGGCCTCATAGTGGGAAACAGGTGCTTCCAGGAGCCTGGACGTCAGCACTGACTATGAAAAAATAGCCTGCCACTTCCCAAACACCCATCGGGCACAGCCTGGAGGGGAAGGTGGATTACGAATGGGCTTGCCACAGACCACAAATAAATGGAGGGAATTCTGGGTTAATAAAATGTAAATTCTATTCCATGAGAAAGGCTCAGTGCCCTGTGCAGGAACAAATGAGGCCCATGATGCTCTGTGTGTGGGAGACGCTGCAGTTGGCTTGATTGGTGTCTACCCAACCCCATTGTCTAAACAGAAACAGGAGATAGCAAATCTCCCTGACTTCCCCCCCCCACTCCCACCCCCAATGTTCCTTACCCAGAATCACACCATTGGGCTCCTCGGGGGGCTGCCACACAATCCGAACTGCAGTGAGCCTCACTTCAGGGAACACCAGCCGAACGGGGGGACCTGGGGCTGAAGGGAAACACAGTGAGCCAGGAGTCACATGGGGGTTTGTGGTCAGCCTCCATGCTCTAATGACCAACGTAGGCCTCCCTGTGGTGGTACCACGTTTTCGTGATAATAAATATATGCTGCAGGTGTGCAGCCGTCTGTCCACAGAGGCCAGAAGCTGGCATCCAATTTCCTGGAGCTGGAGTTACAGACAGTTATGAGCTGCCCAATATGGACCCTGGGACTTGAACACTGGGAGAAGGCAAGCATTCTTAACTGCTGAGTCATCGCTCCAGCCCCTTATGTTCTATTTTATATCTGGCTTTTTATGTGGGTTTTAGGGATTTGAACTCAGGTCCTCATGCTTATTCAGCAGGCCTGTCGCCGACTGTGTCTCTGTCCCAGGTCATGATTTCAATGAAGAACTTCTGGGCCTTCGTTGGCTCCATATGACTCCCTAATGACTCTGAAAAACACACTTAATTTTGAACCCTGACCTTCTGGTTTAGAAAATCATACTTAGAAACTATGCTTGCATGACTTGAGAGGACAGCTCATAGCAATGCCAGACTGAGTGTCACCTATGATTTTGAAGTAAATATTACACTAATTTGAGTTCAGATTCCTTTGCTGGGTTTGATTGGCAACTAATACTGTCAACATGACAGGATCTACATCACCTGCAGGACACACCTCTGGCCATGTCTGTGGGGTCTCCAGACTAGATTAACTGAGGTGAGAAGACCCATTCTGAAAATGGGTAACCCCATCCCATGGGCTGGGATCCTGGACTGAATTAAAAAGACAAGGTGAGCTGAGCATCAGCATCCATCTCTCTCTGCTTCCTGACTGAGGATGTCATGTGAGCAGCTGCCTGATCCTCCAACTGCCATAACTTCACCACCATGATTGTCTGTGTACCCTTGAGCTATGAGCAGAGTCCTCCCTTAAGTTGCTATTGTTAGGTATTTGGTTACAGCCACAACAGAAGTAAACAATATGAGGTACCCCTTAGTCCCCCCTGCCCCCAACCACTGATAAAGCACCCTGAACCTGGCCTGCACCTGCCTCACCTCACCCTCCCTGTCTTAGGAACATAAGAGCTGATGCTCACAGATGCATATAATAATTCTTCCATGTGGTTCAGTGCACTGATAATTTACAATGCAGTTATGTCTTGTGGAATGATTGAATAATAGGGTCTCAGCCCTCATAAAATATATTTGCTTAAATGGATAGGCAAGTTAGTGTATGGCCAGTGTGAGAGCTTCTCATTGGACTTAATCATGGATTGATTCCCACAAAACGGCCAGGAGCAATCAATGCAGAAAGAGCATGTGGGGAATGTCCATTCTGGGCAGGTGAATTTGGACGTGTGTAATGATACCTATACATGGGTGAAACAAATGCTCAAAGGAAGTCACCGGCTGGAATGCCAGGGATAATTTATAATACCAGTGTGACATAGCATGACCTTCTGAGCTGTCCCCGAGGCTCAATAGATTGTAGCAAAATGAAGAGAGAAGGCATGTTTACATAAATAATACAGCAATAAAAGAAAAAAGTCATAATGAAATAATAATGAAATAATAATGGCAGTGGACATTGAGGGACAGGTTTTTAAACATCTCTACTCTCTTTTCATAGGACTAAACTAAAGTGTGTACTCATGGACAGCATGGACAGTTGGTGCAACTCACAGCTAACATGACTCAAAATCAGTTTCTCCTATATTTCCCATCTACTCCTAGCCCCTTGCCTTGGAGAAAGCTGAAGGATAATCCCACGGAGGCAGTGATGGTTGTGAGTGTCAATGTGACAGGATCTGGAATCACCTAAGAGACAGATGTCTGGGCATGCCCACGACAGGCTAACCATTAGTCTTGATTAGGACTAAGTGTGGCTGACACCACCCCATGGGCTGGTGTCAGACAGTGAATAAGAAGGAGAAAGCAAGTTGAGCATCAGCCTTGCACACATCTCTCTCTGCTTCCTGACTGTGATTGCCATGTGACCAGCTGCCTCATGTTCCTGTCACCACACCTTCCTACCATGATGTCCTGTACCCTCAAACTGTGAGCCCAAAACAACCCCCTTCTGTAAAACTTCTCAGGCATTTGGCCATAGCAAAGACAGAAGTCACACAGAGCCAAGGCCAGATCCACACACTGTATGAAGAAGGGGCTTTTAATGGATAATGAGTTGTGGCTCATTATCCATTCCAAGATGCTTAAACAACCCTATTGTTGTTTCTGTCCTGTCAGACACTTCTGATCCCAAGGTGGGTGTTTGGGCAGATCAGTATTTTCCCCCTGACATATTCATTATGGCCTGTTTAATACAAATGTGTGAAGGAGCTAACCTTTAAGTGTTTGGCATCTGCAAACTGGAAAAACATATTTACTGATGATTTAGACTTCCATAAAAACAAAGCCAGCAAGATGTGCTTGTTACTGAAATCTGGAGGCACCAGAGCTTGGGGACCCCTGGGTGCTGTCAAACATGCTGCTCTCTGTGCAGGAACATGCAATTAACAGTTGGAATGCAAATGGTGAGACCTGCCATCCTCATGAGAATGGGCACATGGGTCCAGTGTGGGTTTTTTTTTTTTCTAGAGCTGCAGAGCTGCTACTAAGTGGATGGCCTCACATTTCATAACCTAGCCCACCCTCATCAGCCCTTGCCCACAGCATAGTTAGGATCAGAATTCTGCACAGTCCATAATCAGGCTGTAAAAACCCTCTCCAGGCTAAAAACGGCCACATAACTGCCAAGTGACTGGAAAACAATTTCGTTTTGTTTCCCTCAACTAGGAAAAAAGAAGTGGTTGAAAATTTACATTAAAAACAACTGCAATCCAAATTGTTTGGATTGGAAAACTGAGGCAGAAGGCGGCGAGGCCAGCCATGTACTCACTGTCATCTTTGGTACGCTCCAGGATGAGGGGGGAGCTAGGGACCCCATTCCCGATACGAGTGAAGGCCAGCACCTGGAGCTCATACACCACGAATTTGCGCAGGCCAGCCAGCAGCGCAGACTGTGTGTGGTTCCCTCGCACCACGTGGCTTCTGGGCTCTGGATCCAGGTCTTTGGCACAGTATAGAATCTAAAGCATCAACACACACATGCAGATGGTTACAGCTAAGTGCATGCTCGGAATGCGCACAGGGTACCAGCTCAGAGCTAACCGGCAAGGACCACCCAACCGGGTTTCTCCACAAGGGCAGCTGTAATTGAGGGAGTTTTGGATCTCATTTCTATCCACTGGCATTAAGGGGGAAGGCAGCCACGAGGCGGCTACACTCCAGAAGAGTGGCTGGAATCACACAGCTCTGCCTACAGCTTGGTGATTTGGCTGCCTGGGCACAATTTGGCAAGATCTGAAACTCTCAACTATAGCCATGGCAAATGCTCCCACTGAAGCATGGGCGTGGTCTTGGGCACAGGCCTGTTGCTTCCTACTTCCCTTTCTCATGTGAACCTGAGGGTTGCCCCTAGGTCTCAGGGATGAACTGAGCTGTGCTCCTCCAGGGCCTCCTCCTCTTTCCCCTTCAGACCTCCTTCTAAGCTCTTCCCCTCTGAACTGTTTTCCAAGGTAAGTGACTGACAAGCTATAAAAGAGAGGGTCACTGGGGAGACATTTGGAACCAGCATAGGAAGCATTTCCCCGTGGGAACCAGGAGGTGTGGCGTGGAACTTTGTCCATTGAACCCAAGAGGACTGCCATGTAGCAGGAGACTTGCCAGTGCTGTATCTCCATTGTACACCCTGGATTGCCATGCTCCCTAGGAGTGCCACATAACATGGATCCAGAATGGAGCCGTTAGAATACTTACGGAGAGGGAATGCAGATGAGCACAGGTCAGGGGAATGCAGTTGGGACTTAAGGACAGAATGATGACTGGGCATGGTGGGTAAAGCATCTCATCCCAGCACTTTGCAAGACCAGGCAGGAAGATTGCTGTGAGTTCAAGGTCACTACATAGCAAGTTTCAGGCCAGCCTGAGCTATAGTATGAGATCCTGTCTGATAATAATTAGTTGCTACCACCCCCCAAGAAAAAGGCAGAGGAAAAAGCCATTAAAAACAGTTACTGAAAGGCAAGCGAGAGGAGAATGCCTAAAATCCATTGAGGATATACGGAAGGCATTTTCTTGTTGTTGTACTGGGGATTGAATCCAGGGACTCATGAATGCTAGACAAGCAAGAAGTCATCAAGCCACACCCAAACCCCTCACTGGGGGATTCTAGGCAGGGGCTCTACCACTGAGCCACACCCCCACCTCTCACTGGGGATTCTAGGCAGGTGCTCTACTGCTCCATTACAGCCCATCATCCTATGAGAGCGGCATCACATTAGTGACCAGATCCAGATAAACCAGTCATGCTGCTTGGGACACTGGAGCTAGCAGCAGAGCAGGGGAATTGTGTTGGTCATGAGAAAGAAACAGGCAGTTTTGAAGAGTCTAGGTAGCAGCTTAGAAAATGGGACCTGGAGAAGGTAGGGTAAGTCCAACAGTAACAGAGGATAGCTCTGCCTAGATCCTGCACAAATCAGCATAGGCCATTTCCCAGAAAGCTATAATTTCTCTTAGCAACTCTGGGAAGTGACCACTGTGATCATTCTCATTTGACAGTAGGTGACAGAAGCTGCACCCATTCATGGTCCAAGAGCCCAGAGTGCCTCAGCCAGAACAGGCAGAGCTAGGGCCTGGTTGCTGGTCAGGGCCCACTTGAATTTGCTTCCTGACTGATGCCCGGAAAGCAAGTCTCCTAGTTCATATTTCCCAGACAAGACAGCTAATAGTCAGGAGCTGGCCCAAGTGACAGATCTGTGACAACTTCCCACCAGCCCCAAAGGCAGAGCAGAGCAGAGGCACCAGAAATATGTACCTTGTAGCCCAGGATGAGCCCGTTCTGGTCCTGCTCAGGGACTGAAGCCCAGGTCAGTAGGATCTGGGTGGAACTCACAGCCTCTGCAGACACATTTTCAGGAGCAGCTGAAGGGACTGCAAAAGAACATGTCACTAGATTGGCATTAGCAGTCTCCAGCCTTTTATGAACAGACGGGCATTTACACACACACACACACACACACACACACACACACACAGAGCACACAGCACACAGACACACACACACACAGCACATAGAAACACACATAGACACACACACACATAGACACAGACACACAGACACACACACACATAGACACAGACACACAGGCACAGACACAGACACACACACACACACACATACACACATAGACACAGACACACAGGCACAGACACAGACACAGACACACACACACACACACACACACACACACACACACACACACACACAGCTCAGGCAGTCCTTGAAGCAGCAGTGGTTCTGAGCATTTTGTGTGGATCAGATAAGCCTGCAAGTGCACAGCACACATGTAAATCTCTTTAATATGAGCAACAAATTCCGTAAATCCTAGGTATTTAGAACTCAATTCTACCTGAGCCCAGCCAGCAAGAAAACGCTCTCCGTCTGTTTCTGGTAATAACTTAAAGAGCTGCAGGCTTTTACTTCCAATAGGAATTCCTCAATTTCAGATGGGTACTAGCTCACCGAGACTGCTAAACATGAAGGTTCACCAGGGTTGGATGGAAGAGGTGGATGGGTATGATGAGCAGAGGCCTAGACCCCAGGGATGATGTTTGCTGTATGTGGGTGCGGGCTCCAGGGAGCCCTGCTTCATAATGCTGTGTCTCAGATTCCTAATTGAGTTTAATCCCTCGAGATCAGCGGAGGCAGGTGTTATTCACTCCTTTCTGCAGATAAACAGAGAGCTAAGGTGGATCTGTGTGTTTGTCCTGTGTTTTCAGTGCTGGGATGGAACTGGGGACCTCACATACATTCAGCAAGCACTCTACTATTGGGCTTCGAAATCTAAGGCTGCAGAAAGCTATATTCAATTCTAGTTATTGTGAAGTGTGTGTGTGTGTGTGTGTGTGTGTGTGTGTGTGTGTGTGTGTGTGTGGTGTATATGCACGCATGTGTGCACGCATGTGAAAATAGAGACCAGAGGTTGAACTTGGTTTTTGTTCCTTAGTCACAATCCACTTTATTTTTCAAACAAGGTCTGTCAATGTCCAGGAGCTCATGGATTAGTCTAGGCTTGCTGGCCAGTGAGCCCATGAGCCCAGAGCTCCTCCTGTCTCCACCTCCCAGCTCTGGAAATAAAGCACATGCTACAACATCTAGCTTTTAACAAGGGGTTGGGGCTCTAACTCAGGTCCTAACTCAGTCATTTCACTGCCTAAGCCACCACCCTGGCCTTATTGTTTGTCTGTTTTTGAGATGGGACTTGCTTTATATCAATCTGGCCTACAACTCATGATGTAGCCCAGGCTGGCCTCAAACAATCTTCCCATCCTCCCACTTCCCATTCCATTTCATTTAAAAGACTGTTTTGTTACAGGATTGCCTAAGAGGTGGTCCTTTTGCTTTCTACCCTGTGTGTGTAATGCAGTTCTCCTACATTTGGGCAATATTGCCTCACTTAGTTTCCTTTGATGGCACTGACTGTCTTGATTGATGAGTGTTCTAGGAATCAGATAGAATGGGAATATGAACAGCAGTGAACTCCACAGACAAGATTTTTCTATTCTATCAGTTCATCTAATCTGTGGCCCATGGGGCACATGTGTCCCCAAATAGCTATGAAAGTAGCCCAACAAATTTGTAGATGGCAATAGCATATCCCAATGTTGAAATGTTGGACATTCTATTTTGTTGGATAAATCACCATTGCTTCAAGAATTTGCTTATGGGCCCATTTACATATCAAAGGCTACCCACCCAGGCTGGGATGGAGCAGGGAAGGTTCTCAAGTGGTCAGATGATGCACTACTTAAAAGGGTACCAGGACAGAGCAGAAGGCTCCCCTGAACTTGGGCCTAAAGGTCACACCTTGTCCCAGGGATTCCATGCTGAAGAAGGAGGGCACATTTCAAGGCCATCACATCTTCGATGCATGACAGGGCTTGGTCATCTGTCTCTGCAGTGCTGTGTAGGATGGGCCACTCAGCCCATGAGGCAAGAAAGCTTTGTGGACACCATAGGCATGCAAGGATGGTGCTACAGGAAGATCACAGAGATACAAGCATGAGTCAAGGAGGCAGCAGAGGCTGTCTAGGACCCAGGACAGAGTCTCCATCGAGTGCAGGCCCACGAACACCTGGACCAAGGCTCATACTTCCAGCACTGTGAGGGAGCACACTTGTTATTCAAGCTGCCATTTGAGCTTCCTTTTTCCATGTCTGTTTTTGTGTGCACATGTGCACGAGGGTGTTTGCAATTGTACATGTGTGTGTTTGTGCATGCTAGTTTCCAACTTTGGGTAGTACTCTTCAGGCAGTGTCCACCTTGCTTTTTAGACAGGGTCTCTCACTTTTACCTAGGGCTTGCTGATTTAGCAGGGGGACTTGCCAGTGAGGCCCAGGAACCCTCCTATCTCTATCTTCCTAGTGTTTGGTTTTTCTAGTTTGAACTTGGGTCCTCATACTTCCACAGCCAATGTTTTTACCAAATGAGCTGTTTTCCCAGTCTCCAGTAAAAAAGTTCAGACCAAGTACCATTACCCATAAAAGTCTGAGACAATTGCTGAACTGGGTTGGGTCAATGTTATAGCCAGCAGTGTCTACAGAAAGAGAAGGGAGAGGGCAAGTCCTACTCAAGTCATAGCCTAACAGGACAAAGCTGCTGGGATGACACTCTGTGTGGCTGGTGTCCACTTTTGCCTCTTTCTCCACCCACAAGAAATCCTTCTAGAGGGGAAAATCATGGCAGAAGTTTCCGGCTGTCTACCTTGAGATATGCTAGCTTCCTATCCAACACCAGAGACGGCATCTTGCCCCTTCTCTCCTAGATACATGAAGAACCCTCTCCTATCTCAGCCTCTGATCACTAGCCAGGACACCCCCAAATGTGTCTCTGATCATGCCCCCAAATAAGAAGGCTGTATGTGTGTAGCCTTGACCCAAGCTCTAAGGGAGCCCAATAAACTCACTGGCTCCCCAAGCTTGGGTAGAATCATCACTTTGATTTGTGGTTGGCGCATGGTCTAGGGTGAGGGGTGTTTGTCTGTGTTCCCCTGTTAAGGAGTGAGTGCAACAATCATCAATGACTTGACTCTGTACAGGACTTGTCTGCGCCAGAAACCACAACTTGATGTTCTCTACCTGCACGGGGGTTCCCTGAGGACCTCAAATACTACTATGTATGGCCTTGTCTGGAAAACAGCTTACAAAGATGCTTATTTTATTTTAGTTTTTTAAAAAAGTGAAACCTTGAATCACTAAGAATGAAGGAGTTGCTATTGTTACAAGCATAGAAGCTTTTCACTTACCAGACTCCATTTTCTGACTTGATTTGAAATAAGATTGCAAATCCAAAACATGTTATATGCCTGCTACATTTGTGCTGTGCTCTGAAATCTGTCCCCATCCTTAAAGAGAGAGGCCATTGTCATAGCAACCCAATTGGTCCACCTCTTGGACCCCTACCTGTTTCCTGTGAGGCCAGTCTTGGCAGTTCTAAGTGCCTGCTTCTCACTACAGACCCACAAACCACTGCTGATTTTCTGAGACGCAGTAATGCGTTAATGCGAGCATTCACTCACAGGAGGCCCAGCTGCATCCCCAAAGAGCCAGGGCAACCTGGTGACTTAGTCCTGAGCTTTGAACCTCACTATTTCCTACTGGGAGAGAGCCTGCCCAGTGGGGCTGTTAAGCACAGGAAATGACATATTGCTAGACTGAAATTTCAGCTGATTCAAATTCTCCTGGGACAAAGCCTACCATTTTTTTTTTTTTTTTTTTTTTTTTAAGATGCAATGAAGAATTGTACCCATTATCTGTTCTGAGGCACATTCCACTTCTTTTCCAATTTATCTTAAGTTCTGATATGTTCTTAGAAATTCCCCTTCCATAGAAAACAAAGTAGCCCAGTGTGCTTATTTTCTCTGTCTCTACCTGTTTTTTTGGTACAGGGTTCTCCCACTGTTCACCACCACTCCTTGTGGTGTCTCTCTTGACTTTTCAGGCCTCATTTATCTTTATAATATGTCACAGGGTGTTACAGAACCCTTTAGACCACACTTCAAACTATTACTCAATTTCATTTAAATGTTGTCTGAATTGGTTTTGTTTCTAAACTCCTTTGGGGCATTTCTGTGGATTGCAAGATTATTCTTTATACTTTTTTAATGTGTGTATATGTGTGTATGACCACATGCATACCGCAATGACACCCACCGAGAGCCTCCAGGTGTGTATTAGAATTCATTCGGCACAGAAAACGCCTGTTTCCATTGATTTTAGCACATACAGAGTTGTCATCAAAATGGAAGCCCACACCCACCACTAGTCTGTCTTCACTCTTCTCAAACTTTCTTTAGGCCAGTATAGCTGGGTCTATAGATTCCTTTGCATTGGGCATTTCAGGCCATGAAACCAGGTACCATGTGGCATTTTGCATCTGATTTCTTTCATTTAATTCTTTTTTTCAAGGCGCACCTACACTATTGCAAGCATAAGGATCTCACTCTTTTTATTGTTGATTTCCCCAACCCCTTTGTATGCACATACAAAGATTTTCCTTTATCCCTTCATCATTGATAGACAAGTGGGATATTGCTACTTTTTGCTATGAACACTCATGGACACGTTCTGGTAGACATAGGTGTTCCATGCTCTCGGGTGCTGTGACGTCTAATATTGATTGTAAACTTGACAGCATCTAGAATCACCCATGAGGAATCGGGGCACACTTGTGAATAACTGTCTTATTTAGATTAGCCTGTGTCCATGCCTGTGAGGATTAGCTAGATTAGGTGGTGATTTTTGTTTTTGCAAACATTTGCTATGCCATCTTTTTTCATTTTGACCTTCTTAAGGGTATGAAGTGACATCTCCTTATGAGTTGAATTTGCATTTCCTTCCTGGCTAATGATGTTGAGCCCCTTCCCATGTGCATACTAGCCATTTGTCTCCATCTCTGGAGAACTTTCTGTTCAGGCATTTGCTCTGTTCTAAATAGGACCATTTGCCTTTTCATTATGAAGTAAGAGGTCTTTGATATTTATATCAGAACCTTTGTCAGACACAGCACTTGGAGATATTTTCTTCCTGCTGAGATTTTTTTTTCATTTCCTATATGATTTTTCCTATATTCCTATTTAAAGCCTTGGTGCTTTAATTTTGATGAAGCCTGATTTGTCTACTTTGTTGTTGTTGTTTGTGATTTGGGGTTCTGCAATCACATTTGTACATCAATTTCTCTTCTGGGAGCATCCAGACCACACATATAGTGCATGTCAGAACCCATACCTGACATAGGCACAGACTGTAGGGTCATCTGTTTCTAATATAGCCTAGGCAGACACAGGTGCATCTCTGTGGCAGGTACTTTTGGTCCCCTATTTCCACACAGGACTTTGGGTCTCCCCTTCCCCAGCATCCATGGATTCCAAGTTGGCCCTCCTGTCCCTGCTGAGGCAATGATTTCAGTCAATAAAGTAAGTGCTTGTCTTACTCTGAGGACATGAATTTGATTCTCATTACTCATGTTTTGTTTTTATAGCAGCAGGGCTAGAGAGATGACTCAGCAGCTAAGAGCACTGGCTGCTCTATCAGAGGACTCAGGTTCAGTTCCCAGCACCAACACAGCAGTTTACAATTGCATATAACTGCAGTTCCATGGGACCTGATGCCCTTTTCTGGACTAGGTAGGTACCAGGCACATAAGACATACACACAGGCAAAACATCTGTACACATAGGGGAAAAAAAGGCCAGGGGATTGCTAGGACAAGAAGAGCCTCACTGTTCACTGGCCAGCCAGTCCAGTGTAATCAGAGAGCTCCATGTCAGTGAGAGACCTCGTCTCTAAGGAGCTGACCTCTGGCCTCCACCATGTTCATGCACACATGTATACCAGCACCTATGCACACAGACATGCACACACATGAACAAGAAAAACCAGGGAAGATCCACAGCAGGTACTCCAGCACAGCTCTTGCTGCTATGGGAGATTTTTGCTGTTTTTCTTTTGTGTCCACTGATAAATTTAAAACTTCCAAAACTACTTTTTATCCACAGCTTTCTAGTTTTCTATCCAAAGTTTTGTTTCTTCAAAGAAATATTTTATTGGCCTGCCTATTGCTGGGTTTAAAACTATCCTTTAAACACATCTCCAGGTCCCTTTCCTTGTCACAAAGACTCAGCTGAAGAAGATGAAAGAGGTTTAAAGCAGCCATATGGTTGCAGCCAAGTGTGTCTTTTTTTGCTGATATAATAAAAGCTACATTTGGAAGAGAACCCTGACTGGTCTCTGCAAACCCCTCTCTAAATCTTGGTCCCCACTGAGGCATGCTGGTCACCACAATGGTGACTTTTCAGGTATACTCACTGGGGTTACTGGGTTCCTATACATATGCTGTGCAGTCAGAGTGTTCCTTGAGACTGGGTTGGATGTAGCTCTGCCAGGATCTGGGTCTTGCCTCCATGCACAAATTGAGCATGGCATGGTGGGTGTATTCTAGCACTGTGATGATCCCATGGCATACCAGAGTCTGGGTCCTTGAATGAATAGCCACCAACAAACAAGAACCCCACCCCAGGAGTCCACTTCTTACCACAGCAGGAACCTTGCACATACTGTCTACATTCATTCACAAAGAGCAGGGCCTAATGTCTGATATATTTAAGGAAATTTGTGCTTTTTGCTTTTTATCATTGGTAATGAACATAATTATTAACTTAAAAATATCATAAAATAAGCCCAACACCTGTTAAAATCCAAAGGAGTGGCAGTGAATAGGTGATGACTGATATAGATGGTCAATTTGACAGGCTCTTGAAGCATCTAAGAGTCAAGAGCCTGGCCACACCTCTGAAATATTGTCTGGAGTAGGTTGGTCTCTAGCCATGTCTACAAGGGACTGGGTAATTAAGATTAGGTAATTAAGATGGGAAGAACCACTTAGGAGGCAACATCATTCTCTGGGGCCCTGGACCATATATAAAGCAGAAAGTGAACTGAGCACGAGATTCGTCACTCTCTGCTTCCTGGTTGTGGATACAATGTGACCAGCTGCCGAATGCTCCTGCTGCCATGTTTTTCCCCATCGTACCTCAAACTGTGAGACAATATAACACCTTTGCCCCTTAAATTGCTTCTGTCAGCAATTTAATTTATCACAGCAGTAAGAAACAAACAAAACACCAAGTCTGACAAAGCCTCTCTAAGCTGGGGTTAGGAATGTACCTTTTCAGACACAGGTGAGACACAGAGAGTCTATCTATCATCCAGAGATGTGGAAATGCAGGGCCACCAAACTCATCTCTACCGAGACAAGAAACAGCCTTGTCTTTGTATCTGCATTACCTCCCTCTCACCTGACTCCCGTGTGCGACCCCGCACCAGCTCACTCCAGGGTCCAGCCCCAATGGCGTTGAAGGCCTGCATCCGCAGTTCATACTCTGTCCACTCCTCCAGCTCCTCGATGGTCAGCTCCCTCTCCAGCCGGTCATTGACAACTTGGGCCAGTGCTGAGGATGGTTGGTCTGAACGCCAGTACTTCACCCTATAGCCCACAGACTCGGGGTTCCCATTGTACTGGGAATCAGGCAGGGGCTGGCAATGAATGACAGACTAACATGAGCGGATACCTCGCAACTGTCACCTTTGAAGGTCTTCAAGAATAAACCCATCCTACAGGAACAACTCCATGGAAAGCATTTTCTTAGATCAATTTCTCTGAAATTTTTTAGAAGGTGTTCATGCACACATATGTAGGCCATATGCATGCATATGTGTTCATTTTCATGCGTTAGTAGAGGCCAGAGGAAGGTTTGGACATCTTTCTCTACCACTATTTATTGTATTTTTTTTGATACAAAGTCTCTCATTGGACCTGGAGTTCACTGACTTGGTGAGACTAGCTGGCCTGCAAGCTCTAGGGAATCCTCCTGTCTCCACTCCTCAGTGCTAGGATAACAGGTGAGCACTCTAATGTCTGGCTTTTTACATGGGTACTGGGGGTCTGAAATCAGGTCCTCATGCATATGCAATAGTCACTTCACATACTGAGGCATCTGGTCTACTGGCATACTGAACTTTCTGGTCTACCTTCTCTAAAAACTTTTCTTCTGTTAATTCAACAAAATTCTTTTAGTGACTTTTGCAGGAAATAATTTCCTTTAATATAGTTTGATTTAATTTTGAGGGAGAAATGTGGTGATTAAACACTGGACTGGCTCTCTTACGAATACCGAGTATTAGTTCTATGTTGACCAAGCTTAAGAATTTACAGATCCTACACTTAGCACTCTCCTTGCTCTTTCCCAAAAGAGCATCCCGTGTTCCAAGAAGAGTAAGCAATGCTACCAATTCATAAGAAATCCAGGGCTTCTCTGTGATTGTACACTAATAGTGCAACGTAATACCTTGTGGTCTAACAGTTAAGATTGGCTTAGATGAGAGAAATAGTCGGAGTGTGGTACAGCTAAACTCTGATTTCCCTGGACAAGCCAGGAAGGCACAGCCAGCAGCTTCCACTCCATGGTCTCCAACTCACCACCCAGCGCAGCCGCAGGCTGGTCTCACTGGCTGTTCGGACAGTGATGCTGGTTGGAGCCACATCAGGTGGGGCCTGCAGGGTCTGGATGACCCGGGATGACTGGCTGAAGGGGCTGGGACCCACTATGTTCTCTTGCCTCATTCGAAACCTGGAGGTAAAACCATGAACCAGTGTTATATCCAAGCAAAAGGCAACAGAATGGAACAAGGTGTCCTTGGGTCTTCCCTACAGAGAGCATCACTCCTGACACCTATCCGTGTGTTGGGGAAGAATGCAGATGCTGTCTATGGCCTTTGTGATAGGTGGTGTTAAGTGTCAACAGAATCCAGAACCATCTGGATGTCAGGCCTCTGGGCATGCCTGCAGGGTTATCTGAAATAGCTTCATTGAAATAGGAAGATCTGCACATTGTGGGCCACACTGACCCCTGATTGGGACGCCAACTGTGCAAGTGGAGAAAGAGAGTAGCACACATCACAGTCACTGCCTTCTGCTTCCTGCTGGTGGATGCCACGTGACCAGCTGCCTTACACTCCTGCTGGATTAGCTTCCACACTACCATAGTCTGTACCCTTGAATTGTGGGTCCGAACAAACCCTTCCTTCCTTATGCTGCTTTTCTCTGGGTATTTTATGACAGTAACAGGAAAACAAGAAGCTCTTCTTTAAAAGCCCACAGAGAGTGGTCTCATATGACAGCAGTATGACTTAGTTCCCAGTTGAAGCAGATTTGATGGAGCTGATGGGTAGAAATTTAAATGGTCAGTTGACACTGGCTGACTAAAATTCAGGGTAACTTTAGAGGATTAAGATCATCCAACAAAGTTCAATGTCACAATATTGCCAAAAAAAACACAGTTTTGAAAGTCTAGTGTTTTGAATGGTCAAGGACATTGCCATAACCTGTGTCTATTCTGGCATGTAGCACAATGAGTGAGGCATGTGAGGCCTTCAGTCAATCAGAATTATCTCTACTTCCTTATAAAGTAAGGGCAATGAGTATGCTAAGCAAAAGCATTCTGCCTCTGAGCCACACCCCAGCCCCTCGCTGGGGGATTCTAGGCAGGTGCTCCACCTCTGAGCCACACCCCAGGCCCTCGCTGGGGGATTCTAGGCAGGTGCTGTGCCACTGAGCCACACCCCAGGCCCTCGCTGGGGGATTCTAGGCAGGTGCTCTGCCTCTGAGCCACACCCCAGGCCCTCGCTGGGGGATTCTAGGCAGGTGCTGTGCCACTGAGCCACACCCCAGGCCCTCGCTGGGGGATTCTAGGCAGGGGCTCTACCTCTGAGCCACACCCCAGGCCCTCGCTGGGGGATTCTAGGCAGGTGCCCTACTATTGAACCATGCTCCCAGTTCTCTTTTAACTTTTGAGACAGAGACTTCGATACAGTCCCTGGCCTGAACTTGAATCCACTCTGTAGTTCAAGAAGACCTTGAATTTGCAATCCTCCTGCTTCAGTCTCCTCAGTAGCTGGTATAACAGGTCTGTGCCACCACACCTGGTTGTGTTTTCTTTCTCTATAATTTTCTAATCTGAATTTACATATAACAAACCCCTAAGCAAGGACACATAGTGCTTGTTTCAGAAGTCTCCTAAATTAATGTGTATTTAATACAGGGGCATTGCTTTCTTCTTACTTTTTCTGATCTTTGGGATAGTTACACAGCTGCATGTAATTTCACATGTCAAATCTTGAATCCTAGCAGCTCATCGATGCTACATGTTTTTCTCTTAAGGATTGTGTATATTGTGTCTTGACTCGTCTGCTATAATCTTCGGATGAGTGTTCAAATGAATAGACTCAAAAACATCTCTCTCATTAGGCTTTAAAAAAATTCTAACTTTGGTATTTTACCAAATAAATGTTCTTCATGAAGATGTAATTTCACCTTTCACTCTTTGAATTATTCATTCTTACACCCTCATTCCCCCAATTATACAGAATGTATCCATCCTGGCAGAACAATGGCATTATCAAACTCAACATCTGGTGATAACTGGAAATTTCATCTCTCGCACTGATGTTACGGGAACTGATAGCGTTGCTAACAGCTCATGATCACACTACCCTTTATGAAGGCTGGGGATTTACTGCCAGGGTAAGTGGCAGGATCTAGAAGCAAGAGGTTAAATGCCATGTTAAGCGCTTGATTAGTGAGAAGAGCAACTCCAGGGTCATGGGGGTGTGTGTGTGTGCAGAATGGGGCGCCTGGGACATCTGCTTTGTTAAGGCTCTACGCCCTGCAGTTCCTGGCTATTTCATGACTGCAATAGTTGAGTCCTTTCTACAGTGTGATTTGGTGGAAACACATGGCCAGGCTAACATTCAACCATGCACTGCCTCGGAATGATACTCAGACTGTGTACCTTGCTTAAGGCTTTTATGTATGTTCTGCTATTGCTACTTATAGAATCCGATGTGCATGGTGGTGTGTGTGTGTGTGTGTGTGTGTGTGTGTGTGTGTGTGTGTGTGTGTGTGTGTGTGTTCTGGTGCACTTACATCAGATGCACATGTGAAATTCAGAGGTTGGCATAGGGTGTTATTCTCCAACTTACGTTTTGAGACAGGGTCTCTCACTGAACCTGGATCTAGGTATGTCAGCTAGACTGGCTGGCTAGAAAGACCCAGTGCTGGGATTATAGGCATGTGCCATAGGCAGGGTTAATGGACTCCTAGGAATGCAAAATCAGTTCCTCATGCTTGTACAGCACGCACTCACTGGCTCACTCTTCGCAGCCCTCTGCTGAGAGTACTCTATTTCCCATGACATAATTTCTCATACTACAAACACATCCAGCTGCAGCCACTTCCCACCTGTGGTTCTCACCTGTAGTGTGTGTAGGGTGTGAGGTTTGGAATCTCCAGCATCTGGGCATCAGGCTCGTTCTCTTCCTCATAGAGGGTGACCCACTCCTCCTCATCTCCAATGGCGCCGACCTGTGGAAAGGGATCCTGAGATGGACTGGGCTCACCATGGTGACCAAGGCTGCTTGGTATTCTTTATGCATCTGCCTGGGTATGCTGGACTGAGCGTAGCCACCAGGTATGTCATGCCTGGGAGCTACTGGTTCCTGTCCACACACCCCTCCTGCCATGGAGATCCTGGCTCCTGTTATTCTCAATGCATGTGACATCTGAGAAGGTTCTAGTTCAAACCTCAGTCAAGAATGTGGCCTCGAGAGGGCCAGCCCTGTGGCTCAGATTCTGGGTGATGATGGAGAGGACCATCCCCACTGCCTTGTCCTCTTCTCACCTGACAAGTAAGAGAGGCTCAGAGAGGAAGATTCAGGCAGGACTCTAAAGTGTGCTGTGATGAAGTCCTCCTTACCAGGGTCCAGAGCTGGCCCCGTGGCACCCCATGGCCTTTTCCTCCCCAATCATGCGCCACAGAGACTCCACTGGCCACAGCATAAGGAAGCCCTTATGGAGAGAAGGCAGCGCTCTTGCTTGACAGCAGAGCATGCAGGCCTTGTCACTTCTGACAAAGTACCCTGGGAGCTGGCGAGATGGCCCAACCAGTAAAGTGCCCATTGCACAAGCATGGGGACTTGAGATTTGATCCCCAGAAGCAGGCCTGGGGCCTGGGGAGATGACTCAGAGGTTAAGAGCATACACTGCTCTTGCAGAGGTTCCAAGGCAGCATCTACATCAGCTCACAATCACCTGCAATATATCATACACACATAATATATTTTTAAGCCAGGCATGGTGGGACACGTTTGTAATTCTGGAGCTTGGGAGATGGAGACAGACCCATTCTTAGGGCTCTCTGACAAGTCAGCCAAGCTGAATTAAAGGGCTCAATGACTGTCTCAAAAACAAACAAATAAGCAAGCAAGCCAACAAACAAACAAACAAACCAAAACAAAAAACAACTCCCCTCAAAACAAAATGGACAGTGCCCTGAAAAACAACACCTAAGGTTGACTATGGTCCTGCGCCCCCCCTCTGTCTTTCTCTTCTCTCTCTCCACACATACACACACACTCAGATGCATACACATATAGGTAAACACATGCACACATACACACAAACACAGGGACATGTACACACAGATGTATGGTCACACAGGTGAACACAAGCACATGTACACTCATGTGTACACACATATGAATACATGCAAACTCATGCACATACACAAACACATGTACATGTACACTCATGTGTACACACACAAACACACGTGCACACATGAACACATGCATATATACTCAGATGTATACACATACAGGTGAACACATGTATATGCACACTCATGCACACTCATGCACACACACACACACACACACACACACACACACACACACACACGTACCTCAGGGCAGAGCTGGTCTGAGGAGCACCACTCTTTATAGACACTTGTCCCTTCCAAGTTGGCCTGTGAGGGCCTACTGGGAGTTTCTGGTACTGTCCCCAGTAGTCCCCCAGCATCCTCCTCTCTTGGGAATGACATGTTCATGACTTGCTCTATTAGCAATTGTACACTAGTACTTCCTGTGACCTCTAACCTGAGCCTAGGTGCTTGCTCTTCTTCAGCAAACCCAACCACAGCTCCACATACCCTGTTGATGCCACCCTGGGCTGTTCCGGACAGAACCCACAAGGGATACCAATATGTGCTCCAGCCTGTGGCTCCTGTGAGGAGTCCATTGACTTCTGCAGCTCATGTGACCCTGTGACCCTGGGGATCATGATATACAGAGGGTGCGCCCAGAGCCAGTTCGGCAAGGATCAGTCCTACCCTGGCATTTACTACTCTGTAAGTGACTTAAATGACAGGATAGGCCTTGTGCTCATTAAGTTCACAGAGGAAACTGACTTGGCAGATGGCCAAGCCTGGGAAGAGGGTTGGCTAGAATTCATGGCGACCTTGGTAAGCTGCAGAAATGATGCAAAGGATGAAGGACAAAGAGGGACCAGCAAGCAAGAGTAAGCATCCTGTTTCCTGGAGACGGAAGCTGCCTGAGATGTGGGTGGCCCAAACTAAAGCAAGAAAACCACTGCAAAAAAGAGGTTCAACCTCCCATTGTAGTCTCCTCCACCCAGCAGAGCTGGAGGGGGACCTGGGCACAGGGTGTACACTAATGCAAACACCTGGCTACACCTGAACATGTGTACACACTGGCACAAACCTGTGTGTACCTGCACACACAGGCAAGTACCCACACACACCTGTATTCACCTGAATTGCTCTATATGCATTTGTGCACACATGTATGTACCTGCACATATCTGTGTGTACTTGTGTGTGTGTATATGTATGTATGCATATATGTATGTATCCATATATGGGTACAAAGCAGCATCTATATACCTGTATGGATCTGTGCACATGCAAATACTGTCACACAACTGTATGCTCCTGCACATACCTGAATTCACCTGAACATGACTGTATACATGTGTGTACTTGTGCATGTATGTAAGTATGTATGTATGTATCCACACACCTACACAGTGGTATATATATACCTTTATTCAGTTATACAAACACATCTACATGTACCTGCACACACTTAAGCATTACTTTATGCATGTGTATACAAGTTTGTACCCACACACCTTTGTGTATTTGCATATATATGTATATGTATGTATATATATGTATATATATATATCCATACTTGTCATACATTTATATATACCTGCATGCATCTGCACACATACCTGCACAAACCTGTACTCACCTGCATACAATTGTGTGAACCTGCACAGTACACACCAGTTCACAATGCTCTGCACACCACAGCCCATGGGTAAATTTGAGGCACATATCCTCAGATGAACTAGAAGCATTATTTCTCCATGAAGAGGCATGGGCCACTGGCATTGGTACTTGCTTTCATGTGGACAGACTTCAGAAACATTGTGCTTGGTAGAAGCCTATCCCCAAGTTCTCATAGAATAAGAGTCTCCTTTATGCAATGACTGGGGTAGGGAGTGAGGTGTTTAATGGGAAGGGGGTGGAGTGGGAGGAAAGCAGGGGTGGGGTGGGAGGGAAGCAGGAGGGAAGTTCTTGGAGGTAAGTTTCATGTGCTGAGACTGGGTGGAAGAGGTAGGAATGCATTTCTGAATCTTCTACCTTGGGAATGAATGGTCCTCTTTAAAATGCCAGAATTTCTGTTCTGTGAATTGCATCTCAGTTTTTAAAATAAGTATTCAAATTTAAGGTGGGATGCTGTCCAATAACATCTGGTAGAGAAAGAGCTGGGGGTCAGAGTGGCTGGGATTCTGTGAATGAGCAAGACAGCTGAACTAGGGCAATGGAGGGGAAGATGTGGCCACCTGCAAGGCCGGAACAGGAGAGTGCTCTCAACCACCACAAATCTTGGTGGCTCTGGAAGTCTAGGCTCTATTCTTGCCACCTGGGCAAGTCAGACAGTGTTGCAGAAGACAAAGGTCTTCCCTTTTATGGTCCCCGCTCGCCATGTTGCCACTGTCTCATAGTTGCTGTCTACAATACCAACTGTGGAGGGATGTCTGGTTCATTTCTGGTCTTCCATTCTGCTGAGTTCAATATAGGACTTCAAGGATCCAAGCCAGCCAGCCAGCCAACTGGGATAATGGAATATGACTGGGGTGTGACCCACACATCCCTGACCTTTCCCTCCTGCCAGATAGCCTTTCTGCAGGTCTCTGATTTGGAAATGGGACACTTGACTGACAGGCCCAGTGGGTATCATCTCTCTAGCTCTGCCTATCATATTCCCCAATTCACTGTTTGTCATTACCTGAAGGCACCAACCGGCCTTAAGCACCTGCATCCATGCAAAGCTCTCTGATCTGGTTCAAAGATGTCTGCTCCTTTGCCTGACTTCTCTAGGCAACTGCCAGAAGCTTCCTTGAACTGCCCCTACTTTCTTGCTCCTTTTCCCAAAGCCTCCATGAGCAGTCTTCTCTGCTTTATTGCTTTGGGAAGCCTCTATAGATAGCTGGCCCTGTTCTATGTTTCCCTCTTCTAAAAGCATCCATGGACACTCTCCATCTCTGTCCAGGCAGATGGCATGTGATGTCCCCATCCTGTGCACTCAGGCTACCTTCACCTACCTCTGACAGGCTCAAGTCAAGATGCTCAAAAGTAACTCATATGAATATAGTATGTGTCAAAACTTATTTTGCTCATAAAAGAGGGATCCAGCAGGATGGTCAAATGGGTGTGGAGGAAATTATGACTCAAAAAACTGTAGCAACAGTAGGAGAAAAACTGTCTAGGCTGGAGAGATAGCTCAGTCAGTAAAGTACATGCCACACACATATGAGGACCTCAGTTTGATCCCTGGGAACCCATGTAAAAGAGCCAGAAGCTAGGAATGTGCCTTTAATCCCAGTGCTAAGGAGGGGGGGAGACATGAGGATCCTTGCTGTCCAGACATCTTAATCTAATCTATGAGTTCAAGTTCAGTGAGAGACCCTGTCTCAAAAGATAAGGTTGAGAGTTGGCTTCTGGCCTTAAGTACATATTCATATAAACACCCCTAAATACTAACATATACAAATATAATAAAGAAGACAGAAAGGAGAAAGCTGGTTACAAGAACAACCCAACCCTAACCTGTAACTTAGCAACTTCACAAATTACTTATCTGATGTGACAGCATCTAGCCAATCAACATGCAAGAAATCAGATGTCTTTAAGGTTTGATAGCCAGCAAACAGCCTATTAAGCAAGGCTCCACTCGCTACTCAGTAAAACTGAGTGCACAGGACAAATCTGGCCCCTTTCTTGTTTTTGTTGATAAAGTTTTATTGGAACACAGCCACATTCATTGGTTTGTATGTTGCTCATTGCTGTGACTCCATGACAGAGATGCATAGATGTAATATAGATCATCTCTCTAGGACCCAACCCTTTTATGGGAAAGCATGTTCCCCAGAGGCACAAAGCAAACTTCATACAGGTCCTGCCTGCCTGTTATTATTGCCACTCACTATATGGGGTCTTACTCTCCACTTCTCCAGGGTCCAGTGTAAAACTTGGTGTTCAGCCCTGCTTATTTAACATGCTAATGATCACGTGAATGATTTTTTAAGTCAGCACAAAATGTTGGATATGAAACACCAAATATATTCTTACCCAAACCACCAGAACCTGGCAAGACCCTTACATCCCTACAACAGAAGGTTTACATCTTTTTATGAAGAGACCAGGATTCTTTAATCCTTGCCTGGCTCCTCTGGCTCAGTAAACTTCCAGGCCATCACACTAAAGTGTTCTAGAAGTAAGCGACTTGCTACTACCAGCACACAGGACACAGAGTGAGTCAGAGCTCTAAAGATAAAACAAATTGAAGCTCCCACGGGGAAGCTAGGATTTAGAAAGGCTTTCTCCTCTTTATTCTCTGAAAGCCAACAAACAGCACTGTACAATGCTTATTACAGAAGCTGAAATGCCCAAGTCTCAAACGCCACTCTGCAGGGCAGGTCCTTTATTGCATTAAGGAGTGCACAGTCCCTCTGAGGAGGTGACAAGCTCCTCCAGGAGGGCCAATGGCTTACCTGCCACTACGTCTAGTCTGCATTTGGCACCAGCTGGCCAGGAAGCAGGACCCATTTGGACATGTGCATTCATTTAACAACTACAAGTCTCAGAGCCCGCCACTCCTGCAGAGTGGAGTTTCTACACAACCCAGGTTGTGAGCATGAGAAATGTCTCTCAGTTCAGCTGGGTGTCTGGGAAGTTTTGGGGGAATCAATTGGCCTATGCAGGACTTTGAATGCCCCTGCTAGGGGAATTTGGTGTCTGCTCAGCACCCCGCATCCCCAGGACTTCAGTGGCTACTCCAAGGACGGTCATTAACTTCATCCCAGAGGCATCACACAGATGGAGAGGAGGGCATGAGGAGGAAGCAGCT
Source organism: Cricetiscus sungorus (assembly GCA_030556225.1). NCBI lineage: Eukaryota > Metazoa > Chordata > Mammalia > Rodentia > Cricetidae > Cricetiscus > Cricetiscus sungorus. The sequence goes on from JANBXA010000044.1 coordinate 8,261,368, forward strand.
GCCCAGCAGAGGGGGAGACATTGCAAAACTCTGTGGAAACCTGCCAGCCCCACACACCCTGCCTGGCTGGAACTCCTGCTGTCAGCAGGAAAACTTGCAACTTCGCAGATACTCAGACCCTGTGGAGTGGTGTCCCTGTGTCTGAGCCAAAGGAAGCTCCCCCAGATGAGGGGTGCTGGAGGGCCTGGAGGCAGAGGGACAGATGGGGTTTGCACTTCTGGCAAAAGCTCAGCCCAACCAGGAAGGAACTAGAGGCTTGGGGAGGCCCACAGGCCAGTTCCCTGAACAGATCCCGCACTCTTGCAAGCTAATGAGTTGTTAAGGGGATTCTCCTTAGTCCTTGATTGATCTCAGCTGGCAAGGAGGCTGCCTGATTTGAGAAGGGCAGGGTTTGTGCAGCCCTTCCTCCTAGTTAGTGGCTGCTTTTCTTCCTGCATAGTTTAGTGTAGTTGTTTCCATTGTTTCTTGTTTTACAATTAAATTTTCCTCTCTCTCTCTCTTCTACTCACCCACACTCACTGTCTCTGTGTTCACAACTATGCATGCGAATGCCGCCATACACACACATTGTCCGTGTGTGTGCATGTGATGAGGCTAGAGGTCAATCTTGACTGCCCCTCCTCAGGCTGCTGTCCCACCCTGTTTTTAATTTCCTTTTCCTTTTTTTTTTTTTTTTTAATAGATTTACTTATTTTATGTTTCAGTGTTTTGCCTACATGTATGTATGGGTACTGTTAGTGTTCCTGGTTCCTGTGGAGGTCAGAAGAGGGCACTGGATCCCTGGAGCTGGAGTTAGAGATGATGTGAACTGCTGTGTGGGTGCTTGGAACTGAAACTGGATTCTCTGCAGGGGCAGCAAGTGTCCTAACTGCTGGCCTATCTTCCAACTCCATCCCACCTGGTTTTTAGAGACACTGAAGCCTAAGTTTACTGATTAGACTGCCGAGCAGAAAGCCCCAGGGACCCTCCTGTGGCGTGCACCACCACAGCTGATCTTTTACACCAGTGCTGGAGATTGAACCAGGGTCCTCATGCCTGCATAGCAAGTACATTACTGACTGAGCTGTCTCCCCAGCCTTTAATGGTCTTATCTTCTGATGCAGGAGGGGGGAAACGGCTGTCTGGATTTTCTGCCAATTCTTCTGGTCCTGGGCTTCTCCGGCAATCTCTCTCTCTCTCTCTCTCTCTCTCTCTCTCTCTCTCTCTCTCTCTCTCTCTCAATCTCTCTCTCCTTTTTTTGCCTGCAGGGCTTCCCGAATGGCATTGTCCTTCATCTTCCTCTGCTATCTCTTGGTGACAGAACTTCCTGTGGACTTGGGCATCCTGTCACAAGACACTGAGGCCCCCAGCTCTCTGTCCTTTCTTGGACTGTGCGGATGGTCCAGCTCAGCGAATTTAAAAGAGAGCACCACTGTGCTGGCCCTGGATGCCCAGGTTCTATGTCAGCAGCCTCTGCCGTTTCTGAACGGTTCAGACTGCCGTCACACAAAGCACAGACTAGTGGCAGACCCTTCTGGTTTGAATCCTCATGTGACATAAAGAGAGTGGGAGCTCTCTGGGTATACTTGTATTTTAAATGCAATTCTGGGAATGGAAGTCAGGGCCTCATACAGTGAAGTGCTTTGCCATTGAACTCCCAGGTGGCAGATGCTCTACCACTGAGCCACACCCCAGACCCTCACTGGGGGACTCTAGGCAGATGCTCTACCACTGAGCCACACCCCAGACCCTCACTGGGGGATTCTAGGCAGGGGCTCTACCATGAGCCACACCCCAGCCCCTCACTGGGGGATTCTAGGCAGGGGCTCTATCATCAGGCCACATCCCAAAGGGGCTCCACCTCATGTCCTAATCACCTTCCAATGGGCCCACTCTTAATATGATTCTTTGGGGGTGGGAGCTTCAATATGTGCATTTGGAAGAAATACACATTAGGTCCACAGCACCTGTCTCATGTCCTCCTACATGTGAGGTAATCTATTCTTTACAGTGTCCACTCTGGAATGTTCTCCCACTCCTCCTTTTTATTCCTTTAGGGGTGTAGCTCTCCTCTTTAGGAGAAGACTTCTCCTGGCCTTCTCTATATAGAACATTTCCTGGGTTTTGGAGCCAGGGGCCTCTGGTGCTGAGCCCCAGCAGTACAGACTTAGGGACAGACTTGAAACTCTCTGTAGTCCTGCCATCTTGATCTTATGACTGGCTTGTATTTATTTGCATGGTCCTGGGCTCTGCACATCTGTGAGAGATGGTGAGTGGCTGGAGTTTGGGTTGGTCCTGCCTTTTCTCCAAGGTCTGATGCTCTCAAAGACCAAAAGCAATAAAGAAATCTCCCCAGATCCCAAGGGTTTATGGTATTGCCTATAAATCTAGAAAAAGTTGACAAAGACATCTGCTTTTCTACGGGGAACAAGGAAAACAGGGGAAGGGCTTGAACTCCACATTCAAACATACCAACATGAAACCTGCAGGCTACCCTGAGATGCCAAGATGCTCAGCCTTATTCATAAAGCAAAGACAATAAAGTCACCCCCAAACATGATTGGGAGCCCCTATAAGGACAAACTAAGTGATGTGGCCAGAATGCTATCCCCCAAAATGCACAGAGTCTGCTTGGTCAACAGGAAAGCCCAGATGTGAATCATAGATGGCAGGGATAGAGGATGTCATTCTCCACTGTAGTCTCAGGGTTCCAGGAGCTATAGTCGCTACTGCTGGGCAGTCTAATGCCCTGCAAGGACAGTTGCTGGGAAAAGGTCATGACTCCAAACCTGTTGCATGGGTGTTCCTGGATGCTCATGGCTTTATTGCCATTGCAAATCCCAATACAAGGCAGAGACCAGCACAGACGATACCATCACTTTCCCTGCACTGCTTCCCTGGTATCACCTGTTGTTTCCTCTGGAAACCACAGTGATGGCTCTGGCCTATTTGCCCCTCTCCTCCAACTCCTGACAAAGAGATGTTGGAGAAATAAAGTTCCCTTTTGATGCCACTTAGCCCAAAATCTGCTGGTCTCCTAATTACAAACAAGAAGCTGGGTATGTTAGAACAAGCTTATAACCCCGCTGGGTTGGTTGAGGTAGGAGAATGGCTTTAAGTTTGAGGCCATCCAGAACTACATAGTGGGTTTAAGGTTTGCTGTTAAAGCACTAGGAGACCTGAGTTTGGATCCCTAGCACTCTTGCAAATAGACTGGTGTGGCCATACGTGGCCTTGTAAACTACGTGATGAAGATTGGGGGTTAGAGACAGAGGATCACTAAGGCTCACTGGCTGCCAACTCAGATGAAAAATGATGAGCTCCAAGTTCAGTAATGCAGCACATCTCAAGGAAATAAGTCAGAGAAGGGATGGGGAGCGTTTGATTTCATCTGTATGTGCACACATGAACACACACATACATGTGCGCACATGCGCCAGGCACACACACACACACACACACACACACACACACATACATACACATCTTATCTCAGAAAAAAACAAGACAAAACATAAAAAAACATACCACCATTACCAACAACAGGTGCTGGGCTTCCCTCCAAGCCTCTCCTCCCACATTCTTGCCTGCCTGGATAGCCTCTTCCTGCTGTAAAATGGGCCTCCCTCAGGTCCTATCCATAACCTCACCTCCTCCAGGCACCTTCTTATTGAACTGGTCAGCCACTCATTTGCCTTCTCAGATCTGCCAACAACATCCCATCACATGCACCCTGCCCAGCCTCACTGGCAACAGTCATTAGATCACGTCTCCATCACCTTCTCTACAACACCTCTGAGTTCCAGCAGGGAGTGTTTGTGTGGGGGCGCCTGGGGCCAGAAATAGCCCAGCCATCTTGGTCCTCTGCTCTGTAGCATGACACTAGAAGCAATCAAACAGTTGGTGCTTAACAAATGCCTTCTGGGTGCAAGGCAGCAAGGGATGGATGAAGGAAGGAAATGAATACAAGTTCCAGTGCCCAGAAAAAGGAAGCACCTAGACAGATCTGAAGCAGAACAATTCGTGTGAAAGGATCAGGGCACAGGATGGTCCTCAAAGTTATGGGGGACACTGACCCTGGTGACACTAACCCTGGTGTCACTAATGCTGACACTGGTGTGGGTGTATATATGTGGTGAGTATGTATGTGGTAGATATGTGCTTATGGGCGGTATATGTATGGCATGTTTGTGTGTGATATGTTTAGTATGTGTATGTACATTCTATGGGTGGTGTGGTATGTGGTGTAGTATGTGTGGCATGTGTGTGTGGTAGGTGTGTGTGTATATATACATGTACTTATTATGGACGTGAATATGTACATTTGCACACAGATGTGAAGGTCAGGGGTCTCTATCATTCTCCACCTTAATTTCTGAGTCAGCATCTCTACCTAAACCTGGAGCTGGCTCGTTCTACTAGACTGGGCCAAGAAGCCCCTGAGATCCTCTTGCCTCTGCCTCTCTAGCAGTGGGACTACCAGAGTGTGGTACCCGGCTGGCTTTATCCTGGGTACAGGTGATCCTCAGGCTTGTGTAGCAGGCATTTCACCAACTAAGCAGTTTTCAAGAGTCCCCATAATAGGGACGGAAATGATCTGATAGACTAATAAACAGAAAGGCCAAATTCATACTCTTCACGCCATACAGATTTCCTATGCCGGTCAAGGTGCACGACAAGAAGTAATCGCAAGGGTGTCATTACAGACAATCACACAAACAATAAACATTTGGAAATATCTGAGTGTGTTTCATCGTCTCCTGTCACCATAGAGCCCAACAGTGTAGAGGGAGACGCCATGTCAGAGCCAAAGACGAAGCTGCCTCTGCAGATTTATGCAGATCACTGTGTTATTGCTGAAGGGTCCATTAGAGCCACTGTCGGCTTTCCTCTGTACATGTGCCAGACGACTGGAAAGTAATGTCACTCACTCTTCCTAGTATGAAAAAGAATTCGACGATGGTGGAGGCTTACTATAGCTGCAATGCTGACAGATGCTTCTCTAGGGCCCACAGTGGGGAAGGATAGGAGGTAGCCTCAGTGGGGTCAGACATGCTAGATCTTGCAGAGCTTGAAGTGGGGTTGAGAGGGTGTGGCCTGTGGAGTCTGTCACCTTACAAGGTGACAGGTAGCCAAAAAGATATGAGATGCCTTAAAGGGGGGAAATCTCTCCTTTCATCAGATAGGCCACTCTGTCCCCCAGGCATTTGTGACATGATCCATCTTCTGGCTCAGCAGGAGCTTCTTGGCACTTGCCTCAGTGTGAGGTCATGGCCAAGACCTGGATGGCAAGGGTCCTGGTCTCACTCAGCTAACAACCCCAAGAAGACAAGGACAGTAACCACATGGCAGAAATACAGAAGGGGCCTGGTGAGGTGGAATGTGAGTAAATTTCATACTGTGTGCGTTCAGATCCCCAAAACTCACATAAAAGTTGGCCATGGTAGCCTGTACTTGTCATCTCTGTGCTACAATGAGGAGATGGGATAGTGAGACAAGAAACTCCAAGAACTATTCTCTCTCTCTCTCTCTCTCTCTCTCTCTCTCTCTCTCTTTCTCCTTCTCCATCTCCCTCTCCCTCCCTCCCTCCCTCCCCCCCCCTCTCTCTCTCTCCACAAAGATAATAAGAAGTGTGGGATATTTATATGTGTACATGGAGCTTTGAGAACCCCTGGAAACTCCTGGGATAGTCTGTTTCCCAAAGCAGGTGACCTGCTGGGGCAGTGAGCAGGGATAGGTGGACCAGTCTGCAGAGATGCCCCAGCCCCAGAGTCAGGTGAAGACTGAGGAACCAGGGTGCAGCTTGGCTTGCTCCTGGCCCCTCCTTTGACTGTAAGACTTTTCAGACAATACACCTCAAGGAACTGGCATTTCCCCAGAACTCTCACACTGGGAGAAGGAAAAGGCAGAAGCCTGGTGCCAGCCAGACGGGAAGCCTGTCTTCCTGAAAGAGGTTCACATAGTTCTGACAACTAGTTAGATGTCCTTGCTGGGGAGACTGGAACGGAGGCAATGATGGCTCAATGATGTGTGGGGCCCACACTGAGCCACGACTGTGTAGCTACACATAATTCTGCCATCTATTTAAACCCAAACTCTGTTTCAGCGCCATAAAGATGGATTTGGGGGTCTGTGGACCTCTTCCCACAGTGGCCACATTGAGAATATCTCCTTTCTCTAGTGGGTGTTTCTTTAACTGAATGTTGTGGATGGATGGCAGAGCCTAGCTTGTTAGGGCTTCTAGGACCCAGTCTCTGACCAGATCAACCAGTAATATCCTAGCTCCAGAGCAGGGGGGGGGGGTTGGTGCTTCTCCTGGACTGTGATTCCTGCATGCAACGGGAAGGTGCCAGCCTCCGTTCTCTGTCCACTGAGGCTAACATGGGAACCTGTGCCTCTGGCCTCCCTGTGAGCTCCTGTGAGTGAGTGAGTGGCCTCCCCTTGGCCCAGAGCTACCACACCTTCGCTCTGCCTGAGTTCACTCTGGTGGCCTGTGTGTTTTCCCTGGCCTCTCCCAGGGAATGAATTCTTTCCTCCACAGCCTTCCGTTTAGTAAATGCATAGTGTGTACTAGCTTCAGGATAAAGATTTAAATATGCCCTTAGTCTCCAAGTTTTGTGAGGGAGAAACTGAGGCTGGGGGAGATTTCTTGTTCATCCTAGCATGGCCTGTTTCCCAGACTCTGGTCCTTACCCCTGACAACCAGCTAGCTCTGATGGAAAACCATTTGTATGAGGGGAGGGGCCATCCAGCTCTAAAGCCCTCCTCACAGCCATACACATGCAAGCAGGCCCAGCTGGTCCCATCAGCATCCAGCAGGTCCAGCTAAGAAGGGCAAAAGGCCAATGACAAGTTTGGGGTATTTCATTTCAAGGACCCCAAGGCCTGGAAGCACCCTTGCTGCCCAGAATTCTGTCTTTAAACTTCCACCAACACTGAAAGAGAAAAACATGCCCCCAAACAGATATGCTAGATAGGGGAGCTGGTTCTGTCAATAAAGTGCCTGCTGGTCACTCATGAGGACCTTGTTCTAGATCCACAGAACCCATGCCCAAGGCTAGATGTCACAGCACATGCCAGCAGCTCCAGAGGTGGTGGGGAGGCAGATCCCTGGAGTAAGTTTGCCAGCCAGTCTAGCCAGTTGGTGAGCTCCAGGTTCAGTGAGAGACCCTGTCTCAAAAAATGAGGTGGATAAGTGATTGAAGAAGATATCTGAAGTCTGCTTCTGCCTCGTGTGTGTGTGTGTGTGTGTGTGTGTGTGTGTGTGTGTGTGTATACTTGTACTTGTATATATATACATGTATATATATATATATACATACATACATACATACATACATACATACATACATATACCTGTACTTGTAATCTCTGTGCTACAATGAGGAGATGGGATAGTGAGACAAGAAACTCCAAGAACTATTCTCCCTCCCTCTCTCTCTCCCTCCCTCCCTCTCCCTCCCTCCCTATACACACACACACACACACACACACACACACACACACACACACACAGAGAGAGAGAGAGAGAGAGAGAGAGAGAGAGAGAGAGAGAGGGAGGGAGGGAGGGAGGGAGGGAGGGAGGGAGGGAGAGAGAGAGAGAGAGAGAGAAGTAAGCAAGCAAACAGAAATGTGCATTGGTTTAGAAGGGGTTAGACATCATAAACTCAACCCACAGAGAAATTAATGGACCTGGAGGATGCTCTGAAGTGCACCTGACCTACAAAGCATCGCAGCTTAACATGACCCTCATTAACCATCCTCGGAATACTCACACTGGCCTACACTTGGCCAATGCCATTTAATGCAAAGTCTATTTCATAGAAAAGTGTTGACTAACTTGTGTATACAACCACTCAGTCATGATGGAGCATAGAACTACCAGCAATATCTAGAAAAGGCTGGCGACATGGTGCACTGTGGAGCATTGCTTTTGTAGCGGAGTGGAGTTGAGATATTATGAGTTGAACTCTAGTAGGCTGGCACTGTCTACACATACACAGGGAATCATCATTAGTTAGGCACTGTCTGTATATACATGGGAGCCATGGTAACCTCTGCTCATGGTGACCCTTGCCAAGAGACCTTGGTATCTGTTCCTTCCATGAGTCTCTTTCCTCTTGACAGATGCTGGGAATGTTATTGTTTTGTCTCTGGTGTTCTGAGTTCTGGGCCTGGAGCCTAGACAGTGCTCAGCTCATGTGGCTAGGAGTGGATCCACAGAGTCCAGCATAGGGTGCAGAGAGATGCCCATGCTGGTCCTCTCAGACACACATTTGTCTTTAGTCCCCTGGCTGTGTAGGCAGAACACAGAAGGGAATGCCCTACATAGGAACAGAAGCTTCTAGTAGAGGCAGACGAGCTCAGCTGTTGAGCAATCTTGCCCTGGAATTCATCCCTACTGTGTATGTATCATGAGAAGCTTCAGATAAAACAGCTTGTTAGGTAAATGGAAAACCCCATACATCCTGTGATGCATCCTTTGGTTACATGTGGCAGCACACAGAAGAAGAAAAAAAAAAAGTACCATCTGTGGCCTTCCATCCATCAGCTTCCATCCAATCTAGTCCCTAGAACCCGCTGAGCACACATGAAAGGCACATAGAATTTCCTTGTGTCCAGAGGCATGAGTCACTCCAGTGAGGATGGCTAATGACACTCTGGGTAGCCTGGGTGTCGGTAAGTGTCACCCCTGGGGCCACTGGGGCCACACGATAGCTCCATCTCCACTGTTTCTTAGTTACCAGGAGACCAGCATGGAACAGATTCGTGTTTTATTTTATTAGCCCATAACGCTCTCTAAAACAGCTCCTTTTAAAGAAAATGGCTACTATTATGTAGAAATAAGCACTTAGTGGGGTTTCCCCCACCCCACCTCTGCTTTCCATTTTCAGAGTGGAAACAGTTTTATCTGTACCCAAAGTGTGACCGAGAGCGTCTCCATTACCGAAAACCCTGCCCCGAGCAGCCTTTGCAGGAGTCGGGCAGCAATTCTGGCTATTAGAGCACAGCGAATGGCCACGTGCAGCAGGGGCTGAGGGAGCGAGGCAAGTCAGCAAGAGGTGGGGAACGGGTGGGCCAAGGACAACAGGTACCACTGCCAACTGCAGTGAAAACGTGGGAAGAGCTGTTTTGCTCCATCTGTAGCCAGAGGTTACTAATTAAGTAAAGCATTACAGAGCCAGAAATACCCACAAAAACCGCTGCTTTTTATTTTATTTTTTTAAGCCCATATCTGAGCATCAAAACTACAAGGGCCTTACAAGAGGCTTTTCCAACAGCAAGCATCTTGCATCCCATAATACACTGAGGATAACTGAAGTTAAAAAAAAAAAAAAAAACCTAGGTGTGTGAGGCTGGGGAGACAGGGACTTCCTGGGAAGGAAGTACCCACCTTCTCGTACCCACCACCTTCCAGGTTTTCTGTGGATGCTCACAGTGTGGCCCTAGGCCAGTGATTTAACTCTGGGTCTTCCTTGTAAACATGGGATACTAAGTTAGGTAGGGCAGGGTTCTAAATTGAAACCCTAGGATCTTCATTGCTGTACCGTACCCTCTTGTCTTCTGCAGGGAGTGAGGGATCCCACAGTGAGGGAAGGTGAGAAGACCTGAGTTCAATCCCCAGAACACACATAAAAGAAAGCAGGGCGTGGTGGTGCATGGTAGTAGTTCCGGCGCTAGGGAAATGGAGACAGGTGGGTCCCTGAGGCTCCCTGGCAGTCAGCCTACCCTAATCAGCAAGATCCAGGTTTAGTTCAAGACTCAATCCCAAAAAGCAAGGGAAAGCGATAGGGAAAGACACTTGATGTTGACTCTGGCCTTTATTCTCGTACACATATGTACAAACTCACCTGTGCACACAGGAACACACTCACACGCATGCATACACACAGCCAAAAAATAACAGCAACAAAACCCTTGGTTTTCAGTTTTTAAAAGTGGTCAGAATGTAAGTGAAACTTAAATGCAAAGATGCACTAAGAAGTGGGAGGAATGGAAGTGGAGTTGAGGCTGGACCACACACACTGCCCTCGGAGGATACCCCAGTCCTCAGTCCTGGCTGCTGCTTGGGAAAGGTCAGGGAGTCTGGACATTCAGCTCCATGTCATTTCCTTCTTGAGTCATCCACAGCCCCAGATAGTTTGGCCTTCTCCTCCCTCCATGCTCCTCTAGAAGCCTAGGAAACATCTGGTGTGTGTGTGTGTGTGTGTGTGTGTGTGTGTGTGTGTGTGTGTGTGTGTGTTCATGTGTGTGAAATGGATGTGTGTGCCTTGCATGTGTGTATGTGCAGGTGCGTGTATAGGTGAAGGCCAGTGGTCAACCTGGCTGTTGTTCCTTAGAAGCTGTCCACCTTGTTTTTTTGAGATAGGGTCTCTCACTGTCCTGGAATTCACCAAGTAGGCTAGGCTTGCAGCCAGCAGACTCCAGGGCTCTAAATGTCTCCAGCATTGAGATTATAAGATTGTACTTTCACATCTAGCTTTAAACAAATATGGATGCATGGATGCATGGATGCAGGTGAATGAAACTTGGGTCCTCATACTCACAAGAAAAGTGCTTTACAGACCAAGCCATCTCCTCCAGTCCCTGGCAAACCTTTTAAACTTTCCCCTGTTCTTCTCTTTAGGCTGACTAACTCACTTTAGTTTCAGTCACCTAGTAAACAATTGCAAGGTAATCTCTCGATGTGGTGTGCTTGGAAGAGTGAGCATGAATAGCCATCTTCAGCCAAACAAGTCCCACTACCATGGAGACCTATTACTACCCATTGGCAAGCTTGCTCCAGCAAGAGTACTCTGGGCAATGAATGAATTGCTTTTCTTCTGAAAGGCAGAATTGCTTTGTGTGGAGGCCAGTGGTGGGCAAGCTAATTCTCTGTGTTCTGCAGGCTCAGCAAGTGCCACTGTGGTCAACCCACACCATCTCCCAACATGCTCCTGTCAGCTCGTGGACCATCCAAAGGAAAAACACAGCAGCAGCAAGCCTGTCTCATTCCTAGCCTCAGGGCCTGTGCTCACCCACCACCTTCCAGGTTTTCTGTGGATGCTCACAGTGTGGCCCTAGGCCAGTGATCTAACTCTGGGTCTTCCTTGTAAACATGGGATACTAAGTTAGGTAGGGCAGGGTTCTAAATTGAAACCCTAGGACCTTCATTGCTGTACCGTACCCTCTTGTCTTCTGCAGGGAGTGAGGGATCCCACAGGCTGGGTCTTCTCTGAGAACCCTACCCATCCCTCATATAACCATCCTGCAGCAGAAATGAAGATAAAGTGCTTGCTAGGCAAGCATGGGGACCCACAGCACCCATGTAAAAGAAGCCAGGCGTGGCAGTGTGCACCTGTGACCTCAGTGTTGGGGAGGTGGAAATAGGCAGATTCCTGGGGAGCACTAGCTAGTTAGTCTAGTTGACATGGCAAGTTCAGGTTTAGGGAGAGACATTGCCTCTGAAAACTCAGTGAAGTGACTGAGGAAGACATCCTAGTGTCAACCTCTGACCGCTGCATGTGTCCACATGGTTACACCACACACACACACACACACACACACACACACACACACACACACACACACACGAGAGAGAGAGAGAGAGAGAGAGAGAGAGAGAGACAGAGACAGAGACAGAGACAGAGACAGAGACAGAGACAGAGTCAGAGAGAAAGAGAGAGAGATTCTGAAGAGATATCTGTGCCCTTCCTTTTGTCTGACTATTAACACAATGGTTTCTATTGTAGAATAATCTTTATGTATATTGTAAAGATGTGTCATTCTGATTTATTTAATAAAAAGTTGAATGGCTAACAGCTAGGCAGGATTTCCATGCACAGAGGATGCTGTGAAGAAGAAGGCAGAGACAGCAGGAGATCCAGAGCAAGCAGGATGGGCACTATAGAGATGTAATAAAGACATGAGGCAGGAAGTAAATGACTAGAAATGGGTTGATTTAAGTTACAAGAGCCTAAGCTCTTGGCTGAATTTTCATAATTAATAATCAGTTTGTGTGTCATTATTGGGGACCCTACAGTCCTGATCATGCCGATGGTGAGGCCTCCCCTGACCAGGATTGCCTAGCTGTGCAGACTTCTTGCCCTTTTTTTTTTTTTTTTAACAATCTAAACCCCATATTAGAACTGGGGGGCACTGAATTTCTTTATTCCTAGTATGGCCACACTGAATCTCCCTTGACTCCTCTCTTTCTCTCTCCATTATGTCTTGTCTCTTTAATTGAGTAGGGTAGCGAGCCTAACTTATTAGGGCTGCCCAGGCCTAGACCACCACCACCATTACCCTTACTACTCCAGTAACACTCAGGTGGCCTGGGCTGTGCTATAGCCCCACCCCCATTGCCTTCAGAGCAGCTGAAGTCACCACCCACTCTTTCCTGGGAAGGTCTCCTGAAGCTTGCTGCTGAGTATGCTTTAAAGGCTCCCAGGAATCATAATCTTGCAATGGTTCTGGCAATGAAAACAAAGCCTTCTGAAACATTCCACTCCCAGTCTCCTTTGAAAAGGCTGTGAGAAGAGTCCCAGGTTTTTGCACTACAGTGAGACCCCCACGTCCCTCCCTCCCCAGCATTCTGGCGGTGGAGCCCATCCAGATGTTTAAAGGAAAATGCTGTTGTTTTCATGTGGCACAAAGATCTAGCTGAGGAAAGATGTCCCTGAGTGCACACCCTACCCTCTGGCAGTCACTCAGGGTCACTCAAACACCAAGGATGAGACTTGCAGAGGCTTCCTTCTAACTTCTCCTCTTGACCTCAGTGTATTTGAAAGATCCTGAAGGTGCCTCTAGAAACTGGTGCCCTGGGGATGGGAACTAAGCGTCTATCTATAGATGAGTGTTAGCTGGCTGAGAACACAAACACATATAGCTCAGGGACTCAGCCTGAGGGGGAAATAGCTGCTTGCCATTCTGAGACTTCAACTTTTTGACTCCAAGTTAACTGAAGTATTGTGGAAGGAGTATGACTAATGGGTATTTCAGTTACTGGAATACAGCAGGCTGAATGACCCTATAAACCAAAGCCACAGAGGAGCTTGGGCAGCATATGACAGTCACCCCATTACAGCCACTCAGCTAGCAACCAGAAGCGTGGCTATTCTGGCTGAGGGTGGCTCTTAGCAAGCAAGGGGTGGAAGAGGGTCTGGGGAGGTGAACCACAGGGCTTTTGCCCTGCAGCGATAAGCAAAAGGGTCCAGTCTGCCCCCCCTCGCATTCTGCAAGCAAAACCGAGGTGAAAGAAGAAAAAACGGGCCTCTGGCTGATGGAAGGGGAACTAATGCAGCACCCATTATAAACATGGAACCTGCACCTCTTCCTCTCTAGGTCTGTACTTGTGTGCTGGGGGAAGAGAAAGAAAGGAAGAAACGCATTCCCCAAAACTTCACAATCCACCAGTGCCCCACTTTTGGTTTGGAGGGTCTAGAGCAGAGATTTTAACCTGTAGGTGGACACCCCTTTGGGGGTCAAACGACCCTTTCACAGAATTTGCCAAAGACCATTGGAAAACACAGATATTTACATTATGATTCTAACAATAGTGAAATTAGAGTCATGAAGATAATATCAATGAAGATAATTTTGTGGTTGGGAGTCACCACAACGTAAGGAACTGTATTAAAGGGTTGCAGCATTAGGAAGGTTAAGAACCACTGGTCTCGAGAAAGAGAATAGCAAATGATGATTAAAAAGCAATGGGCAGAGATGTGAAAACGCTACTACTAAATCACTAAGGGTGGGGAAAACAAACCAAATGGAAAAGCAAACATACAAACAAAGAAAAGCCAAAACAAAACCCCAAAGCCAGAAATCGTAGAAAGGCACACAGGCCTGAACTGTAACTGGGTGGTAGTTGCATCTGCATCTCCACACCGGAGAGGATGAGGCAGGAAAGTTCAAGGCTAGCCTGGGCTCACATAGACAGAATCTTGTTTCAAAATAGCAACATCACCAAAACCCAAAACAATAACAAAGCAAAGAGAATCACTTGGGAACATGGCTTTGTAGCTAAAGTTCTTGCTTTGCAAGCTTGAGGATCAGAGTTTGACCCTCAGAACATGAGTAAGAAGCAGGCTGTGATGGTGCATGCTTATAATCCCAGAACTAGGAAGGCAGAGACAGGAAAATCCTGAGACCTGATGGCCAACCAGCCAAGATTAATACAGGCCAATGAGAGATCCTGTCTCCAAACAAATAAGTAAATTGAGATGGATAATTGTAGAGAGCCGCGTAGTGCCACGCCTTAAAGTGGCGCTGGCTTCTGCCTTACACCTTCCCGCTGGTGAAGACTCTATGGGTAAACAAGCCCTTAATTGGTTAAGTCTGTTCAGCCTGTCTGCTTCCGCATTAGAGTAGCCTATCTGCAGGGTCCACGTGGCTCACTGGGGTTGGTTAGCTCAAGGGTATTTAAGCCTGTGCAGGGGTTCTTGAGCGCTCGCGCTCTCTCTCTCCCTGCGGGCCAGAAGCAACATGTTTAAAGGATCCTGATTAAAACTGCATGAAGAAGATCTACCCGGAGTCGCATCTTCCTTGCTGGCGAGGGCAGGCGCGTACAGATAATGTCCTGAAAAATGGTACCCAAATTTGACCTCTGGCTGCTATACAAATTTTGCATAAATACACACAGACACACACCCACACCCATACCCACACCCACCCACCCCCACACCCACCCACTCCCACACACACACTCCAAATAAGTTGTAACATCAAGGACAGAATATGTCGCTATCACTATCTATTTTAAAAAGGCAGAGATGAAGAAATAATAGAGCTGTGTAAAATGTAAATAGCTGCCACTGAGATGCAAAACTTACAAAGAGACAAAAAGGCCAACGAGATGCAGGTCAACAGAGAATTAATTTACTGGAAGCTGCATCTGAGGACATTATTTAGATAGGAGCACAGAAAGATAAAGACAAGAAAAATAGGAAGTGGGTAGTAAGAGACCAGAGGAATAGAGAAGCAATTTCTTATATCCACTAAGTTCCAGCAAGAGACAACAATGCAGAGGGGCTGCATTCAAACAGATCGTGACAAAGAATTTTCCAGAACAAATGAATTTTTAAACTCAAAGTGCTTAATACATCCCGACTTCAAGAGAAGTCCAGGGCTTGAGGAGGTTTGCTGGTGGGTAAAGTGCTTGCTGTGCAGATGTGAGGACCAGAGCTTGGATCCCAGCACTCAGGAGATGGAAATAGAATCCCTGGGGCAAGCTAGCCAGTTAGTCTATTTGGATCTAGTGTGTTCGGGACCAGTGAGAGACCCTACCTCATAAAGAAATAGAGAACAACCTTGAAAGATATCTGATATCAACCTCTGGCATCCAAACTCACATGAACACTAGTGCAATCACACAATGCACGTATACTGTGCATACACATGAAAAAATAAACAAAAGATCCTTTTGTAGCAGACCTTCTTGGACCACAAACCAGCTCCCAAATCAAGACATAGAGATTTATTATCAATTATGGATGCTCAGTCTTATCTTACCCTTGTCCCACTAACTCCTATAACTTACTTTAATCTATTTCTCTTCATATATGTTTTGCCTCAGGTCTTTTACCTTTCTTTCATTCTGTATGTCCTACACTGTGTCTGGCTGGTGGCTGCCTGACTGGCCCTGGGCATCTTCCTCTTTTTCTCTGTCATTCTCTCTCTCCTTGCTTTCTTTCCTCCTATTTATCCTCTCTGCTCACCAGCCCTGCCTATCCCTCTACTGCCTAGATATTGGCCATTTAGCTTTAGACCAATCAGGTACCTTAGGCAGGCAAGGCAACACATCTTTACATTGTTAAACAAATGCAGCATAAAAAATATAACAATCATTACATAGTAATATTCTGCAACATATTTAACATATCTTTGCATAGTTAAAGTAATATTCCACAACATTCTTCTAGACTTGATGTATAGTAAAGCTGCAGAACACAAGAGAGCTTAAAATACTAGATTACTGGCAAAGTAAGATGGGGTAGGAAGGGAGCTTCAACATCAACAACAGGAATGAGGAGAAACTGGGCTATTATCTTCAGACCTTCAGTTCCTGCAATTACAATGCTAAATTGCTATTCAGAGGGTGGCACTAAAGTAAAGATATTTCTAGATTACCCAGTTCCACCATGGGAGAAGTTAAATTCACATTGTTGCAACTCACAGAACAACTAACAGATGTAATTGAAAGAAAAGGAAATTGAACCAGGAGGAAAGTCTTGGAAAGAAATAACCAGTAACGAAAGTGGCATATGCACCATGAAATCTAAGCCAGAGCCAGTGAGTGTCACCTTCTTCCACTGGAAAAGCCAGATGGTACTGAAGTACTGGGAATATGATAGGCATAGCTTGACTAGTATTAGACCTGGTGTCACAGACCTATGACTCCAGCTACTAAGGAGGCAAAGGCACTATCAAAACAAAGTTCAAAGCGAATCTGGAAAACTTACTGAGAATCTGTACCAAAATAGAAAGTGAAGAGGCCCAGGAATGTACTTCAGTGGAGAGCACCTACCCAGAGTCCCCCCAGTGAGGGGCTGGGGTTGAGGATCAGTGGTAGAGCACCTGCACAGACTCTCTCATTGAGGATCTTGGATAATGGTTCAGTAATAAAATGCTTGTTTAGTCTATGCATGACCCTAGATTCCAACCTCAGTAACACAAGTAACAGAGAAGAAGAAAAGGAAAAGGGGGTGTTGGGGAAAGATCATTAAAAAAAAAAAGACTACTGTTCCCATCTTAATGCTAATTAATTCAGGCAGAAATCACCATCCACTTTATTATTTGAGCAGTGTCTCTCACAAAGATGGAGCTTGATGATTCAGTTGGTCTAGCCAATAAGCTTGTCCTGTGATCCCCACTTTTGCCTCATGAGGGCTGGGATTACAGGTGGGCCAGCATATACATCACCCACCCCTGCTTTCCTGTGGGTGCTGGGGATATGAACTCTGGTCCTCACACTGGTGCACTGGTCCTTGCTCTGAGTTGTCGCCCCAATACAGAGCATCTTAATTTTAAAGGCAGGGCAAGTGACTACATAGAGATAAAGTTGCCTGAACCATGTCAATCAAATGAGTAAAGTTGGCTCTCCAATAATGAGCATATTACCACACTAAACTGTTATGGGCAGGTTTTTCCCTGCTGCCGGTCTGCTCCCGCTGCCAAGCCAGCCCCCAGTAACATGCAGAGACTCTGTATTTGATACAATTTTGTTGGCCAGTTACTAATTTCTTACCGGCTAGCTCTGTCTTAATTATTAACCCATTTTTACTATTCTAAGTATTTCCACGTAGCTCATCTTACCTGCCAGAGCGTCTGGCTGGCATGCTACCTCTCCGGGCTCTCCGTGTTGACTCCTCCCAACTACTTTCTCTTTCTGCCTAGTCTCCTAGTCCCACCTATCTTGTTTTCCTATTGGCCAACAGTGCTTTATTCATTAACCAGTAAGAGAAACATATATACAGAATGACATCAAACCAAGCAGGACACAGAGCACTGCCCAATAATCTGTCCAAAAACAAAGATTCTAGAGGATTCATGAAGAGTTCCAATACACCTGAATTGAGCAACACTGCAGGACACAAGTGTCTGATAATCGTCAAAACTGTCAAAGACACACAAATCTATCCTATGGCTGAAGGAGACCGATGGAGCAGAAAATCTGAGTACATTGTCACTTTGTGTGAGCCCAGGTAGGAGGGAAGGTTAGGAGTGGGAGGTGGGTGAGGGTGGCGTTCTGTGTTGGATTCTTGCACTGTCTTTGTACCTTCTAATGTGTTTTCAACATGAAACAAAAATTATCAGCATATATAAACCTTCTATAATAATCTGTTTACATAATGTGCTTTGATCATATTCATCCTCTATTGCCTTTTCCTGGCTCCCGCCCACTCCCATTGACCCAATTCTACTTCCCAGTGGTTACACTACTGAAGAAAACAACCCTTCCTTCCTCCCTTCCTTCCATCCTTCCCTTCCTCAGTAGCTATTAACTACCTACAGATGCGATAGGAGGGGTAGGACCTCATAAACCCTTGCTCCTCCATTATGGAAGGTTGAAAGGCCCAATCCTGTGCAGGCATTGTGTAGGCAGTCACAGCCACTGGGAGTTCATGCCATTGCTAGGAAGACAGCCTTTAACACAGAGACTTGTAACTGGACACAGTGTAGGTAAAAACAGGCTGACTGTTTGGTAGCCTCAGAGAAACGGACCCAGGAGCCATGGGCCAGGGACTCGGTCTCTTGTGGGTAATAGTCCCCAGAGCTTCCTTGCTGCGGCACCCAGAGTAATGAGGACAGATGAAAAGTACAATCACTGATCTTGAAAAACAAGGCCAACCTGTACCTAGGAAAAGCTAAGTTTATTTACGAATATGGATTAGATGTGTAAAACAACATCAGGGCCAGTGAGACAGCTCAGCAGCAGATAGACAATCTTGCAGCCAAGCCTGAGGATCTGGGTTCCAACACCGGGACCCACAGCGTAGAAGGAGAACTGACTCCAGCAAGCTGTCCTTTGGCCTTCACATGTGTGCAGTGGCATTTGCACATCTGTCTTCTCCAATAAATATATAAAACACACAAAAGTAATAATAAGGGGGAAATGTCCTAGCAAGCCAGGACTGGAAGACAATTGTAACATAGAAAAGACCAGCTATAAAAAAAAGAGACACCTCCTATAAATGTCACACTCAATAATAAAACCTGAAAGAATTTCTTTAAAGTTAGAAATAAAGATGGTCTCTTCTCACTGACTCAGTTCAGTATGATAAAGGGACTACAAAGGTAAATAAAACAAAGAAGGAGGATCAAGAGTTCAAGGCTATCCTGGGCTATAGGATAAGTTCAAATCCAGCTGAGCAGCTTAATGAGACCCTGTCTCAAAATATAAATAGTAAAACAGGCTGGGTATGTAGTTCAGTGACACAATACTAGTGATGGTCCATGGTATGGCTCAGTGGTGGAACAACCACCTAGAATCCCCCAGTGAGGGGCTGGGATGTGGCTCAGTGGTAGAGCACCTGCTTACCATGCACAATTTCTTGGGTAGCCCAGCAGTAAATGTTTTTAAAAAGGAATAAAGAAAGATGAATGGAAAGAAGAAAGGAAGGGAGGGAGGAAGATAGGAGGAAAGGAAGGAAGGAGAGAAGGAAGGAAGGAAGGAAGGAAGGAAGGAAGGAAGGAAGGAAGGAAGAGATGGAGGGAGGAAGGGAGGAAGGAAGGAAAGCAAGCTCATAAATATATTCAAGTGCACATGGGAATAGAAACAGAGGCAGAAAATTGGGTGGTGCTTCTTCAGAACACATAAATTGGGAAGAAATAGCCTATTTATCCAGAAGCATGCCAGAGAAGACTCAAAAGTTGGACTTAACTGGAAGTTAGGTGTCTAATTCTAGACCTCATTCTAAATATGTGGGTTTGATGAGCATGCCATGTGTAGACCCATAGGAAAGACATCTGGCAGCTACGGGGATGAATTAGCATTCAGTCACTATTTGACCCAGCTGTTGCTGGATATTCGTACACTATGTGAAGGTGTATTGCTGTGATTGTTGTTATAAAAGGCTGAATGTCCAATAGCTAGGCAGGAGATATAGTCAGAACTTCTGGGTAAAAAGAGAGAAAATTCTGGGAAGAAGAAAGGCACAGTCACCAGACAAAGTCGAAGGAAGCAGGATGGACACTACACAGATGAGGTAACAAACTTGTGGAAGAACATAAATTAAAATACATGGGTTAATTTAAGTTATAATAACTAGTTTGGAACAAGCCTAACCTAAGCCTAAGCTTTCATGATTAATAAGTCTTCGTGTCATTTCTGTGAGCTGGCAGCCCAAAGAAAAATCTGACTACATTCAGAAGCCTCATGCCTGGGGTCTAATCTGAAGATACATAGCAGCAGAAAGACAAAATGGTAAGATCAACTTTTTGGTAGAATAATGCCCCCTAATCTCCATCCCCGTTGATTCCTGGAACCATGAACAAGGTGCCTCTTGTGGCATTGGCATCTAGGCTGATAGCAACAAGGCTAAACACTTTAAAAGAGCAAGATAATTTGGTCTGAAGTCACCACAGGGGTCACTGAGATGAGACCAAAGCATAAGGAAAGCCCAAACCTGAAGAAGATCCCCTTGTTACGACTGACTTTGAAGATGGGAAGGAACTCTTAGACATCCAACAAGGTGACCTTTAGCAGCTAGAATAGCCCTGCTGATAGGCAGCTTCCCTCACACCAAACTTCAGGCTCCCAACATGGAACTGATTTCTATCTACACATTAATGGTCACAGAACCCAGTTCCTCTCCAGGGTCTCTGGAGGGGTTGCTGTGCTATGGGCCATAAATCCCACACTAGACTTGTGACCTACAGATCTCTAATAGTGTGTTGTGTTGTGTTGTGTAAGTACTCAGTGTTTGGTAATTTGTTGATGGCAGTGGTAGAAAACACATGCCCAACACGGAGGACTGGCTACCTCATCCACAGAGGGCGCAGGCTGGAAGGATGGAGGGAGCCACCAGGAAATGTATAGATAGATGTGCAGTAACTTCTTTATTGTGAAGGGAGAGAGTGCAAAAGGCCACATTCCACATAAAAATGGTAAGGCAAATATAGAGATTTGTTTCTGTTGTCAAAGAGAAGGGCAGAGGACTGAGAAGATAGCTCATTCAGTAATCTGAGTTTGATCCATAGAATTCAAGTTAAAAACAAAACAATAAGAGCTGGGCATGGCTGACACTTAATTGTAATCCCAGTGCTTGGGAGTTAGAGACAAGAGGATTCCCCAGGCTGGCTGGCTACCTAGCCTAGGCTGCTCGGTGAGCCCCAAGCCCATAAGAGACTCTTGTCTCTAAAAGCCACGTGGACAGCACCTGAGGAACTAGAGCTGAGGTTGACCTCTGGCTTCTATAAGAATGTGTACAGTGTGCATTGCACACATATGTGTACCTGAACACACATGAACACATATACATAAAGGATAGACTAACATTCAAGTAGGCATGATTACCCTTAAGGTAGAGCAACAGGCAGGAGAGCCCAGACTTCCCAGCACATTTTTCTACAGCTTTGACTCTGCAATAATGTAACCGGCTACAAAGTGCAAATAAACTTAAAGGGCCCTAGCGATTTCTCCCAGGTGAAATGATTTTTTACAGAAACTAACTGCTAATAAGAAAGGCAAAAAAAAAAAAAAAAACCCACAACAGCTGAAATGAGTGTGTCTCATTATATACAAACCGGTGACGAAGCAAAGAATGCTGTTGGGTGACTAATTTTTAAGCTCAGCACTTTGGCTGAGAATTCAGGAGAGAATTAAACCTAAGGACAAACACATTTCATTCAGCAGTCTCGTTGATTACCCTGTTGGAATCACAGGTTTGCACTCAATATAACAGTCAGGTGGAGAAATAAGAACATTGGGGTTTCTGAAAAATTCATTTTAGTATAAGATATAAATTTAAGGATAATGGTATTTTATTTGAATTGGAAATATCACTATCTCCACTATTAATATCCACTATAATCACTATGGGTATTTTTTAAAAAATACATGTTTCTTGGGACTGAGAGATGACTCAGTGGTTAAGAGCACTGGCTGCTCTTCCAGAGAACACAAATTCAATTTCCAGGAAATACAATGGTGGCTCACAACCATCTCTAACTCCAGTTCTAGTGGCTCTGATACCCTCTTCTGACCTCCATGAACACAAGGCACACATATGGTACATAAATGTACATACAGGCAAAACACTCATGAACATGAAATAAGTAAATCTAACAAAAATGTTTAATGTATTTCCTCTCCTGACCAGAAAGGTCTAGAAGCAATGACCAGATGGTAGCAATGAGCTCCCCTGGCTTTTGATGCTCAGGTTGTGATCTTTAAATGTTACTTGATGCTACTTAAAACACAGGCTCACGTAGAAACAGCTCATATGAGCATGGACCAGGAAGGTACCATGTCCTAGAATATCATGTACCACCAGAAAACCAAATCTCCTCATGTCAAGAAATCTAGAACTTGGAGGGATAAAGATGGGTGATTGTAGGGCTCAAAGAATAGCAATGGTGGCAAAGGAGATGGATACCTCTGTGGGTCAAGTGCTCACCACACAATCACAAGGACCTGAGTTTGAATCTCTAGTACCTATACAAAGATGGACATGGAAGCATTATGTCCATAATTTCTGTGTTCCTATGGTCAGATAAGAGAAGAGGTAGAAGCAGAGGACTCCTGGAAACTCAGAGGCCAGCTCACCTGGTATACATAGCAGGCAAAAGACTCTGTCTCACACAAGATGAAGGTGATGACCAAGACCTGAGGCTGTCCTCTAACTTCTGTATGTCCATCAAGGGACACACATGCACACACACACACACACACACAAATAATGTAGAGCAATGGGTATATATGCCTGGAACACACTGAATATAAAAGCATATGCTTTCATTAATTGTTGCAATGGCGGAAAAGAGACACAAAAAAAATTAAAGAAGGTAAATCTGTTTAACACTAAAAGAAGGAGGCAGTGATTTACTTTGATCATTTATAAATGAAGTGTTTTTCTGCCTTCCTGGCTTGGGTATCCAAACAATGTGAGAGATCAGGGCAAGGGTTTCCTTTCAAAGTTCCAGAGACAGAATAAGCAAAGGTTAGGAGAATAAAATAATTTCCATCCTGAATGTGCAAAGACATAGTTCAGGTGGCAGAGTATGCATGGATGAGCAGATAAAACACTGATGGGAACTGATGGAGTAGGGATCAGGAATCAGGCAGTTCATCCCCACCTGATGATGCTCTTTTTAGCATAGCTCCATGCTCACAGTCTACCTCAACATGTGCAGAGGACCAAGCATATGCTGAGGATGCAGGAAGGAGGGAAGGCAGGAAGGAGAGAGGGAGGTGCAAAAGAGAAAGCACATTTAATCAAGTTTTGGTGGTGAATTTCTGGTTCAAAAGACACAGAGGGACACAGTGCTAAGTGGTGCCACTAGAAGGAATTGTGCAAGGACCTCTACGGTTGTTGTCAGTAGGTATTGTCAATAGATATGGCACTGGGAAAAAGAGCAGAAGATGCAGAGAGAGAGAGAGAGAGAGAGAGAGAGAGAGGGAGGGAGGGAGGGAGGGAGGGAGGGAGGGAGGGAGGGAGGGAGGGAGGGAGGGGGAGAGGGAGAGGGAGAGGGAGAGAGGGAGGGAGACAGAGGGAAGGAGGGAAGAAGGGAAGGAGGGAGGGAGGGAGAGAGGGAGGGAGAGGGAGAGAGGGAAGGAGAGAGAGGGAGGGAGAGAGAAAGGAGAGAGAGGGAGGGAGAGAGAGAGGAGAGAGGAGAGAGAGAGAGAGAGAGGATCTATAGTGACAGAGAGAAGACAAGTGACTGCCAGTGGATGGGGAGGGCTGTTAGAGAGGGAAACAAGGAGTGGACGAATGTTTCTGGGAAAAACGGATGTGCTTTATACCTTGGTTCACATAGTTCATATAGTGCTTGCTCAGCAACTAGGACCAATAAACAATGAGTTGTGACAATTAGTTTTCTGCAGACACACTTTTTTTTTTAAGAGTTTCAAAGTCTGTTTCTATCATTTTTTTATTAGATGTAAATTACAGATACACCCTTACTTTTTCTTAGGTAAACAGTCTCAACCCTAGTGATAGATAGGTCCTAGTCACTGTGGAGAGTCTATATAGCTTTCCAGAAAGGTGTACTTGGTGAAACTTTTACACGTGTGCATGTAGGATTTGCTTCCTAATTCACAGCCAGTTTCCAGAAGAGACTCCTACAAGCCAGTACAAGAACAACAATGAGTCACCAGGATCTAACTACACAGGACATACTTCCAAACATCACCACTCTCTGCTCATAATTTGGCTCTTTATCTTTCCCTCTTTTAGCAGACTATGGAGCTGGTAGAATGTGTGGTATTCATCCCATGCCAACAGATCCTGTCTACATATAGCCCTTGCAGATGCCCAGAGCCCTCCCATGCTCATTATAGCCCATAGCACTACATCGAGTATTTCCTTGGCCGACCCTTGGATCTGTGTGATAGATTTTTCTATCACTTCCTAATGCTCTGTGCAAGCACAGCATTGGTGGTTCAGTGGTAGAATTCTCGTCTGCCTAATGCTCTGTGTTTGTCTAGACACACCCTGCAGTGGGGATCCTGCCACCCAGGAGAAAGGTTCCCTCCACAGCACAAACTACCATTGGATCCTCCAGGCCCCAAACAGCACCTGAGACAGAGCCTGCTCTAGAAAGGCAGCTGTACCCATGATGCTCTATGCTAGACAAACGCTACCAGTCTGGTAGCTCACTGATGCAGAATTTAAAAGCCAATCAGCTATACTAACTAACGAACTTGGAGTACCATACCAGAACAGCCCTTAAGTTTTTCCCTTTATTCTCACTTCTCTGGCCATATGATAGGACCCTGATTTCCTCATCTTTGCCCATCCTGTCCCCACTGTCTATTTCATTCCTGTCTCTGCTCTTCCTCTCCAAGCACAGCCCCTTTTAGCCACCCTGGAGTCACTCCAGCACCCGAGGACTCACTCTACAAGGAACATCAACACTCCCTCTAGAGTGGGTCCTTATGATCATCATTCTATTGGGAATCCCTAGCTCCCAGGGTGTACTGGTTAGCATTGGCAAGTTGGTAGCACTTAGAATCATCTTGGAGACACACCTTTGGCCATGTGTATGAGGGGTTTTTAGAACTGAAGTGAGAAGACCCACTCTGAACATGAGTGTGCCCATCTATGGGCCGGGGTCCTGGAACTGAGTAAAAAGGAGAAAATGCACCGAGCATCAGCAATCATTCCTTTCTGCTTTCTGTGGACTGTCATGTGACCAGCTGGCTCACACTCCTGTAACTATGACATCCCTGCCTGTATGGACAGTAGCACAATTGTCAGCCGAAACAAACCTTCCGTTCTCCTTAAGCTGCTGTGTCAGGTATTTTGTCATGGCACTGGAAAAAGTAACTAATACACAGGGCCACTGGACACTCACCTGCCCCTCCACAATCCACCTGCAGATGGCCGTCTTCCCATCATAGCCGGGTCGGAACTGGAGTGTGGCTGAGCGAGGGCTGATGTTGGAAATGACCAGGTTGGATGGAGCCCCAGGAAGGTCTAGAGGAGAATGAGAGAGGCGAGGCGGGAAGAGGGTTAACTTGTGTCAGCCTAGGGAGGATCCAAGCACTGTTAGGGAGGAAACAGCTCCAAAATGAGTCTTCACTGCAAAAGGCTCTTGTTTACCAAGCCATGAAAGTGAGCGGCAGTGCAGCTTCCCCCAGCAAGGCCTCACAGCAGGATCCTTCCTCTAACAGGGTTGCCCGCTGTGCTGCAGGCCATCTGAAGTGGCATTAGGAGACTCCTGTCTTATTCATCTCTATAGAGAGCAGATAATTAATAGGTGCTTGTTGTGCAAAGGAAGACAAGGGAACATGATTACATCCTCCAGGATTCTGCCTTGGCACCCAGAAAGGAGTGTCTAACTTCTTTTCTCTGCTCCCATGATGCCCTGGAAGTCAGGGTTGAGGAGGAATGGAAATCTGTAGGGCCTGGATGTGGTTTCCAAGACAACCAAAAGCCAGTGAAAGTGTGGAACTCTTTCCTGGACTCAGTCTGGGAAGGACATAGGTGGAGGGTGAACCCCATCATCTGACGCTTCTCAGGCTGAGGCCCAGGCACACATAGTCACTGCTAGGATGCTCTTTAGGAGGCCAAGCTTACTTGCTAGCTCAACAAAGTGTTCAAAATGAGAAATTCCCAAGAGGAAGATAATGGGTTAAAGAGAGAAAAGAAAAAAAGAAAAGAAAAGAAAAGAACTACCTTAAAAAGACAAGGCAAAGGGCTGGAGGTATACCTCAGGCAGCAGTGTCCACCTGACACCTGCAAACCCCTTGATCTCCTGCACTGCATAAAGTCAGGCATGCACACTGTACCTCTGCACATCCAGGGCTGAGGAGATGGAAGCACAAGGGTCAGAAGTTCACAGCTATCCTCAGCTACACAGGAAGCTTGGGGGTAGCCTGGGATACGGGAAACTGTCTCAAAAAATTTAAGTAAGTAAGTAAGTAAATAAATAAATAAATAAACGAGATAAAACAAAAACAAGGCTGGGGGGTTGCTCAGTGTAGTACACACTAGGCTTAGAGTTCCATCTCCAGGGTTGAAGAGGAAGAAAGTGAGGGTGTGGGCTTAGGGAGGGGAGTGATGGGAAGAGAGGAGAAAGAGAAGGAAGGAAGTAGGGAGGAAAAAAAGAAGGCGAGAGGAAGGAAAGAAAGCCTGCTTGCTGTCTTCTGGTTTCCAAGAGGCGATGTCCTACCATGGCTGGGGTATTTGAAGGTAGGTCCTGCCTGGGGATAATAAAGCCCCTATGGTAACAGCTTGCTATTGTCACAAGCAGGGTCTCTAGGACCTCAAGGGTCCTTCTGCATCCGGCTTAATGAATTTGAAGCAGAAAATGTTTAAAGTGAAGGACAAGAGACTCTCCTTTCCAGTCCTTTGCTCTCTGGATTCTTAAAATGGCCCTTCAGTGTCTAATGGTTGTAAACCTCCAGTCCAGCAAACAAAAGCCAGCTCCTCAGAAGGGCTCAGAGCGGCAGGAGGCTCATCCTGCAGATGCTACTTAGTGTCTTAGTGTAGCCCTCCAGCTACGGGTGATCTGGTTTGAAAGGCAGCTCAACAGTCTCCCTTCAGGGCAGCCATCAGAGGCTTACTCAGAGCAGATGCCTCCATCTTCTTTCTGAGTCTCCCGCTGCAGTTTGTGGAGACATAATGGCCTGGAGATAGTCATGCTGCACGTAGAGAGGCCTTCCGAGGTCAGTGTACTCATTCCCTATCAGGGATGGACAACGTCCGGGCCACAAAATCTTGTAACTCACACCAGGCTCCATTGTAAACACATCAGACAGTGCCCACATCAGGGCTGTTGCTAAGGAAGCACTAACGATATTTCAAATATGTAGTCTGGGTGCTGTAAGTTTCAATGGGAACCAGATATTTGGGTAAAAATCCATGAGTATGGGCTGAGGAGATGGCTTAGTCAGTGAAGGTAATAGGCCACTGGAAAGTCATCCTGTCCTGGCCTGTCCCCGAAACTGGAACTTAGAAATCCCTACCGCATGACTCAGGGTTAATAGCCAAAGCAATACTTCCAGCCAGGCTGTACTGTTCTACTAGCTCACTACCCATGCTCCAAAGACCCTATCAAAATCTGCCCTTCTGCCCATCCCACTGCTGTCCCTATTACCAGTCAAGAGGAAGTTGTCATTCTGTGGTTCTTCCCAACAAATCTCTTGTGTTTGTTGCATGGTTTGACTTTGTGGTATTCATTGACTCCCTAGTGTCAAGAACACACCTGTGCTGGAAAACCCTTCCACAGAACCCACATAAAAATCTAGGTGTGATGATTGCCACCTATAATCTCAGTTTTGGGGAGGGGGAGACAGGAGGATCCTGGAAGCTTGCTTGGCAGACACTCTAGTCAATCAGTGAGCTCCAGGTTCAGTGAGAGACCCTGTCTCAAAATAAGATGAGGAGGAATTGAGGAAGGCACCAGATGCTGGCCTCTGACCATCACATACATGTGTGCACATGGGCCCATAACACACACACACACACACACACACACACACACACACACACACACACACACAAAAGGTACAAAATGTTTCAAAAGGAATCTTTCTGCAGGAAGATGACTTAAAGCAATGCTATTAAAGCAATTGCCTTAGTGTCATGGTCTTCCATGCATATGGGACTTTCCCAGGGGCAGACTCAGGAGCCTCAGCCCACCTCCATAGACTACTTCCCTAGGTGGGGCCCAATTCTCAGAGGCTTGACAAGCACTGGTATCTCTGGTACCCATGACAGTGTCGGGGACACTGTCTGCAAGCGGAAAGAAAGTCTCCCCTGCTGGTGGAGACTCCCACACACAATGGAGCATCATCTCTGGTGGGTAACAGGGGAGATCACTCTGTGATCTTTTCCCACCAAGTTTAGACTTAGCGGGAGCGTGTTTAGAGTGGCACACTGGGGTAATGTGAGGGTGGACATATGGGGCTCCTGAGGGCTCCTGGAGGCTCCTTTCAGGGCATGTGTTGTGTTTGTTTGATGTCATTTTTAGACACATGTATCACTTTCCAGATCAAACAACTGGGTTATGAAAATGAGCTGGAAGTGGGGAGCAAATAAGAGTTGAGTTCATGTGAGTTTTTCAGACCTCTATCAATAAGGCTGTCATATTTTTCAAATAAGGTAAATTGATGTGTGTGTGTGTGTCCTGTTCTGCCCCGCCCATCCCTGTTAGTATTGGGGTTACAGGTTTGTGCTTTGGCTGCACCCGACTTTTTTATGTGGATTCCAGGATCCAAACTCAGGTCTTCCTGCTTGTGCAGCAAGCGCTCTTACCCATGAGTCCATCTCCAGGCCCTTCAATGAATGTCTTTTAGATGGTAGGAGACAGGCCAGCTTTGATTGTAGGACTGAACCAATAGACCCGTGATAACCTCCCTACCCCTATATTCACATGTGTGTTGTGAGATTTCTCGAAACACATCCCCATCTTAAACAAGAGCTTTAAAACTGGAGAGCAGGAGTGAGGGGTGGCTTTCTGGAGCCGAAGTGGTGTGCTGCTAAGCACTGAGGAAGATCCTGCCAGTTTCCAAGTGACATAAGAGAAGGAATGGAAGTCATTTCCATGCTAATGAGCAGACTCTGCAACAAAGCTTGCTAACATGGCCACCCACACCCTGCAGGTTTCTCCCTGTCTTTTCATCTCCACTACTGGTTTTTCTTTCTTTCTCAGATCCAGCTATTTTATGTGTATGAATGTTTTGCCTACATAGATGTATGTGCATCATGTGTGTGCCTGGTGTGTGAGAGGTCAGAAGTGGGCACTGGTTGCCCTGGAATTGGAGTTGTAAGACAGCTGTGAGCCACCGTGTGGGTGTCAGACACTGAATCTGGGTACTATGCAAGAGTGACAAGTGCTCTTAACTGCTGAGCCATGTGGTGATATCCTGTTTATACTCTAACAGATAAAGCTGGACTGAAGATCAGAGGGCAGAGCTAGCCACTAGCTAACCATAGCGGTCTGGAGGTCTACATAAACAGACAGGAAGTTAGATAGCTGGGCAAAGAGAGGATTATAGGCAGGAGGAGACAGGAACTTGGTCTCTTTTCAGTCTAAGGATTTCATAGAGGCCAGAAGAGCTCTAGTGGCTGGCTGCTCTGGTTCTCTGATCTTTCAGCTTTTACCCCCAATATCCGACTCCAGGCTTTCATTATTAGGACCTATTAGAACGTGTGTTACAGATCCATCTCCCTGGCCCTACTCTGTCTCATTACAGACCCCAGTTCTCAATGTTTCAGTAGCTAAGCTCTAAACTGTGTGGTCTTCTGGATTTTTGAGACAGGGTCTCATGCAACCCAGGCTGGCTACCAACTTCCTGTGTAGCCAAGGACCACCTTACACTCTGGATGTACCTGCTTTACTTGTGAAACCCTTGCACTCCAAGTGTGCACCGCCATACCTGGTTTGCTTGCATGGAGATCAAACCCAAGATCTTGTGCACAATAGCTGCACTGTGTTGCAGCGCCAGCCCCACCCACACTTAATTTCAAACGTATGTCTTATTTCTCAAAGGCATCTCCTGTCCATGTGGTTGCTGGCTGTGAGCCCTGGAGAGTGGAAAGCTTGGGTTGTGGAGACCATGTTTTAGCCCTGTGGAGAACATTCAAGCCACTTCTACTGTGGGAGAGAGATACCATGAAAGGCAAAGCTGAGGGTGGATCTATGTCCTCTGCCTTGACATGTTTTAGCAGGAGGCTAAGCCTTGCCCTTAGCTCTCCAGGCACTTGGTGGGTTCTGGATGGCAATGCCACCATATTGGAGGGTCAGGGATGACAAGCACAGTCAGAGTATTCATGGCAAGATCCACTGACCTGGGGGTACTCCTGAAGAGATGGTGGACGATGTGGTCAGGCCCACGCCAGCTGCAGTCACAGCAGCCACATCGATGGTGTAGGTGGTGAGAGATGACAGTCCCTGGATCTTGTACTCGTGGGTTGTGCTGTTGAGGGTGTGTGTAAGCCGGGAGCCGTTCTTCCCATACACCTCCCAGGAAATCTGATAGCCTGCAAAGACAAGAGAAGAGCTGAGGCAGGACCTCCACCAGACAGGCTGGAAGTCACCCCTCCTCCCAGAAGGAGGTCTGGGACAGCAGAAGAGCAATGGGACTCAGTGGAATGGAAGGAGGCCAGATTCTTCCTCATTGTTCCCACAGAAACCTCTGCTGTGCCCTGCTCCTACCACAAAGAGTTCTGTAAGAATAGAGTTCTGGGACCTCAGGAGCTGGGGACATGCACAAGAGAGTGACAGATCCGACTGGCACCCTGCAGAGCAGTGCTTAGCTTATTCTTGTTGAATCAGGAGACATTGTAGCCCAGTTCCCATCTTCATTAACTGCTCTTTTCATTACCCAGAGCCCCAAATTGGGGTGCTATGTATGTGGTGTATGTGAGATGTGTGTGTATGTGGTATATGTGGAATGTGTGTGTGTGTGTGTGTGTGTGTGTGTGTGTGTGTGTGTGTGTGTGTGTACGTGGTATGAGTGTGTTGTGTGAGTGTATGTGTGGTGTGTGTGCCTGTCTTTTGGTTGGTGACTTACAAGCCACTCTTCTGGTTTTCAAAGGGAAACATTTCCTTTTACCTGCCCCTGCCACCCCCAACCTCCCGTTTTCTCAGTTTCGCTTTGCCTCTGAGCTTTGCCCTGCTCCTTACTGAAGATGCTGTTTTCTAGAAAAAAATTTTTAATTTTCCTCCTGGTTCTCTTCTCAGTCTGGCAGGGCCTCGTGATCACAATTTATTCAGCCTCAGATTCCATCATGACTTGGGGCTTAGAGAAAAAAGCCCCAACTAGTGCCTGAGTCAACTCCTTTGGAGGGGAGCTGATGGGATTAGAGGGCGCTTAAAGTGTCTGGTAAAGAGGGGACAGTGATGGAGAGAGCTCCCGGGTCCTCAGGCGAAGGAAAACTGCTGAGGATGCCAGCCCTTCCTTCTTCTCAGTCAATAAGCTCGGGGATATGGAAGCTCTAAGACACATCTTAGCTCCCTTTCACTCAGATGAAAGTCATAAATAAAGTTAGAAACTGCTCTTGTGGGTGAACAGAAACTTAGAGGATGGTGCCTCGGGACTTCAATATTTTGAAGAAAAAAAAGAATTCACCCCCTGATCACTGTTCTCACAGTTATCACACAGCGGCGAGGTAACTACTAGGTACCTCCAGGGAGACTCAGATGTTGAGGGAGGTGTAGCTGGAACAGCAAGGCAAGAAAGACCACTAGAGGGATGCTGTGGCCATGGAGGGATGCTGGGGCCAATGGGGAAAGCTGAGGTCATGGAAGGATGCTGGGGCTATGGCAGGGGTGGGGGTGGGGATTCTGGGCCATAGGGGGATGCTAGGGCCATGGAAGGATGCTGGGGCCATGAGGGATGCTGGGGCCACGGGACGACATATGACCAGCTGCCTCAGGCTACATCCCTCCAACGATAGGCCACATTTGTTTATTGTCTCCTTGGTTCCAGCAAGGAGAAAAGTAAGCAATACAGCAACAAGGCGTTGCCCTAGGGTTGCAACTAATCTGTAGTTTAGTTTAGTACTTTCTTGGTTTTGACTTTTTATTTTATTTTTGAGACAGGTCCCAGTATGCATTCTTGCCTGGCCTTGAACTTGCTGAGATTCACTTGGCTCTGCCTCCCTAGTGCTAGGATTAAAGTTGTGTGACATGCAAGACCTTTTCTCTATTCGATGGCTGCTGGACCACTCTTCCAAGGGGAGGTCAGCGTTAGGGCACTGTATTCTAGTGTTATCAGGAGCTGAGATTGGAGACTAGGGTCTGAGAGATCATGTGATCCTATGGGGAGTTGGGAGATTCAGGACTCTGTGTGGCTGAGGAAAATACCTATTCTACTACTCAACCAGTGAATTCCAGAGAGAGAGCCTGTTTCAAGGGATGTCCCACGTATGTCACCTGGCTAAATCATGCAATCCACAGGACTGAGATGCTGTTCATCTTCACTTTACAAAAACGAAATAAATAGGGGGTCTCAGGAACTTGCAAGAAACCAACAGCCCTGCTACAGGGCCATCTTCTCCATCTGTGTCTGGACGGTTTCCAATGCCACCCCTGGCTCTGGTGGGTTTTTTCCTGATTAATTTAGAAACAGTGTGAGACTCTGGGCCACTCTGAAGGCCTGGGAAGAGGAGACTTTGTTGAATGCTACCACCTTGTCTGCCAGGAAATTTTATTTGTTTAAAAGCTGTTCTTCAGCAAAATTTACCAAACACAGCACCTTGTCCATCATGTCAACCCGGAGCCAAAACACAGCAATTTCAATGTCTTCGGTAAGCACAGTGCTGCTGGTGTCTGCTGGAGTCCAAATGGATCATACTGTATGCTCAGCTCATTACAGACACAAATGGGTACCAAATGGACAACTGAGCCTCTTGCTCTGGGGCTGGGGAGGTGGCTCAGTTGATAAAGTGCTTACAAGAATAGGATCCCCAGAACCTACATTTAAAAAGCCAGGCGTGGTGGTACATGCTTGTAATGCCAGTGCTGGGGAGATGGAAACAGGCAGATCCCTCGGATGTAACAGCCTGCCAAAGCTTAGCCTAATTTATGAGTACCAGGCCAAGTCTCAAAACTCAAGGTGGGTAGTGCTTGGAGACCAACATCTGAGATTGACTTCTGGTTTCCATCTGTGCCCACATCTGCACACATGTGCACCACCACCACCACCACCACACACACACACACACACACACACACACACACACACACACACACACACACACACAGTCTGCTCTGGAGGGTATAAGATTGGTACCAGAAGAGAAAGCCCTGGCTGGGAACTTCCAATGAAAGGTATAATGGGGTGTTGCCACAGGGCAGAGAACTGGGCATTTGGTATGTAAGGATGTCTCCTCCTTACATACGCACAGTCTTAGAGACGTGTATGGTGGATTGTGACAGCTCTGGCCAGCAAGTGCTTCATCAAACTTCTGTTTGTGGCAGGAAAGAGCGGAGCAAGGAGCTGTCTAGAGCTAGCGCCCCAGCCACCTCCAGCTCTGCTTCTCACCTGCCCGGAACAGCCCTGCTAACTGAGACTAACGACCACAGGAGCTTCAGAAATAATTTTCTGTTGATCTGGAGTAAATTCTCTGCGAGAGAGTAGTGCATCCAATCACAGACTGTCTGTCTGCATCCTGGCCCTCATAAATCAGGGTTTACTGGGGGAGACTGGGAAATACTGCAATTTACAGCAAGAGCACAATGGGCAATTTACTCAGGCAGGTGCACGGCCGCCCTTGCTTGAAGCTCCCTTCTCTTTCTGGCCACAGAATAAAATGGAGACGTGGAATGGGGGCGGTCACCAAGGGCCAGGCTGATAAAAATATCTCTGACAGATGTCCCACCATAAAGGTCACACTGCCCAGGACCAAACCTTTAGCTGCATGTGCCTCTTGCAGCTGCCTTCAGCAGTGGAAGTTATACATGTGATGTCTTTGAAGGAGGGGGTGCATGCTAACATTCGCTGACCTAGGCTCAGGAGGCCAGGTTTGTCTGCAAGCACTGTCTTCTCCCCCTCCTTCCCTTCCTCCTCCCCCTTCGCCCCTCTTCTCCTCCTCTGCCCTCCTCCTCCTTTCTGTCTCTCCCTCCCCCACTTGAGTGTGTGTGTGTGTGTGTGTGTGTGTGTGTGTGTGTGTGTGTAGACCAGAGGCTGATGTTTTCAATCCCTTTCCACTGTAAGTTTTGAGACAGCGTGTCTTACTGAACCCAGAGTTCACTGATTCTGCGAGAGCTGCCTGTCTTCATGCTCTCAGTGCTGGGAATACAATGTGTTCTGTGCACCTGACTTTTTATGTGGACTCTGGGGGATCAGGTTCACGTGCATGTGCTTTATTAACTGAACCATCTCCAGCACAATGTTGACCTTCTTGGGGCTGCTGGCTTGTCATAGGGAAGATTCACATTTTGGGTGGGGTGGGGTGGGGGGCTGGGGTATTGCCTACCATCAGGCAGGGTGTGAAGTGCTGAGTAACCCTGAAGGTGATTGAAGGTGGGTGTCACAGGGAATCAGCTAAGGACACTATCATTTGGCTTCAGTCTGTGAGCACTTCCCCTCTATAGTGCTTCTCAGAGCAGCAGGCATCTGCCCCAGCTTCTGCAAACACATGTTTTTACAGTGTAGCAGGAGTGGAGAGAAGTGCAGGCCAGACAGTGAGGAGTGGACGACTTTGGTCCTGATATGAGGGACAGAGTCTGCCTGAAGCTCTGCTAGCCATGGGGCAGCCTCTTTACTCAGCCGAGGCCACAGTGGAAGCAGGCAGACAGAATCCAACTGGGACACGTCTGAGCTCTGAGGGTCAACCTCCATCATAAACACTAGCCGGTCACTTGTGACTGCAGGTATTTGTTTAAATAAAGTATGAAAATGAGTTCATTAGGCCCCATTAGCTGGCGAGAGCAGATGATCATAAATTGGAGGCCCTAGCAACTAGCTCTCAGCCATGGAATGTTGGCTCAGCTCCACTGGTCTCCCCTCAAGCTATAAAACAAGAATGAAGTGTGTGGGCAGTTTGGAAGGAGTGTGGGAGTTCAGGAGGGGCGGGGGTGTGGATCTGGGACAGGGGAAGCCCTCCTGGGTTAGGATGTCTATGGAAGAGCCTTGGACACTTTCTAGAGATGAGATTGTGGCGTCCAGAGGCCACTTTTGAGCTGTGTGACTATGGGGACCTCCACCTTCAGAGTCCTTGCTGCTTATTTGGGGTAAGAAGATATGAGTAGTCACAGAGTGTGACAAGTAGCAATTTGTAGTGTTGGGGAGCTTGGCACTGGGGAGCCACTGCTACTGTCCAGGACACTCACAGGGGGAGGGGCCCACAGCCCAGCCTGATGGCAGCCACAGGTCACCTGGCCTATTTCATCTCAACATGGCATGTCTGCACAGTTCTCAGAAACAGCTCAGTGGAAGAGCATGGATTTCCTTCAGCAACTTTTGGGGAATCAGGGAATTATTTATTGCCCAGCATTCGGGAGGCCCTAGCTTCAATCCACTGTGCCACACAAAGAAAACATGCCAAACATTAAGAGTCATGTGAAGGTGACTGCCATCTGGGGTAGGGGGGAAGGGTTTACAGTGAAGGGGCAGCCATGAGCAGTTTACCCTGAGCTGGACTCATCGAGATCCAGGGGCTGAGGCCCCCTTTGAGCCCGAGGCTCTTCATCCTACAGCACTTCCATAGCCTTAGGGTTTTCACTCAAAGTGTGGCAGGGCAGGGGCAGATCTGGGATTTGGCCAGGAGATCTGGGCCTTGTCCTATCCTTGCAAGACCTCAGCACCGCAGTCCTGCCCTATTAGGAGGGCACTGGATATTGACCTACATACAGTAAGTATGTTTGCTGAATACATCTTCCAGCCTCAGTTTCCTTACCTATAACATGGCCAGAATATCAATATGATTCCACATTGCTATGAGAACTGAGCTAAATATGTGAGGAAAGGTATGAGAGAAAGAGAGAGAGAGAGAGAGAGAGAGAGAGAGAGAGAGAGAGAGAGAGAGAGAGAGAGAGAGAGAGACTAATTCTGGTTGCCCAAAGAGAATCTATAGCATCTGAAGCAGATGATAAACTCCTAGCTCTGAGATTGCTATCTGTCAAGGAGATAAACCACACCTCCTACTCACCCCTGGCCCCAGAGTAACGGCCACCACACATCCAAGAAGACATGCCAGTTACTCCCAGGAGGCCTGTGTCCACTCTTAGTAGCTTGGTTCGACATGGGGGCGACCCTTTCTTGTTAGGGCACACTTCCCATTTTCCTTTCCAGATAAGAAGGCTGCTTACCCATAATGATGCCATTTCTTTCCAGGGGCTCCTGCCAGCTGACCTTGAGAGAGGTGTCCAGAATCTCCGTGAAGCTCAGGTGCCCCACAGCTCCGGGTTCTACCAATTAAACATAAAGATGCCTGTTAACACTCGAGCCTGCCATTCTTTGATCAGACCAGTATGGGCAGCTTTAACTACAGAAAGGAATGGTGAAACAGGGCCAGCAGAAGCCTGTAGGGAAGAAACACCAGGAGGCACGCAGCTGGGACTAGGGGCTGGGTGCTGAGGTGTGCTCTCTGTTTTGGGGTATGTTACTTGGCCAGCTCCATGCAGACACATTGAATGAGGTGAAGAAAGAAACCACAGGAAATTCAGTCACAGTTTCTGTCTTTTTCCCTGATTCAATCCAGTAGAATAATCTGCCTGCTTGACCTGAAAATCAGTTGCTTGCTAAAATCCTCCATTAAGGGGTTGGGGGCAGAGCTCCATAGTAAAATAACCTGTCTGGAATCCCCCAGTGAGGGTCTGGGGTGTGGCTAGAATCCCCCAGTGAGGGGCTGGGGTGTGGCTCAGTGTTAGAGCACCTGCCTAGAATCCCCCAGTGAGGGTCTGGGGTGTGGCTCAGTCTTACAGCACCTGCCTAGAATCCCCCAGTGAGGGGCTTGGCTTTGCAAGAATACTTCACTAGAATCTCCTAGTGAAAGGAGCCAAGAGTCTGACTTTCGTGGCAGTCATAGACCTTGTGGAAGCCAGAAATGCCTGTTCACCTGACCCGGAGGACTAGTTTCTGAATACTTCTTTCCCAAGGGATTTTTCGGGAGAAAGGGAAAGTGCCTGCACCATCCTGCTTAAGTGGAAAAGAAGGCATCTGGAGGAGACAATACACTTCCCCATACTTCTCCCTCAGCCAAGGACCTGCCCTAGCACCCTTCCACTCAAGGCTTCATGCGCGGGCTCCTTTGCAAACCTGGCAACAGTCTCACTGAGGGCTCCGGTGAGAAGTCAGGGGTCTCTTTGGGCTTGCAGGAGAGGAGGGTCACAGGCTCCTCTCTGGCTCCCATCAGCCTTGCCACACAAGCAGCCGCCAGTACCTCTCTCCCTCCTGGAACCATGACAAAGCCCCTAACACAACTTATGAATTTTAAAACAGGTGCAGCCTCGGAAGGCACATTCATGGGGCGAGAGCAGCGGAGCCTCCACAGAGGGGATGAAACACTGACAAATGCCACTTCTCTCCGTGGAAGACTGTAAAATAGGATGGCTGTCAGGGCCATGTCATCCTCCCCGCCGACCACGAGCTTCCAGAAAGACATCCTGACGGGTTTTGTGAAGCGGCTTGTTCTTTTGCGATCGATGTAGTAAGAGAGAAGGCTTTCTGTGCCTTTTATATTCCCAGTGTTTCTGCTTCCTGGATTCTTGCCCGAATGCGCTGTCCTCTAACTCTGCTAATATCTAGGTTTCACTTTATATTCTTTTTCTCTTTACTGCGCCCCTCCCCCAGCATGTTATTAATTCACCGGGGCTCTGGGGGAAGGCCTAGCAGAGCTTATATCTGTGACACAGGGCCTGAGCCCAAACAAGCGCCCCCCCCCACCCCCTGAGTCAGCTGCAACCCCATTTCAATACCATCTTTATGATGGTGCAACATCCTTTTAAGTAGGACAAATAGACCCCCTGCCTACTAAAAATGGTAGTTTGGGGGCAAGGGAGATGCCGCAGTTGAGGCTCTGAGTTCTTTTTCTGTTTTATTGTATTCAATTTCAGTTTTCCAATTTCACGGAGGTGTGTGGCTATATGCATGTTTGCATGTATGGGGCTGTCACACACGGGCACAGGTGTGTATGTGTGCACATGTAGAGACCAAGGGTTGATATTAGGAGTCATCTTCAATGCTCTTCTAACCTATTCATTGAGGCGGGCCTCTCAATCAAACCTAGAGCTTGCCCATAGGGCTAGTCTTACTAGCTGGCCCGATCCCCTGTCTCTGCATTCTGAGGCAGGAATCACAGCCATTCTCAACATTCAACCGGCATTTAGGTGGGGATCCGCACTCAGGTCCTCACACTTGCTTGGCAACTGCTGTAACCCCAGGCCCTTTGGTAAATTTATCATCCCAGCCCCTGGGAGGAGACAGGTGGATCCTGGGACTCCCTGCTCAGTCAGCCCAGGTAGCTCCAGGCTCATTGTTTCAAAAAGTAAGGTGAAGTCTCACACACACACACACACACACACACAGACAGTGAGTCTCAAAGTAATATATAAATGTATTATGCTAAAACATGGGTCTCAAGTAATTTTGTTTTGTTTTGTTTTTTCACTTGACATTATATCATAACAGTTTTCCCTCAAGTTTTCTGAGCTCCAAAGTTTGAGTTTTCAAATAACTACAGGATATTTGTTGTATGACTGTTTCATTTCTTCCCCAGTTATCCCCACTTGGGACATCTAATGCTTTTCATTGGATTTCATTATAAATGGCTGTCATGAGCCTCCCAGGACTTTTGTTCGTTGTGTTTATGAGAAAATGTTTTGCTCCTTATTCTAGGCTCGCCTCAAAGCCACAATGCTAATGCCTCAGCACCCCGAGCGCTGGGATAAGTGCACACCACTGTGCCCAGCTAGTCTTCCTGCACAGCCTTGTGTGCCTGCAGCCGCTCCGTCAGGTATCTTCACCGGACAATGTGTCCTCGTCACAACAGTTGCCCGAGAGCAGAGCAGGGGCCCATTGGAACTGACGGGTGGAGGTTATGCAAGCTGAAGTCAAGGCCAGGGGATAGCCCTGATGCAAGAGCCCAGTGTGGCAGACAGAGGGGGCGGGGGAGGCATATAGGTGGTACTCAAGCAAAAAGCATGAAACTAGAATTAAAAGTCTGAGCAACAATCAACTCAGCAAGATTGAACACAATAGGACTATTCCCTCTATTGCTGTCCCCAGAGCTCCTGCCTTTGAACAAAGCTGCTCCCACATTCCAGGGCCACCTGCCATTTTGCCATTCAGGGATACACTGAACTACCGGGATTCCATGTGCCTTCTGCACTGTGACCCAGGGAAAGGGACTGATTTGACTACCTGTTGACAATGCACCCTGGGAGGGCAGGCTCCAGTACGAGGAGAGAGATACTCACTGTCCTCGTGGGTCCATACAAGCTGAGGCGTGCTCGGAGGCCCATCCCCCGGGGTGGTAAAACACAGGACTGATGTGAAGTAGGCCGTGAACTTCTTCAAGTTTGTTATGTACCCGTGGTGGATTCCATGGAAGTCAGGAGCAATAGTGACTACAGTGACAGTCTCAGGGACATCTGCTGGCCATGCCAGAAGCTGGTAGGGAAAGGGTTAAAGAAAAAAAGATGCCCTTTAAATTGCATTTCTTCAATTAACTGTCTATTGAAATTAGAGTTTACAATTAGTATGTATTTAAAGAAAGCATATTCATAATTTAATAAGTTTATAAATCCCACATCATTTTTCTATTTTTCATGTTTGGGGATAAAACCCAGAGCCTTACACATGTTAGCAAGCACTCTGCCCCAGATCTAAACTCCCAGCTCCTCACTGGGAGATTCTAGACAGGTGCTCTCCACTAAGCCCCATCCCCATCCCCTCACTGGGGGATTCTAGGCAGGTGCTCTACCACTGAGCCACACCCACAGCCTCTCACTGGAGGATTCTAGCTATATCCTCCTTCACTTTACAGAGTTTTATTAAGTTTCCCAGGCTGACCTTGAACTTGTGGTTCTCCTACCTCAGTCTCCCAAGTATCTGAGATAGTAAATCCTGGCTCTAAATCCTATTATATCTGATAATTTCACTTCAAAAAGTTGAGTTCAAAATATATCTCTATTTTTTTTTTACATTTACAGGCATATATATATATATATATATATATATACATACATATATATATATATATTAATGAAATGGCTATTTAACTGTTGTTACAGTAATGGACACTCCCTTCCTTAAACCTCCATCTTTTCTTAGGATACTACTGAGCATGGCTTTTTTTTTTTTAATATTGAGGGGAAAAGATGACATCATCTGTTAATTCAACTAATTAGTGTGAGGAGATACACACAAACATTCTCCAGATAGAAGTCTACACTGACTCAAAATGATTCAATAGGAACAATATTAATGATTTATAATTTATGTTACACTAGTTTCCTGGAATGGATTTTAGGAGATAGGTTAGAATTTTAAATAAAGAGCATATACAGGGGCTAGAGATGTAGAGATAGGTTAGAATTTTAAATAAAGAACATATACAGGGGCTAGAGATTTAGAACAACTGGTAGAGTGCTTGGCTAGCATGCAGAAAACCCTGGTACATGCTTATAATCCCAGGAGTAAAGAGGTGAACACTGGAGAATCAGGAGTTCAAGGCCATATTCAGCCACACAGTGAGTTTGAGGACAGTCTAGTCCTTATGAAACTGTCTTAAAAACAAAACAAGTCATAGCCCACATGCATGCATACATGCACATGTGTCTGTGTGTGTACATGTGTATGTTCCAGCAAAAGCCACTTTCATGATCTGGCAATGCTGTGTACGAATATGAGGTTTAGTATCTTGACACCATGCATCCCCAGAACTGATTGGTTCTGAAAGCCAGTGGGCAGCAGGACACAGAACACATCTGCGCAGATCAAACTGACAAGCCAGCCATCAGATATGTGTCGTATTCTCGCCACACAGAATACGACAGGCAGGAGAGTCAAGAGTGATGGAGTTTCACACTGATCAGTACAATTTCCCTTCAAAAAAGCATCTGCCCTTAGATACCTCCGAGGAAGAGGCAGCCCCATGGCACGTTCCTAGCTGGGCCTGCCCTCATCACAGACAAACAAGTGTTTGAGGGAGC
Source organism: Cricetiscus sungorus (assembly GCA_030556225.1). Lineage (NCBI taxonomy): Eukaryota > Metazoa > Chordata > Mammalia > Rodentia > Cricetidae > Cricetiscus > Cricetiscus sungorus. The sequence goes on from JANBXA010000044.1 coordinate 8,302,102, forward strand.
TGAACCCAAATGAAAAGGAAAAAAACGAACCAAATGCCAGGGAATGACTCCCTTTGAAGATGAAAGCTTCAGTGGCTCACCCCTCCCTGAAGGGGCTCCTAAGTCTCCTGAATAAGGGGTTAGTGAACCCACTTTTGCACAATGAAGTCAGACTCCCAAGTCCAACCAGGAGAAGTCATGTAGAGGAAAGAAACTATGCTTTTGGAATGTGCACCGGAGCCCATCATACCCAGCAACTGAGTCTGTTCATTAATTCAGTTTGGGAGGGCACCCTAGACCATAATCTCTGTTCTCCATTCTTTAAACAGAACTGTTCCCAAAGCAGAGAACAGAATGGTCTCTTTGCTGGACAGGATCCTCCCTCTCATGAATCCCTGCCCTTGACTCCTTCTAGGAAGAAGTGGTTGGACATAGGCTGACTCCAATCATCCCACATAGATGACTCTGTGTGTGTGTGTGTGTGTGTGTGTGTGTGTGTGTGTGTGTGCTGAATGTGTGCACATGTGTATGCTGGTGTGCATGTATATGTGTGCCCATGGGTGTCCAAGCATGTGGAGCTCAGAGGCTGACATCAATGTCTTCCTCAGTCACTCCCCATCTTAGTTTTTGAGACAGGATCTCTCACTGAACTTGGAGCTTACTCATTTCATTAAGCTGACTGGCCAGCAAGCCCCAGGGATATCCTGCTTCTGCTTCCTTAGTGCTGGGATTGTAGGTGTGCACAGAAGGCATGGATCTTTTAGATTCATAGGTTCTGAGGAACCACAGATGGACTGAACCATCTCCCAGCCTTCCCTGAAGCTCATTAATCCGACTAGAGCCGGTTCTCCTGTACTCTCTTCTCAACTGAACATTTGAATTTCTGGAATAACTGATCAGATTGCAGACAAATGGTGGCCCCACCAAGGCTACCATCCTCTGCATTTGATGCCCTGAGTTTTCAATGACATAGGAAGGGCAGAACCCAATGTATGATGTGATCAATACTGCCAGAGTGCCATCTGGAAGTTCCAAAACCAGGCCAGGTACCTTGTATCCCTGGTTGATGCCATTGATGAACTGCTGGGGTGGTGGGTTCCACAGGAAGTGCACGGTGGTGGAATTCACAGCTTCTGCCTGCACGTTCTGGGGGGGTGCAGTAGGCACTGTTCCCATATGGAGGTGGTAGGCAGCAACACAAGTGGGGAGAAGATACAAAAAAGAAACCTCAGTCACAACTCAGGATTCAAGAGCAGATGGGAAGGGAGGTGAATGTCTCCCAAGCTAATCCTCGTGTAACAAAGAAGGAGAATTGGTCCATTTCTTATTTTCTGTGGGAGAGCTGTTTCTTTAGGGCAGAGGCAGGAAACTGTATCTGACCACTGTCTCATCCCACAGACTTCCCACAGATCTGAGATGAACAACACACTAAACCCTTATTTCAACTCTTATTCTTCAATTACCCCTACGGCCACCTCAAATCATCACAGCTGTCTAGAATGGCCTTACGCTTGCTGCTATGTTCCAAGCTCCCCTCCCCATTCCCAGTTAGTTTTTATTGTTCACTTGATATAACCTGGGAAGAGATACACTCAACCGCAGAACTACCCAGATTAGATTTGTCTGTGGGGATTGTCCTGATTGATGATTGATGTAGGAGGGCCCAGCCCACTTGGGCAGTGCCATTCCTAGGCAGGTGAACCTGGGTTCCATGTTATAAGAAAGCTAGCTGAGCGTGAGCTAGTGAGCAGAGTTTCTCCATGGTTTTTTGCCTCCAGTCCCTGCCCTGAATTACTTCCCTAAGTGATGAACTGTGGCCTGGAAGTAAAGCCAAACAAACACTTTCCTTTTCTAAGGTGCATTAGTGTTATCATGGTGTGACATATTAGTGACATCATCATAGTGACAGAAATTCACAGAGCTAGAATTCTCTATGTATGTGAATGTGTGTTTGTATGTAGTTGCACATGTGTGTGCAGGGGCACATGCCTGTGGAGGTCAGAGGCCAACCCCAGGTGTTGTTCCTCTAGCCCTGTCCATATTATTTTTTATAAAGATTTATTTATCTTTATGTGTATGGGTGTTTTGCCTGCATGTGTGTCTGTGTGCCATGTGTGCCTGGTGTTCAGGGAGGTCAGAGTAGGTACTGGATTTACTGGGACTGGACTTACGCATGGTTCTGAGTTGACACGTGGGTACTGGGAACTGAACCTGGGTCCTTGCAAGAACAAGTGCTCTCAACCATAAGCCATAGCTCCAGCCTCTTCTATTGTTTCTGTTTGTTTGTTTGCTTTTTGTTTGCTTTTTGATGCAGGTTGCCAGAGAGAATTACTTAAGGGGGGGGGACCTGGAACTCACTGATTAGAATATGCTGGCCAGTGAGCCTTAGGGACCTACAAGTATGTGTCTCTATGTCTGGGTTTTTAAACAGAGGGTTCTGGGGGTCACACCCAGGTGTTTGTGCTTTTTAAGGCAAGCACTTTACAGAATGAGCTACTGTCCCAGCTGCCCAAGAGACTCAGAGGAGGAAAGGGCTTATTGACTTTACTTCCAGGTCACAGTTCATCATGGAGGGAAGTAACTCAGGCAGAGATTGGAGACAAAAGCCTCAGAGGAACACTGCCCACTGGCTTGTTCACTGGCTCAAAACCACCACACTCCTCCTATGTGTACTACTGTTCATTCATGCACAAAGAACTATAGGCAACTAAGGGTTGGTTGCTAAGACTGGGAGAAACAGTCTTTCCCTGGGAAGGCAACACCAATTGATTATTCAATACTAAATGGTTAGCTCCGCCCAAGTTATCTACAAGTAACATACACATGGAGCAGGGTGTATTTATGTATTTAGGAATATATATAAATATACATGTATGTCTGTAACAACAATTGGTACAAAAAGGGGGCATACATTTTAAAGAGGGCAATGAGGAACGTATGAGTGGGTTTGGAGAGAGGAAGGGGAATGGGGGAATGATGTAATTATATCATATTATAATCTTAAGAAGTAAGAGAAAAAATCTAAGGGAAAAGGACTTCTGGCTTTGCCCTGCTTCTTTCTTACATTCCTGAGCATCTGCTGAGTCCTGTGATGCCCTCATGGGGCACCGCCCTGGGAGGATGCTCCTGGAGTGTTGAGCAGGGCAGAGCATGCATGTGGCTCTGGATTGCCTACTTGGTTGGACTGAGAAGTGTGGAAAATCCACCCCACTTGTGTCTGTGAAGGTGTTTGCAGGCTCCCAGAGGTTGCTTAGGGGTTGGCTGCCTGCCCTGTTTTGGGCAGCGTCAGCCCCAAGGGCTGGAGTCTATATAACAAAAAGGGAAGAAGGGAGTCTGCTGCTGCAGGTGTGGTCCCTATCCCTGAGAGGTGAGCAGCTGCGCCCCACCATACCCTTCCCCATGATGTCCTGCCTCACCAGTCAGAAACAATGGTGCCAGCTGACCATGGACCATAACCACTCAGCCTAAATGGAGTTTTCCTCCTTTGGATATCTTATAAATTTAAAATGGTACTTATTTATTTGGGAGGAGCCACATGAGTACCTTTGTGATTATGGGGAGGTCAGAGGAAGGTGAAGGAAGAGGAGTGGACTGGAGGAAGGAGAGAAGAGGGCTTGGTGGCACACGCCTTTAATCCCAGCACTCGGGAGGCAGAGGCAGAGGCAGGTGGATCTCTGTGAGTTCAAGGCTAGCCTGATCTACAGAGCATGTTCCAGGAGAGCTAGGACTGTTACATAGAGAAACCCTGTCTTGAAACCCCCCTCCAAGAGAGGGGGGGATGGGAGGGGGAAGGGGTGGGAAAGAGAGTGGAGGGGAGAGAAGGGGAAGACAGAGGGGAGGAGAGGGAAAAAAGAGGGTGGTGAAGGAGGGAATGGCTAATGTGCAACTGGGCTAGGAAAATTTGCTAAGACTACTAAAGGTGACTCTTCAGGAGCTTCAGATGGAAAAACAGGGATGCTTCACACAGAGGAACAAGGGTAAGATGTGTTGTTGTTTCACAGAAGAATCCCACCAGGCATTTGAGGAATAATTAAACAATTATAAGCATTACCCAGACACCCAAGTAAATAAATAAGTTAACATTGCAGACAAGAAAAGAGACCAACAAACAACTATCCCTCATGCATACAAGTTCCAAACACAATCAAGAAAACACTAAAAGATCAAATTCAGCAATATACCACAGTTATAACGTAGCCTTATCTTGTGGGATTTATCTCATAAACAATAGAGTGGCCCAATATTTGACTATCAATCACAGCAAAGTACCAAATCAACTGAATAAAGAAAATCCAATCTTAATAGGGTTAGAATAAGCATTTGATAAATTTTAAGATCTAATCATGATAATAATAATAAAAAAAATACCTCTCTGTCAAGAAGGAATTTAAAAGAACTTGGCAAACTTGATAAAAGGCATCTATAATGCACCTGTGACTGCGATCTCATTTGAGATGAGTGCCTGCCTGGGAGATGCTGCCCTGAGATCAGGGACAAGGGAGGATGGAAGACATCCTATGTGGCTTTTCTACTCTGCAAGTCCAGACCGGTGAAGACAAGAAAAAGGGGGGAGGCAAACTGACAGGGGAGATGCTGTCTACCTATGGGCAATATGACTATCTACACAGAAAATCCTCATCACCTCCAGGAAAGCTCCTAGGACTAAGAGAGGCTGGCAAGACTGCTGGCTGCAAGGTCAAAGCTCAAGAATCAATTCTGTTTCTAAACACAAACAGTAAGTAATTGGAAACTGAAATTCAAAAAAATTGGTTCCCGGGGGTGTGGGGGTGGAGAGGTGCCTTGGTCCTGTCTCAATGAGATGATGGGACAGACTTAGTAGACTTCCTAGGGAAGGTCTTACCCTCTCCGAGGAGCAGATAGGAGGATGGGGGAGTAAGAGGAGCAGGAGGAGAGGAGGGGGCGGGAATTGGGGCAGGAATGTAAAAAATAAATTAATAAAAGATTGGTTCCATTTAGGGAGTTGGGAGACAGCTCAGTTGGTAAAGAGTTTGTTGTACAAAGGAGGAGAGGCCTGGGTTAAGATCTCCAGCACTCACAGTAATAGCGTGGGAGGATCTCTAGTCATCCAGTGTGGCCAAACTAGTAAGCTCAAGGCCAGGGAGAGACCTTGTCTCAAAAACACAAAGTAGACTGTGTGCTGAGGAGTGATACCTAAGGTTGACCACTAGCCTCTGAGCATGTGTGCACATACATGTGATCCCCCCCACAGTCAATCCCATTAAAAATAGCAATGAAAATGTGAAATAGATACAAACCTGGTAACATGTTAGATCTATAATCTGAAAGTTGCAAAAACCACTTAAATACAAACTCTAAATAAATAGCCTGGGAGAGTATTGATGGATTCGAAGATCAGAGAGGCAAAGGGACTGTTCTCCAAAGTAATCCACAAGTTAACACGAGCCCATCAAATGCACAGCCAGACTCTCTTCATAAACAGAAAAGGCAATTTTCAATTCATAGGAGAACACAAGGAACTAGAGTAGCCAAGCCAATTTTGACGAAAAAAAAAAAACTGGATAAACTGCTATGTAATTAAAGATGGTATGAATCTATAGTAACTAAAACAGGTGACCCTGGAAAACAATTGAGTACCATGTCAGCAATGTCAGTGCCATAGAGAGGAACCCAGAAATGAGTCACACAGGTACCAACTGGTGCTCAGAGCAGTACACATAATTCTGCAAAACCTGGACACTTCTATCAAAATATAAAGAGAACTTCCAGAGAGATGTACCTCACGCCTACATGAAAACTGACTCAAGGTGGATCACGGGCTTCTGTGCAAACATATCACTATCAAGCTTCTAGGTAAGATTGCCGTGTCACTGGACCAGGTGACAGCAGGCAGGAATGGTGCCCCAAGGTTCTGCTGTGAGATGAGTCAGAACTGAAGCCCACACAAGGCTGTGTGCAGTGTGCATGGCAGCTTCAGTCTCCTCCCAACCCCAATTCCACTGGTGGATGGGGGACAAATGGTGCGGCACCTGTGGGGTGACAGTTACTATTGATTATCAAGTGGATAGGATCTACCGTCATCTGGAAGAGGTGCGTCTGGGCATGTCTATGAGAGAGTTCCCAGACTGTGTTAACTGCTGTGGGAAGACCCATCCTCAACAAGGGCAGCGCTGCCCCAGGGATCCTGGACTGAACAAACAAGAGGAGAAAGTGAGCTGAGCACCAGCATCCGTCTCTCTCTGCTTCCTGACTGTGGATGTAGAGTGATCCTGCTTCATGCCTTCCCCCACCATAGTAGAGGATAGAGGTTACCCACAAACTGCACCAACACCAACCCTTCCTTAAGTTGCATTTCTCAGCAACAGGAAGAACAACCAATACACAGGGTCAAATACTGTCCAGGAACAAAGGGAACCATCTGTTTTCACACATGAACACATGTGATCCCACCAGTAAAGGGTGAGGTAGGAGAAGCAAGAGTTCAAGGCTAGCCTCAGTTATGTAGTAAGGCTACATGGATGGGATCCTGTCCTGAAACAAGCGACAAATCACATGCACTGCTACTGGAAAGGAACCATTTGGAAAGACTCCATATTGGATTCTACTTGGTAGTCAATCGAAGGCAAAACTCATTGGACAGAAGCCAAGTGGCTGCTGAGGGTGGTATTGGTTGGAGGTGTGAATGCAAAGGGGCAGGACTAGGAAGCTGAGATCACGTGAGTGACCTGTATCAACCACTGTAGTGACTGTGAATGGAAAATCCAGTCTAAAACGTGACACTGTATACCACTGAAGGGAAACTATACCACTAGTGATCTCAAACATATTAATAAGTCTTCAATAGAAACGGCACTCTCTCTGCCCCCCCCACGTGTGTGTGTGTGTGTGTGTGTGTGTGAGGAGAGAGAGAGAGAGAGAGAGACAGAGACAGAGACAGAGAGACAGAGAGACAGAGAGAAGGCAAGATGTTGTTCTTCAGGTGTTGTACATTTTGTTTTATGAGACAGGGTCTGTCATTGGCCTGGAGTAGCCTAGCCAGGTAGGGCTAGGTCAGCTGGTCCCTGAGGCACCAGAGAACTGCCTATCTCCATCCTATCTCCATCTCCCCAGAGCTTGGATTGCAAGCATGAGCCACCAAGCCTGGTTGGGTGTTTAGGTTAGCATGTGTCCTGGAGTACTGAACTCAGCTCCTCATGCTTGCACAGCAACTGAGTCATCTCCCCTGCCCCCCCCCCCAGAGAAGAGATTCATGTCCATGATGGTGATGGGGTTGTTGGATATACTTTCTGGAAGTCTGCAGGTGAGGGGATGTGGGTGGGGATTTGGGAGGGCATGGGTAAAGTCCACAGATCCTGTACTGGAGAAGTCACACATGTGTTATCATGGGCAGTTCCCAGGAAGCTTCCCTTGCCACTGCCAACACAGCACGGAAGCCGCTTCCAGCTGCCACTGAATGAATGACACTTCTAATACTAGTCCACCAAAGTGCTGCTGATCCTTGACATCAAAGCATAAAGTGGTTAGTGATTTAGACCTCTACATTTGAAGCTGGCCTGTATGCAGCAGCAGAAACAAGGGCAAGTGGGGCTCGGGAGATGACTCGGTGGCTAAAGTGTTGGCTGTGCAAGCATGAGAACTGGTTTGGATTTCAAGTGATCACATAAATTTAGGGTGTGCTTGGCAGCTTGCCTATATTCCAGCCTTGGAAGGCAGAGACAGGAATCCCCAGTGCAAACAGGCTAGCCAGATCCATGTGTTCTGAATCACCATAACCCAGAAACACCACTGTCAAGCTATCCCTGGCTGAAACTAAGAGCTAAAGTGACCCCTGCCTGCAGGAGACTTTCTCCAGTGTTCTGTCACTGCCACGGGAACCAGACTCCCTCTGCCCTGTTGTTCTCCATGGCAGTCTGGGTGATTCTGCTCCAGCATTCCATCAGCCCCAATTACCGCCTGCACAGTTCCGGCATGCTTCCCTGCCACATGTTCACCTCTCTAAAATAAGCCAAGGAGCAGATGTTCCATAAACGCATTTCACATCATTTAAGAAGAGTCATTTCCTGAAGTTTCAAGACCAAGTTTGCACCTTCACTTTGCACCTTCACTTTGATCCCTGTCAGGTGGGGAAGCCCTGTCCTTTATCCCTCAGGGAGGCCTAAGAGCACCAAACATTAGTGATGACTTTCCTTGGTTGAGCCAACGAGGAAGCTGCTTCCGGTCTGTGAAGGTTAATTTTGGTTGCCAACTTGACTGTATCTGGAACGAACTAAGAAACTCGGCTCTTGATGAGTCTTGAAGAATTAACAAGATGAGGGAAGCTTTCCTGGGGTGGATAGTTTCTGGAGGCCACCCAGACCTAAAGGCATATGAGGGAAGAGCTGCTGCTTTTGCCTGCCTGCCTTCGCTTCTTGCTGGTGAGTGTATCTACTCTGTGGCTGCCTCCAGCGATGCCCTAGCCAACCTCTGCTGACATCAGAACTCAGGTCTCTGTCCTTCCAAGAGGGACTAGAGACCATATGTACTCTAGGAATCCTCCAGGCCTTCAGTGACAGGTTAGGACAGCTGAGACCTCCGACTTCACGGGCTGAACATCTACTGGGCTGTCAGCATCTTCAATGTGCAGACAGTCATTGTATCTGCATCTAGTAAGTGCCTTTTGTGATATACATTTATTCTGTTGCTTCTGTTCCTCTAGAGAATCCTCACATATGCATGCACTTTCCCTTGAGTCCTAACAAAATAACAAAGCAAATTAAACAATCCTTTCCGCTGAGCTACCTTGCCTCTGGAGCCATGGCATCCTACGCTCTGGCTCTGCCTCTCCATCTGTAGCCCCGGATGGATGCCTGTTGTCACCCTGGGCTTTAGTAAGACATCACCCATTCTTCTGGGCTTCTTGTGTTTCCCAGATCCTTGGCTTCCTTTTCTCTTAATCATTGTCATTAGAAATGACTCATGTATTTGAGGACAATGGAACCAAAAATTCCTTCAAGAGGGACAAGAAAAAAGCTGCAGCCAGTAAGGCCTTCCAGGCAGTGTTTTCAAAGGAGGGAATGACTGTGGCAGGAGAGGTCTTCATTAGTGAGGTGACTTCACCCTGGCCCATGTGGAGAAAAGACAGGCTTTGGTCCACAGGTCCTGGAAGAGCGAGGGCCACAGCCTGTGTTCTGAAGAGCTGGCTGGCTTCCAGCCTAGCTCTCCTCACAGACTTCCTGATGGAAGCTGTCACCTCCTGCTGCTCAAAGACCAGTGAGGATATTTTCTCAGGACCTGTACTCCAAAGGACAGTCCTCTAGCAAACTCAGCCTGCTGGAGTGATAGGGTCTTTTTTGGTTTATGCAGGAAAAAAAAAAAAAAAAAAAAAAGGAGGGGCTGGGCATGGTGGTGCACGCCTTTAATCCAGCACTTGGGAGGCAGGTGGATCTCTGTGAGTTCAAGGCTAGGCTGGCCTATCAAGGGCAGCATTTCACTAAATAATTGCACCCCTGCCCCAGCCTGGGTCTGTTACACATGGCCTGTGTAACCTCCACTATTCACAGACCCAAACACAAGTTCTGCTATGCCAGGGACCTTAGATAAGGAAGCTAATAGGGAAAAGGCAAAGGCAGAGGAGCAGCGTTAGATGGGAGTAGGAGGGTGGTGGGACCGCGGACATGTCCAGAGGTGAAGAGGAGACAATGGCTGTGATGCCACCAGAGGTGGGATTTCTGCAGGTGAGGGAAGGAGAGGCTGGGCAGGGCGGAGTGGTCCTCCACGGTGCCTGGGGTGGGTCACATGGACCATGGGACACCAATGCCATATTGCACACAGCACACCTTGCTTCCAGCTATTCGAACTTCGAAGCTGGAAGAGTCACACCTTTGAGCTCTATGCAGGCATTGCAGGTGACTAAATGAAAAGGTGGTATGAAGACCATAGCTATGACATTCTAAGGCCTAGCCCTGGACACGCTGAGTAGCTGCACACCAAGTAGTCATAGAAAAAAAGGAGGGGATGAGGAACCACAAAATCTATCGGTGTCCTTCAGCAAGCGGTACTGCAACAAACTGGACTTCTTCCCCCAAACCAATGATGTGAGATTACAAACTGATTCCCATAGGAAACCCATTAGGGTGATTGCTAAGTTAGAATTCCCCAGAAAACTTATTTCAACTTCAGACTCTGCTTTACATGTAATGAACTCAGTTTCATCTCTGATAATTGCTGGTGTGTGAGCCATGTGCATTATCTATGCATTTGAGTATGTGTGTATGCATGCACACACACCTGCATGTTCATAGCTGTGTTTCTGTACATTTCTCTGATCTGGACATGGTGGCCTCTTGTTACTCAGACAACTCCTCTCTTTGCATTAATATAAAGATTCAAGGTTCTTGCCTTCATGGAGCTAGAGTCCAGTGGGAGAAGCAAAAGTTTAGGACTCTGGACAGTAAATGCTGCCAAGAAGGGAAGCAGAAATTTTCTTAGGAATGACCCTATGGAGGAGGTCATCCCGGAGACAGATCATTAAGTGAAAATTGCTAAATTTAAAACAAAGCTCCAATACAGGCTCTCACTAAGCACTGTGGTGTTGGGTTGCCCCTCGAAGTGACAATAAGCATACTCTGGCGGCAAATAATGTTATCCCTGTGTATCTTCAGAGTCAGAGGCACAAGCCACCTTGTTGCAGATGTTCAAAGAGCTTTGCAGACTGGAGAAGGAACCATTGCAAGACTCCTACCCCATCTCAAGTACTCATCCGGGAGTCCACAGCAGCCCCGCTCAGCACCCCCAGTGTAACTCCTTAGACAGTTTTCTTAATCCATAAGCCCCCTCGCTCTTCTGCAGTACACTGGGTTTTTGTTGTTGTTTCTGTTTGTTTGTTTGTTTTTGAGACAGGTCCTATGCAGCCCAAGCTCACCTTGATCCTCCTGCCTCCATCTACTGAGGCCTAGGATTATAGGTGTACATAGCCACACCCAGTTTATTCTCTGTTGTACCTCCTAAAGGGTTTTTTTTTTCCCCTCACTGGACAGAGCCTATTGGCCCCTTCTGTCCCCTGGATACTCATTACTCATAGGTACACACAGCAGAGAGATTATTTCCAACCCTCAAAATGTCTAGCCTGGGGCTGCTGAGTCAGGCCCTTTCTCATGCTCACTGCTCGCTCTAGCTCCCTTCTCAGGAACTGTTCTTTTCTCCCCACAGTCCCTATGTCACCAGGAGCTGACTTCCATACTCCATAAGGCATCATTGTGCCACCTGGGTGGCACAGCATGGTGATCAGCTGATCAGTAAACTTGTCCTTTTTCACGGAAGGGTATGGTCAGGGTCACAGGTTCCCTTAGGTCTACAGCTACACGTCTTTGTTGATGGAGTTGTGGAACACTGTGCTCTGAGCACAGCCATTGCATCACTATCAGTAGCTGTGACTCCCAAAAGATACTCCAAATGGGGCCTGTTGGCATTCCCTTGCTGCAGGTGGGGTGGGAATGCTATTATCACCCTTCATCTGAGATTCTGGCCACTCCCTCCTGCTGCACACTCTGCCCCAGCTGTACATTGTCCTGGGTCACAGGAGATGCTATATATAAAGTGTTAAAGGGTAACTGAAGGCATCAGGACTCCCTGCACATGCAGCCACAGGGAAGTTGTCACCTATGGTGGGGTAGATTTTTGAGTGGTGTGGCTGCTCTGGGGCCCTCCATGATCCTGTAAGTGACCCCTCACCCATGTTCTGTTAGTAAACACAATCAACTCATTGATTCTGTAAGCTAGACTAGGGCGGAATAGTTATTTTGGCCTGCTGCTGGCATGCTGCATGGGATAGGTAGATGTGGTTCGTGTCTCGTCAGGCAAAGTTCAGACAATAGATAGTGACTGTGATCAAGGCAGGTCTCCCCATCCCCAGCGACACCATCATGTCTAACTGACATTTCAAGTTACTCCTGCTACAGTGCATTTCCCTGTTTCCACCATGAATCTAACAAAGTGATTTATTTTTTACTTCTGACTCTGGGGTGGGATCGAAGACAGACACTTCAGCTGTGACCTTCACAATCCTCATATTGTCTCCATTTTGTCTGAATTGCTGCCCCAAAATGAACATCAGATGTAGCCGCCAGAGACATCTTCCAAGTGTTGACCTATCATGCCAGGACTCTTAGGGCATCGCTCATCATGGGAGTTCATCATTCTTGTCACTCATTCTCTCCTTCATCTTATCTATAGGGTGCTTATAGATGAATTAATGAGTGAGTGAATGAATGAATGAATGAATGAAATTCAAGCCCAGAAGAAATGTGGACCTATCAATGTAGTAACCTTACCCATAAAGGAAGCAGGTTGGCAGGACAATGCAGTGGTTTGAATGGGATGTCCCTCACGAGTCTCACCATTTGAGTACTTGGTCCCTAGTTGGTGGCTATTTAGGGAAGATTAGAAGCTAAAGTCCTGCTGAAGGAAGTATGTCACTAGAGGTGGGCTTAGAAGTTTCAGAAGACTCACACTCCATTTCTAGTTAGTTCTTTCTGCTTCCTGCTTGTGGATTGAGACGTGAGCTCTCCGCTCCTGCTCCCGTACCATCCTGCCTTGCCTGCTGCCACACTGCTCACCCTGATGCTGACGATTACTTGCCCTCTGGAACAAACCCAAACAAACCATCCTTTCTATAAGTTGCCTTGGTGGTGATGTTTTATCAAAGCAGCAAAAAAGTAACTAAGATGACAGGATGCCACTCTGAAGGACAGACAGGGTTCTGCATGCTGCTTCCTGAGACTCTAGGTTGCTTTCTTTCTGGAGAAGCCCAAAGTCTACCCTCCACCATGTGCCCAGAGCCTTGCATTTCCTCAGTGTCCCTTATTTTTCAGCGGTGATTTCATTGTATGTGCTTGTGTGTGTGTGTGTGTGTGTGTGTGTGTGTGTGTATGTGCGTGCGCGCGTGCGCATGTGTGTGTGCATGTGCAGGTGGTGTGCACACGTGTACACATGTTCTGTATATGTTCATGTGAGTACAGATGCGTATGTCTATATGCAAGTGGATTTCGTCACTGTGGGTGTCATTCCTCATGCATTCTCCATCTTGTCTTTTGAAACAAGGTCTTTCACTGACCAGGAACTCAACAAGTAGGCTAGGCTAGCTGGCCAGTGAGCCCCTGGGATCCACCTATCTCCACCTCTCCAGTTCTGGGACTACAGGTACTGTGTCCTCACAATGTTTTTTTTTTAAGTGTGTGTTCTGAGGATAGAATTCAGGTCCTCCTGCTTGCTCAGTGGGCACTTCACTGACTGAGACATCTCTCCAGGTCCCTCCTCAGACCCTTTTTGTGATGTTCTCCATCCCTTGTCAGAAGTGAAGGTTTTAATCTTCTCAATAGGGAGGCAGATCAAAGCCAGGGAACAAGAATGGCATAAAGAGGCTGGTGCTTGACTTGAAAGGAGCCAGTCTGTCCTTGGCCACTTCCTCCCAAAGTGCTGAAGACGCAAAGCAAGCTCAGCAACCACCCCAAATGGAGTCTCCTTCTGACACGTGCACAGCTTTACCGGTTAACCTTGGTGTGAGCAGCTTAACCCACTTCTGCATGGAATCGATCCACAGCTGTCGCTGGATCTTAGGAAACCCCACCCCTGGGGGTTTTGGAAACAGAGTGAGGGCTCCTCCTGGCAATGCCACTTCTCTGTAGTCACACTCAGGGATAGTATGTGTGATGGGTTTCAGCATCCTAGCTGAGCCTGGGCCGGTTCACTAGCGATGGAGATTCTCCTTTGAGATGTCAGTCAGGGCTGTGGCTCTAGTTCTGTGAAATGATATTCTTCTACTCTGGGCCTCGGAAGGAGGCCCTCAAAGTTACAGCATGTACCAGAGTCAACCAGAGGTGGAATGAAACACTGGTTAGGTGCCTCCTGCCTCAGAGGGGCAGATTCTTGGGGCCCTGGCCAGAAAAGGCAGATTTAAGGAGCACCCAGGGCAGTGTTTCTCAAGCTGTGGGTGCTGACCTTTGGGAGGGGTGTCGAGTCATCTTTTCACAGGGGTTATAATCAGATATCCTGCATAACAGATACTTACATTACAATTTATAACAGCAGCACAATTACAGTTATGAAGCAGCAATGAGATAATTGTATGATTGTGGAGGGGTCATTATCACGTAAGGAACTGTATTAAAAGATGGCTGCATTAGGGAGGTTGAGAACCACTGCTCTCAGGAGTTACTGGTCTGTGGACCATCTTTGAGGTTACTATCTGAGGCCCTTGTCTCAGTTATTTTCTACTCCCCTCCCTCATTCTTCCTTCCTCTCTTCCTGTTTCCTTCCTCCCGTCCTCTCCTTTCTTTCCATCCTTATTTTGGCCTTCCTTCCCTTCCTTTACCCTTTTTCCTCCCTCCCTCCCTCCCTCCTCCCTCCTCCTCCCTCCCTCCCTCCCTCCCTCCCTCCCTCCTCCCTCCCTCCTCCCTCCCTCCCTCCCTCCATTATTACTTATATCTCTGGATACAGCCTAATTACTTAACAGAGAAAACCCACATGCCTCCCTCATTTCTGAATAGTCATGCTAACTGTTCCCTGAGGGACTTTCGATGACAACACCAGGTCAGAACTCCCTGCAGCTCACGTGAGCAGTTTTGTTTTCACCCTTGATATGTCCTATAAGTCAGGTGACAACAAAGCTCATTTGAGACGTCCTCCAGGCAGTGCTGGCTGTCACTAAGAGTTGCTTCCTTTTCACCTGTGTCAGCCTCCATCAGTGGTAGATGTAATTTAAAGGCAATGGTTAAATCCACTTGCCCAGAGTGCATGAGGCCCTCCCTGGGTTCAATCCCCAGTGTGTGATTTGGATGCAAATGTCTTTCATGTTCCTGTGTTTGAACACGTGGTCTCCAGAAGCTAGTTCTGTTCTGAGAAGTTGTGGAAGAATTATTGGAAGGAGGCTCAAAGGGAGAAGTGGCCACTAGGGGAAGGCTAGAGGGTTAAAGGCCAGCCACACTTCCTGTTCCCCCAGTTTCCTGCTCCGCCAAGGTGTGAACAAGGAGACCCTTTTCCTTCTGCCACAACTGAGAGCCACTTCACTGCCACAATGGACTGTATCTCCTCAAACCATGGGCCTAACAGAAACTTAAGTCACCTGTCAGTCACAGCAATGACACAGCCTGGGAGAAAGGAAGGAGGGGCGGGGGGAAGGAGACAGGGAGAGAGGAAGGAGGGAGGGAGGAAGAAGGGAGAGAAGGAGGGAGGAGAGAAGAGAGAGGGGAGGTGTGAGGGAGGGAGAGAGGGAAGGAGGGAGGGAGGGGAAGAGAGGGAGGGAGGGAGAGGGAGGGGAGGAGAGTGAGGGAGGAGGGAGGGAGGGAGAAGGAAGGAGGCACAAAAGGTTAATTAAAAGAAACCTTGGGCTGGAGAGATGGCTCAGTGGATAACAGTGCTTGGTGCTCCTGCAGAGGACCCGAGTTCAGTTCCCAGCATTCCTATCAGGTGGACCACAACTGTATGGAACGCCAGCTTCAGGCTTCTAGTGCCCTCTTCTGGCATCCAGGGGCATTGAACCAATGCCCAGACCCCCCACCTCCGCCCCCCCACGTATGCATAAAGCTCCAGTAACACTATGGAGGGGAAAGCTGTGGGGTTTCGTGGGCAGAAGGACATGGGCCCCAGGTCTCTGTAGTAAACAGGCAGAGCCCTGTGTCCTGCTCATCTCCTATGAGACCTGCCATGCAGCTTGGCAGCACAGAGGAGCCCTAGGCGATGCAGCAGCACTGGTTGAATTCAGCACAGTGCGAAATTATGGCTCACTGTACAACGTGACTTTTATATGTTAACATGCCCAGTTGTATTATTAAGATAACACTATCTCATCTGTTACAGATAAACCATGAAATTGTGGGTATTAACAGGATAACATGCATCATTTCTTCTGTTATTACCCTCAAGAGCAAGGTCAACTCTCCTGGTGGAGGCTGTGGTACATATAATTCTTATTGTTGGTGCTTGTTTAGTTGTTTGCTTGTTTGTCTTTGAGACAGAATCTCATGTAGCCTTGGCTAGCCTTGAACTTACTATGTATCCAAGGATGACCTTGAATTTCTGATCTTCCTGCCTCCACAGGCTTGCACCACTATTCCTGTCCTACATCACGCTGGGGATGGAACTCAGAGCTTTTTGCATTCTAGGCAAGCACTCTACCGACTGAGTCACAGCCTCAGCCATCACATGCTATTCTTTAGGGAGCTGCAGACTGCATAGTCAACATTCAGGGGACAAAAGTGTCTGAACTCTGGCTCCTGCATGGGGCTGTGCTCTACGAGGACTGCGCTTCTGTGTTCCCTCCTGGAAGGCAGGATGTCATCTCCTCTATGTGGCTCTGGGACCACTCTGCCCAGAGATGACTCTCCTCATTCTGATGATGTTCAAGGTTAGAGCTCGTCCCAGCTACACCGCAGAAAAGAGCTGGCTGGGAGCTGCTTCTGGCAGTTTTGCAATCCCATGCAAGATGGCGTGGGCATTTGCCACAATGGCATGTCCTGTTTTCCCTGCTCTAAAAGGATCCAATTTATAATACTAGGGACAGAGTTATCCATCTGACCTTACTGTGTATTCACGTGCTTCTGTTACTCCTAGTACCCTGGTGGAATGAAATGTATATGCCTTTCAGACAGGAGATGGAAGCTCATTAAATGCAAGAATTACTGGCTGCCCGCTAGCAGGTGGATGTGCATATTACAATCTATATGCTGGCTGTTATTGTTAATTCCAGGTCATTCTGGGCTACAGCTGAACTCTTGTGTTGTTTGTTTCTTGCAGTTTCTGATACACCCGGATGTTCACACTTCATTAAACATCTCAAGCACATCATAAGGGCAACAAATCTTTTGTAAATACTCTTGAGCTTTTTTTTTTTAAACAGCCTTTACAAGGAACTAACACTTTACAAGTTCCATGTGTCTCCTTCTAAACTTATTTTTTTCCTCAGTTCTTAATGAAGCTTCTTCCCTCAGGTTGGCTTTCTTAGTGGGTAAAGGTGTTGCCTAGGCCACTGGGGAGGAAACCCCACCAGAGGACCCTGCATGTTACAATACCAATCTGCCAAACAAGATGTACCCATTGGTATAATAGTGGCATGGCTGTTACTGGAGTAGTTCACTACTTTCTTACTGGACTTGGGGTTCACTCCAAAGGAGGGACTCATCTGATACCGTGAGCCTGGTCAAAGCCCATGGGTGGGGAATTTGTAGGCCTTAGGGAGGAAGCTACTACTGTCACTATAGCATACTGGGTTGCATGCATGCACATATACAAAATAATAACCCCACACGAAGCAAATAGTAACTACATGTAAGATTCACCCAGAGATGATGGAAAGATGGAATACCCAGTGGTTATTGTGGCAGGTAACTGATGTCATTCTGTAAATGTTTCTCTTATAGGTTAATGAATAAAGCACTGTTGGGCTATAGGGATGCAAGATAGGTGGGCTAGGAGACAAGGAGGATTCTGGGAGACGTAGTAGAAAGGGGTCGAAATGGAGAATGCAAGAGGAGTTAGAGGTCAGGACCCTCACTCTAATAAGATAAGACAAAGACCACATGGAAACACGTAGATTGATAGAAATGAGTTAATATTTAAGATAGAGCTAGCCAATGAGAAATTCTAGGAGCAGGCCAACAGTTTCATAACTAATACAGTGTCTCTGTGTGTTATTTGGGGCTGACGTGGCAGTGGGACCAGGCTGGTGGGAATGTGCACTTTACAGGTAACAACTTGTGACTGAGCAGGCAAGGAACTACTTCCCAGACACAACTCTGAAAACGAGAAACAAGAGAGCAGCATTCTAATTATTCTTAGTGTGCCCTGTTTGACGCTATACTATGACAGCAAGTTCAAGTCCAAGTCCAAGGTGTGTGTGTGTGTGTGTTTACACAATTTTCCTGCTGTTGACTTGATGAATGAACATTGTTCCTTAGTGGCAGAGCCACAGTTAAGTTGCCAGGCTCCAATACATAACCCCCTGCCCGTGCTAACACAAGTGACCCTAAATAAACTCAGTGAATCACAAAACAAGTCATGACAGTAGGAGGAGGAGGGTTACTGGGAAGAAGTAGTCTGGGAGGAGTAAGAGAGGGCAATGGGATAAATATGATCAATATATGAAATTGTCAAAGACCATGTCATAAAATATAAAGGAAGTGGCAAGCCTGAGCTTTCCCATCTTGGTTACAGTTTCTGTTGCTGTGCTAAAACACCATGACCATAAGCAGCCCAACGTTTGTTTCATCCACACCACAGTCCATCATCAAAGGAAGTCTGGACAGGAACTCAAGGAAGGCAGGAACCCTGAACCAGGACCTGAAGCAGAGGCCATGGAGGAGAGCTGCTTACTGGCTTGCTTCCACAACTTTCTCAGTTTGTTTTCGTATGAGGTGGCACGGCCCACAATGGGTTGACCCTTCACATACCAATCCTCAGTCAAGAAAACATCTTGTCCCCAGTCTTGTCTTCAGGCCAGCCCTACGGAAGCATTTCCTTGATTAAGATTCCTCTTCCCAGATGACCCTGCTTTGTGTCAAGTTGACACACAAGCTTCCTTACTGTTCTCTGTGTGGCCCACTCTCCATGCCAGCCTTGGGCTGAGCTGCATTTACACACACACACACACACACACACACACACACACACACACACACACACACACTCTTGCCTACTGGTCCATGTGGGACCAGGTTACCACCGTGAGCTCTCTGCAACATTGAGCAGTGCATCTCCTGGTCATACAGGGTGAAGCCTCCAGGGAGACAGTCAGGCCTCTACCCTGCAGGGGCATTTCCAGCTGAGCATGGAAGGAAATGCTCTCAGCTCTGGCTCCTGTGTGGGCTGGAGTCTATGAGGGAGGTGCTAGGGGCTGTGCTTTGGGAAGGAAGGATGCTGAACATACCCACTCTTTGTACCAACTTCTCACCTAGTTTGTTTTCTGCTGCTGCAGTGAAACACTCCAAACAAAAATGACTTAGGGGAAGGAAGGGTTTACTTCATCTTATACTTTCAGGTCCTCAGACCATCAGGGAAGTCAGAGCAGAAACTTGAGGTGGGATTTTGAAACAGAAATTGTGGAGGAATTTTGCTTACTAGGTGGCTCACAGGTTTGTGTTCATACTAATTTTTTTTAAAATGTGTGTGGGTGCTTTCATCTGCATGTACAACTATGTACCACATATGTGCATTGCCCTCAAAGGCCAAAACAGGGTATTGGAGCCACTGGGACTGGGATTACAGATGGATTTGAACTATCATATGGACGCTCAAAATTGAACCTAGACCCTCTTGAAGAGTACCCAGTGCTCTCAAGCCCTGAACCATATCTCCAACACTCAGGTAGCTTTCTTTATACAGCTCAGAGCCATCTACTTAAGGATGGTGCTCCCCACAGTGGGCTGTGTGCTCCCACACCAATCATCAGTGAAAAACAACCGCTCATAGACATGACCACACGGGTCAATCTGATCCAGGAAATTCTTCAATTGAGAACCTTTTCCTAGATGACTCTATATTGGATGGAATCAACCATAAAACCTAAGCAGGACATTCTACCTCTGTCAATTTGCTACACAAACATATTCACTGTGAAACTATGATCTTCCCTTTCATGTTTGTCCCCAAGATCTCATGTTAATATGGCAATATAAAACATAACTTTAAAAGTCCTAGTCTGTAAAAATTCCAATGCTTTAAAAGCACAAGATCTCACTAGAAATTAAAAATCTCTTCATTTTGGGGTCCTATAAAAATCAAACACAAATCACACTTCCTGGCAGCACTCAAACCTCCTTGCCCTTACATTCTTGAGACAGATGGAGGAGCCAGGTCGAAAGCAGGCATAGGGTTGGCAATGGAGGCCACCTTGTCATAATATGGAGTGGTGTAACAGAAACCAATGCTGTCTAGTTTTAATCAGTCATCCCTTTATGCCTTGTTTGTTTATGTGTTGGGTGCTGCACTTGGGCTTGAGAACAGAGATACAAAAGAGACCACTCAGACACAGTCCTTCCCAAGGTCAGCTGCAGGGTCCAGATGCTGGAACCCACACTCCCTCCACTCTGTGCCTATGCTCAGGGGCTCTGCCCACATCTGTGTTTAACTTATAGCTGAGTATAGTCACCACCCAAATCCTAATGAATTCTAAGTCCGGTGGGAGCATTTTTTTTGAAAAGGATGGCAGTCAAATCAGACAGATACCAACATTGCTCAGTTCATCATTCTTTAAGCTGTAGGATACAAATGACTAGTGGATCAGGAAATCAATTCAGTGGCCTCAGTGTGTGTGTGTGTGTGTGTGTGTGTGGTTATGCATCTCAAATTTGAGGTCCACACTGGATGTCTTTCTCAATCACTCTCTACCATAGTTAGATGGTCCCTCGCTATTTAGCCCTGGCTAACCTGGACTCTCTATATAGACCAGGATGGCTTTGAACTCCTATAGATCTGTCTGCCTTTGCCTCTGCTTCTTGAATGCTGGGGTTTAAGGTTTGTGCCACCACCACACCTGACTTTCCACCTTATTTTTGAGTGAGATTGAACCCCCCTTCCCACTGAACTTGGAGCTCCTTATTCAGGTAGAATGGCTGCCCAGCAAGCCCCAGGGATCCTCCTGTCTAGGCCTCTCCAGTGCTGGGATTATAGGCGTACACCAACATGCCTGGCCTTTCTTCATGTGTAAGTGTAGGGGATGTGAACTCAGGTCCTCATTCTTGCATAGTAAGAAGCACTTTACCTATGGAGCCATCTCTAGCCTGTATAGTGGCATTTCTAGTGAAGCAGAATGAAACAGAATGGAAACTATCAAAGAGCCTGGTGAAGTAACTGTTTCTGTTTCATGCATATGTGTGTGTGCAGAATTTGTGTGTGTGTGTGTGTGTGTGTGTGTGTGTGTGTGTGACACACAGAGCAAGTGTGTGTATGCACATGTGAGTGTGCACACGTGTGTGTGTGAAAAACAGATTTCTTATTGTATGTTGCAATGAAAAATTCCCAGTGCCCACTGCACAGCCACTTGTCATGTGAGTGTGAGAAAGTGACATCTGCTTTCTTTTTATTTCACATACAAGCTACAGAGAAAACCTGAGAGCCATTCCCACCAGGCTTGATATATGCAGAATGTAAAAAATGAACAGCAAATTCTGGCGATGGCAGAGCATTGCGGTAGTCTGGGAGGCAGGCTGAGCAACGTTTATTTTCCAGCTATATGTTCTGGGGGAATGACAGTCATCTCTCTGAGCTTCCATTTATTTTCCTCTGTAAAACAGGGAGGCACATGGTCTCAGTGTCTATTAATAGATGGTAAATGAAATCAGGTAATGAGCAGAAAAGTACAGCCAAGATAAAAGATGCTGGTGGCACAGTACAGTGTCATCCCTGGAAACACGGCTAGGTGAGCCTCTCCATTCCTGCAAACTCCAGGAGACCACATTAAGCCCTCACCCAATAGATTAGCCTGTATCTACTCTGCTTGGCTTTTAGGATTTTTGGTAAGTCTGGAAGAATCTGGAACGTTGTGCTGTTGAGAAGGGAGAGCCTGAGGTTAGAACATCTCTGGGGTTGAGAAACAAATCTTTTGTGCAATGTTATTTAATGCCACAGTGAGGATTTCCCAAAAGGGGATCAGAACGGGACTTTGCAAACGAGTGTTCATTTATAATCCTTACTTTAGAAAACCTTTTAAAGCCCAAGTGAGCACTTAGGAGCTTTGCTAATGTTCTCAAAATGTGGATAACCAAATGTTTTTTTCTCCATTTCTTTTAAAATATAAAATATTTCTCCTTTATTACAAGGTAATGTTCTGAGACTAAAATGAATCATGATAGCACAAACATACCTGTTATGAAAAGAAAAATGATAAGAAAAATAAAAGAGGGGAAACACTGGTACACTCCAAGTGGTGATTTATTGTATAATTCATCTTTGAACCTTTGATAGAAAAATCAACATCTGCGTCTTAATGGATGTGCTTTTAAAAATGGATAGAGGGAGTTTGCTAATCTACATGGGCTTGTTTGGGGATACAACTGTAATCTGTTACATTTGTATGTGTGTGTGTATTTATGTATATGCATATATTATAATGTATAATGAATGTGCGTGTGAGTACGAGTGTATGTGTTATGGCACATGTGTGGAACACATACATACATATATTATAATGTATAATGAATGTGCATGTATGAGTGTGTGTGTCACGGCATATGTGATATGTGTGGAACATATATATGTATATATATTATGTGTATATATGTATATATATATATATAATGTGCATGTATGAGTGTGGGTGTGTGTGACTATGGGTATGTGGGTGTCATAGCACATGTGTGGAAGTAAGAAGATGACCTGTGTGTCAGTCATTGCCTCCTACCTTTTTTGACATGGGATCTGTTCTGCATTGCTGCTTGAATGCCACTGGCCACTTCTGCCTCTGCCTTTCACCTCCTGGCATAGCACACTGAAATTAGAGACATTTGTGCTACTCTGGCTGGCTTTTCTGAGGGTCCTGGGGGTCTGAACTCAGGACATCAGGCTTATTATGCAGCAAGCACTTCACCTACTTCATCATCTTCCTAGTAAACCTGGGACTCCCTGATTTGGCTATATCCACCTCCCTAGTGCTGGGACTTCAGGTCCCGGCTTCTTATGTGGCTTCTAGGAATCCAAGCTCAGGTCCTCACTTGACCCACTGAATTGTCTTCCAAGCCACTGAATTACATTTTGTATTCAGTGACACACACACACACACACACACACACACACACACACACACACACACACACTGAGAACCTCATAGCTACATATCATCCCTTCCCCAGTGTTTCAAGGCTACTGAACCATTTCGAGCAACATTGATGGCAGGAGACCAACACCAAGTCAGCGTCACTCAGGTGGGACTCTTGGTTGACTTTTGATGACTCAGTCCTTTCCCTCTCCTTCTACACGATTAGAAAGTTGCTGAAGCAGACAGTGGCAGAAGAGAAATGCTTCTAATTACACCAAGCATTTCGACCACAGAAGTTACACACCATGCCTCCCTCCCTGCTCCCCACGCCTGGAAAGGGAAAGTGTTATTGATTTCTGGGAGCACTATGAAATGCAAGTTACTTTCCACCGCCTTTTGGGTCATCTTGATGGAAATCTGACAGGCAGCTCCCAGTGTGCTATGGTTCTGGAGTCTTATACTTCTATAGCCAACCTTCCCTCTGACCCCTTGGAAAGGGGTTCACTTGGCTCAGACCATATTGGAGCAGTGATGCTAAATTTTTAAGTTAATATGTCCTGTTTAAAATGCTTCCAGCAGAGAAGGTCAGGGAGGCACTGCTGTGAAATCTATTAGATGAGATTGATGGAGAAGGTATCAGGCAGGACAGGAGGCATCATGAAAGCTAGAAGTTCTCGGGCAATCCTGTATGCCCAGGGCTCCAGTCCGTGTTGAGAACCTGCTAAGAAGGGGCTATAGAGATGGCTCCGTGAATAAAGTGTTTTTCCTGCAATTTGGATTCCCAGGACCCACATAAAAAGATCCAGGCTGGTGTGGTAACCTCCTGTAAACCCAGCAATCAGGACGCCAGGACAGGTGGTCCCTAGGACAAGCTGGCTAGCTAGACCAGACTGACTTGGTTCTTGGCAAGCTCCAGGTTCAGCCAGAGATAGATAAGGTGGAGAGTAATTGGGGAAGACACTGAAAGTCAAATCCCACACACAAGCGAAGCCCCACAACACCTTGGACTCACACACATTACAATACACACACACACACACACACACACACACACACACACACACACACACACACACAAGCACCCTCACATATGCATGCAAATAAAAATAAAAACAAACAAACAAACAAACAAAAACCTTGCACACTGTATACCATGCAACCCAATATAATTCATTAACAGAAGGGCCTGGGGTATGTGACAGGTGAGGGGTGGATTCAATTACTTCAGGGCTCAACACCAAACTGGGATCCACAGGGGTGGGAATAACTTGCTTACCTTCCAGAAGGGGTTTCCTGGAAGGAAACACATGTTTGAAGAAAGAAAGAACAAAAGGGCATGCCCAAGAAAAAGCGGGGTGGGGTGGGGGGACAGTGTGTTGTCCTTGTGCTTGGCTGCTACTGCCAGCAGGCAGCTTTTGAGCCCCCCCACCCCTTTTTTCTCCCTGAGAACTTACCAGTGTCCCCATTCAGCAAATGGCCACATGAGCTACATACATATACTTTCCCCAGCGGCCCCTGGGAGTGCGGGGTGCTTTCCTGATCCTCTTTGAAGGGAGAGGGAGCCAGGCCCTGATAGGCTGAAATTCCACCCTCCTTGGCTAAGCATCCCTGGCCTCCTTCACTGTCTCCAGATTGACTGCCGAATTATGTTTCTACACACGCTCATGATTTCCCAAATGAAGCTGGCAATTAATTTTATGAGTTATTCTTTTCTCTTTTAATATGCAAGCATTTTAATTTTTCCCCTTTCTGCTTGAAGGACCTACTCCAGGCCTTTTCAGTGCACAGCGTCAACAGCTGTAGGACACTCCAGGGACACTAAAGTGACCTCCTAGCTGCAAAGGAAGCATGGCTCAGCTATTGCCCACACAACCCTCCTGTGTCCAGGACTAAGCTACACGGTCTGCAGTGGGGCCAAGCGGGAGTCATGACCAAGAGGGGCTGTGCACTCAAGTGTCCCTGCTCTGTCCAACACAAGCAACTAGGAAGCAACCCAAGTCCTCAACCCTCCCACCCCTCCCACCTCTCCCTACCCGCCCCCCACCATGATGAACCTTAGTCTTCTCTGCTGGTTCATATCTAGAAAACATGCAGCCCACAGGGGTGGCCTATCACTAGAAGTCACCTTGGAAAGGGAGCAGACGCTGCTGGTGGCCCCTCTAGTAGCCATCCCCCTGCCTCTGGAACAGTTACAGAACTGTACGACTGCTCCAGTGGAAGAACATGCTTCCACTGCACAGGGATGGCCCAGCTCCAAACAGGAGTTGGGATGACAAGGGATTTTTCTTTTCTGTCCTCTGTGCATATATGTGTGAGAGATGTGCATACAGTGGTGTGCATGTGTGTTTGTGTGTGAGTGGCGGCACACATATGGAGGTCAGAGACAACCTTAGGTACCTGTCTTCACCTTCTATCTCCACTTCTCTGCGGCTGGGATTACAAGCAAATGCCAGTACAGCTGTTTTCTTTTTTATTTTTTACATGAATTCTGGAAATCCAGTTCATACCTTTATCAACTGAATCATCTCCCCAGCCCACATGTGATCTGATTTGAAAGAACAATGTATCACCCAAATGCACACCCAATTCCCTTCTCACTGTCCACCTCAGAGCAGGGGGAATTTGTCACTTTCCAGCCAGATTATTATTCTCTTGACTTTCCAGGTAGCTTCCCTCTTTAGGCTCTCTCCTCTT
Source organism: Cricetiscus sungorus (assembly GCA_030556225.1). Classification (NCBI taxonomy): domain Eukaryota; kingdom Metazoa; phylum Chordata; class Mammalia; order Rodentia; family Cricetidae; genus Cricetiscus; species Cricetiscus sungorus. The sequence goes on from JANBXA010000044.1 coordinate 8,327,474, forward strand.
GCCTGTACTCCACTGGGGGATCTCTCTTCATTGCTGGCTCGTTTTATGTCTACTTGACACACACTAGATCATTTGGGAAGAGAGACTCAATTGAGGGCATGGCTGCATAAGACTTGCCTGTAGTGCATTTTCTTAATTAGTGATTTATGTGGATGGTGACACCCCTAGGCTGGTGGTCCCAGGTGCTATAAGAAAAAAAGCAAAGCAAGCCAGGAGGGGTGAGTCAGTAAGCAGCACTCCTTCATGGCCTCTGCATCAGCTCCAGTCTCCAGATTCTTGCCCTGAATTTAGTAAAACCTGACTTCCTTCAGTGATGGAGTAGGACCTGACAGTTGTAAGCAGAAATCAACCCTTTCCTCCCCAAGTTGCTTTGGTTGTGGTTACTCTAATCACAACAGTAGAAACCCTAACTAAGAGGCCTTCAGTTCAGCATTTCCAGCTTAAGCCTATCATGGCTCTCAAGTGCCAAAGTCTCCATCTAGCCTCAGCAACCTTTTTAGTTAGGCCTTGATTTCTCTGGCTGTACTCAGAACTCAAGTTTGCTAGCAATAAAAATGAGGGAGTCAGTTAATAGTAATAGGGTATAACCCATACCCATGCTCACAACTTTATAAAAATCGGTTTTGTTTTCAATTATGTGTATGTGTGCTTGCATGTGCATTTGCATGTGAGTGAAGTGCCCACTGAGGCCAGAAGAAGGCACCACACTCCCTGGAGCTGGAGTAACAGGCAGTTTTAAGTTGCCCAACACAGGTGCTATAAGTGTTTCTAACCACTGAGCCATCTCTCTAGCCCCCACGTTGGTCATTTTAAGTGTTTCCAAGTTTACTGTTGTTTTATTACAGAGACTCATTAAAGCAAGCATTTATGGTCCAGGCTGTCCGCTGTTTGTCTCTTCAAATGGGTGGTCAGGAATCCCTTGCAGATGGACAAGCCCTGCCTGGCTGTCCAGCATTTTAATATTTCTGCTACTTGCTGGGCAGGCAGCACTGACTGTTTTTAATTTATAAAGGAGGATTTATGGACTCTTGGATGACAACCGACAGCCAATCAATAAGGGCTGATAATAACAGCGTGTAATATCAAGGAACATTAGGTCTGAGGCAGGATTTGGGGAGAGAAGTAGGCAGTTAGAAACCTTATCATTTAAAAAAAGGTCAAGGCCCTGGTGGCAATAAAAATGCCTAAGCAAATAAAACCACACCTGTGAACGGAGAACTTCATAAATTGCTGCAAGAGAAGAAAAGGCTTGGAGACCCCATGAAGGGAAATTACAACCCCCAGCCAGGATTTGTGTTGCTCAAAGACCAATGTGACCATTAAGAAAGGGCCAACTTATTACTGTTTAGAACAATAATGACATGTGCACGTGGTAAATGTCACCCAGCTGCCTATGGCTGCAACTGGAATCTTCCAGAAATCAGAGGAGGAGTTATTCTCTCTAGAAAGTTTTAACTATAACCCCTGGGGCTGAGTCTTAGCATGTCTGTGGAGGACCTTTCTGACATTCTACCTGATTATTTCTTTGAGGGGTGGGGGGGTCTTTAGTGATCTTACATTGTTAGCTTTATAATAGAGAGAGAGAGAGAGAGAGAGAGAGAGAGAGAGAGAGAGAGAAAGCACACACTTGTGGATTCCATTCCCAATAAATCATGCTGCATAAGCTAAAGCAGTATTATGAACAGTTGTTTGTTTGCTTCAAAAGGTAACCATAAGAGCATGGTGAACTGTCCTGACCCGTTGACCAAAAACACAATTTTTGAGCCATTGAGGAAAGTATGAATTCACAGACCTTCCCAAGACTCCATACATGATCAGCTAGATATTAGACCCAAAATTAACCTTTCAACTTCACCTGCCCAAGGACCAGGTAACTTCCTGGAATTCTGGGAGTTGAAGTTCTTGGAACAAACAACAAACCCTCATGGAAAAGTAGTGCAGCCTATGAGTTTTGCCTTTATAAGCCCCATCAACATGTTTCTTGGTGCCACTTACTTGGAAAATTCCCAGGTGATGGTCCTGACCAAAATTCCATCTTGGTTAGTATTTAATATTTTTAATAAAAGTTTGCTTAAATTTGTCAAAAATGTTTTTGTTTTGTTTTGTTTTCTGTAAAATTTCAGGATTAATACAGACCCTCCCGGGACTCCATATATAATGTACATCGACTCTTCTGTCCCCAGCTTCCAGAGGAACAAAAGGTTCTGGGCACTATGCTTCTCAGCAGCAATGCTGCAGTTTGGGGGTAGGTAAGGGGTGAAAAACTCCCATGACTTACTTACGGGTTAGATTTTCCCATAAGGCTCTTGGAAAGAGAAGCCCCCAGAGGAATAAAACACATACTTCTGTTAAACCTTCTGCAGGGCTGACTGGCTGATTAGAATGTCTATGATTTTGGAGAGTTGGAATGTCACAGGTTCAAAGCCAAATCATCGTGGGCTCTCTTTAGCCCTCAAAAGCAGCATTTCTGGTCCAGCTTGCTGGGTAACCTAACATCCTTAAGACAACTAGATAAATCCTTTTCCTATATACAAAAATGACCTGTAGCTTCCACCAGCTCAGTCTGAGAACGTCATGAGACAGCATCTGAGGCCTGCAACAGTAATTCAGCGGCTTAGCTGGGGGCTTTCCACCAAAGGTATTTGAAAGGCACCTTGACTCCTGATTTTCTTTCCTTTCTACAGTAGAGCATATCTCTGGGGGCAACTTGAGTCTGCATTCTTTGTCTACAGTCACTCATATTTAGCTACAGAATAAACAAACTCTTACCCATTTTGAGGCAAGTCTTGTGTTTTGTGTCGACATTCCTCTAGAGAGTTGCACATTGCAATCAGACCTGGCTGACCTCCCCCCACCACCCCATTTCCCACAGAGGTTCCCCCACCCCTTGCAGCTCACCTCCTTGTAAGGTATACTCGGTCACTGCCCTGCTGAAGACACCCAGGCCTGCACCATTGTAGGCAGCCACCTGGATCTCGTACTGGGTCCAGATGATGAGGTCGGTGACCAGGCAGTAGTTCACCTCTGGGCTGCTGATGTTCCTCTGCTGGTGTTCCCCAGGCAGGCCAGCCAGGCGGTACCTGTGGCAGAGAGGAAGTGTGAGGGCTGGGGCACTACCCACGGTGGACTGTAGTCATCCAGAGAGCACAACGGAGGTAAGCCGTTATGAACTAGGCTCAGGCTAGGCCTGACCACAGCTTGCCTTGGTCAGTGACTTCATACATGTTATCCTCTAGTCTCATGGTAAACTCCAGGCCAAGTGGAACAGGCTTTCAACTGCGTATGGTCATGGTAAGTTCTGTTGGTTTTGTTGCTGTTGCTTCGAGGTAGAGCCTTGTCCAGCTGCCCTAGAACTTACCTTGTAGCCCAGGCTGGCTTCTGACTTGCAGTAACCCTTATGCCTCAGCTTCTCAAGTGCTGGGACTGCAAGTGTGTACCACTCCATCCAGCCTTGGTTTTCCTTTTGAGAAAATGTAACGGAAATGTCCCCAAACAAGAGAGACTAGCTAGTGTCATGCTTAAAACCTGTACTGTCAGTTAAGACTCAGGCTGTCCCAGCTGCTGGAAAGAGGGTATTGGGGGGGATACCAGAGGCTGGTGGAACCCATATGGTGGTTCCCTTCCTCTCTCTGCCCCTCTTTCCCTCTTTCCTCCTTTCTTTCTGAGACAGGTTCTTCTTGTGCAGCCCAGGCTTGCCTTGGACCTGCCTCAGCTTCCTGAGCCCTTGAATTACACAGATGGGTATCACCCAGTTGTAAAAGTGCTGCATTTTGGGTATAAACTGCTGAGTGTGGATCACGAGAAGGAGTCATGACTTCAAACCTGATCTCCACCAGGGATGGAGAGAAGAAAGGTTGCCTCTTGAGACTTTTTGAGAATTTTGGGAAAAGAACAGGAAACCAGTGGGCTATGTGCTCCTAGCCTCTGCCCTAGTACCCTGTTTTGTTTCCATTTAAGAATAATCTAGGTTGTTCCAGAGATATCTCAGACCTATAGTAAGTAGCTTTAAAAATGTGTTAAAACGTCTACATGGCTAACCCATGGCTAAGTATGACCAATTGCTTTTGGGAGGGACCTTTGTGAGTTTTGGGGTAACATGTCCTTCAGTGCCCTGAAGCAGAAATTTGATGTTGTTCTTATTAACAAGATGGCTTACAGAAATCAGCTCTGGGAAGAAAAAAAAAAAAAAAAAAAAAAAAAGGCATGAATTAGGGAATGGCTTTTGTACTGTGCAAGGCCTTTTCCTGCATTATTTTGATTAGCAAATGTTTTTCCATGATTCCGTTTATAGAAGTTAATGTACTGAAGTAGCTCAGTTAATTCACAGAGCTTTTCTAGATCAGTTCCCCTGGGTAAAATGAGAGATGCATACAGTCATCCTGCAGCTTCTCAAAGCGTCCAATTTATAGCCCAGAAGTTGTTCTTGCCTCTGCAAAATGGTGATATCCAGAGAGGGGAAATGATTGACAAGGCGCCCTCAAACAGAGAGGCAGCTATAAATGCGGTAACTTCTTACAACATGATGGCGTCACCAGGGTCTTCCTTTCTGATGCTACCCTATCTGACAGAGCAGAGGAAAGGGACACACCCAAGACAGAAACTCCCAGACCAGCAAGGTCACCATGGCTGGAACAAACAAACAAACAAACAAAACAAGACCCAGAAATGCAGGTGTTTCTATATGCCATGACTTTGCTAAGAGATATGAAAATGAGGAAGTAGAGAGAGGCCATAGAAGTTTCTTCTTGCAATCCATGACTTTTTGAGGACGGCCATAGAAGTTTCTTCTTGCAATCCATGACTTTTTGAGGACGTTCTTCCTGCCTTAGTGATCATTTATGCTTGGTGAAGCCCATTAGGTAGGACACAGAAATGATGGAGGGCAGACAACATGAAGGTCAAAGCTAGTCTTCCTCTGTGCCTGGCCTTGGTAGGAAGTGTCCTCCAAAAATAGTGAATGAGAGCTCCTGGAAAGATCTGTACTTTCCGTTGAGCCCTGCAAGGATGGTTGAAGGATTAGAACTTTGGGGTGTGGGGAGGTTGGAGTGTAGAAAGTGCAAAGTCTAAGTTAAATTACTCATGGGCTGTCTTTAGCCCCTTGATAGCCATTCCAGCTTTATTTGTACAAGAAAGATATCGACACATCTATGTCTGAATTAACATACTTGTGATTAACAGGCTAAACCTGAAATGAATCAATATAAGAGGCCACTAGTGCTATTAGCTAGCATCTGAGGTTGACAGTGCCTTTATTTATGACTTTCTTTGTTGTTTGACTATAAAACTGTCATCATATTGGAATGCAAAATTTGTGGTGACCTGAATCTGTGTTCCTGGGCCAGGGCCATTTATAGTTGATTCCAGAATAAGCTATCTTACCCATTTGAGCTGGAGTTGTGTTTTGCAGTGGACACAGTCTTCTGTTTAAAACTGGATTCCCACCTGGTGAGTTGGAGTGGGAGGAGTCTCATCTAATCAGTAGATTCATAATTGACTCAGGAGTTGGTGGGAACCAGGTGGGCCTGCTGGAGAAGGTGGGTCACTGTGGCTGAACCTTTCAAGTGTACCCTTTGTGCTCTGCTCCTTCCCTAGCCTTTTTTGCTTCATGACCTCTGTAATCAGCACTTCCCTCCTGCAGGCCTTTTCTACTCTTCATCCTACTACAAGCCCAGGAGTAACAGAGCCAAGCAACTATGGAAAGAGCCCTAGGAAACAATAAGGTAAAATAAATACCCCCAGAGGCAGGCTAGAAATACAGAGGAAGCAAAGAGGACGCAAGAAGGAAAGACAGACATCTCGCTTGTGTTTCTTGATGACAGAGAGTCTAGAACAATCAGCAGATAAAGCCCTAAGTGCTTAGAGGTATATCCTATTTAACAAGGCTGTTAAGTCAATAAGATGAGGGTGTGGCTCAGCTCACAGAAGGCTTGCTTGCAAACAGGAGGCACTGGTTCAGTCCCAGGACCTGGTAAATTGCATATGGTGGCACCTGTTTGTAATATCAGCACCTGGGAGATGGCGGCAGGAAGAACAGGAGATCAAGTACTTTCTTGGCTACATACGAGTTTGAGGCTAGCCTGGGCTACACGAGCTTCTGCCTCAAAGCCAACCAAAGAAACAAAGTAGGGAACAACAAACAACTGTGCTTACTTTGGGTCAAAATGCTTGCAGCCCTGAGTGTTATTGCATCAACACCCCCCCCCAAACCTGAATAGTGAACCTGAACAATCTGCCTAGGATTGTAGTAACTAGAGGAAATACTTTACTCAGAACTGAGGCTTTGCTTAATCTTGAAATCTTTAAACTCAGTGTAATGTGTCCTTTGAGATATGTAACCCAGAAAGCAGCAAGAATACGTATCTCCACTGGAAGGGCGCTTAGCTCACCTAAACCTTGATCTACCATCATCCCCTATATGACTGTCTAAATGTCTGTCTCTTTCACAGGGTCTCTCACTGAACCTGGAACTCATCCATTTGGTTAGGCTGCTGGTAAATGAACTTCAGAAATCCCCTTGTCTTGTCCCCACTCCCAGCCTCAGCCCCGGGGTAACTGACATGTGCCATCACACCCAGCTTTTTATGTGGATGCTAAGGACTCACATTCAAGCACCTATACTTGCAGAGCCAGCCCTCTTACCCACTGAGCCATTTCCCTGGGCCCCAAGTAAATGTTTCTTTACAACTTTCTGGGGAAAACTGCAAAACTACCCCTGGAAAGGGCTGGCTCTGAGGAGCCCTTCACTACCCAAATCCACTTTCCAAAGCAAAGCTATGAAATTAGCATGGGGGGGGGGGGAGGAGGAAGGGGAGGATGACACAGACTGAGGTCCTTGTTCAGGACACAAAGCCTGTCCCAGCCACACAGTCTCCTCAGCCACTTTATCAGGGAACTGAAGGATTCATTTCTTGAGACTAGAACAGACAAGGAGGTTCACTCTGGCCTGGGCTCTATGTGTCCTGGTGATGCACTAGCTGTCTGAGACGGTCAAGGTGAGGGAGGACTCCACAGAGCATCTTCCTTCCTCCTTTCTGGGAGGACCTATTACCATGGGGACTGGCTCAGCCAGAATTGATGAGTTTTTATCCAGAAATAAACAGGAACACTTTTTCTTTTTAAAGGACATAACCCTGAGCGCCTCTCAGAGAAACATACTGCCTATTATTATAAATATTTTATCACTGTGCGAGCATCCTAACTACTTCTTACAGTGTGGGTGTGAGCTACCAAGGCGATTTATTTTCCATTTGCTCCCATGCATTGTGTGTTGGATCTGACACAGAGCCTGTGCCCTGGAGGGTTCTCGCTCGCAAACAGTGATCTGCAAGCTGGAACCTTGCTCAGAAACATTTGCAGGCAAATGCATCTTGGTACGGGTCTTTAATTTCCACACACTTTGATATTTAAGGCCTGGGGTGATGTGCCCTCATCTTTTTTTAGGGCTTCCTTGGACTTAAACTGTCAACATCACAGATGCCCTCTTCCCTACTCCAATCCAATAGCACTGTCACTAAGAACCCTTTAAGGACTGTAATCCCAAAAAAATAGAGATGCGCAGTCTGCTGTGTGGCCTCATAACATCAGACAGTTTTATTATTAGGCTCTGCACCCCGAGCATGTTCAGCGGGACAAACATCACAGACCCTACTTGACAGGCTCTGCCTCGGGGAACTCCTGCTGCTGAGAAAGGCGGTAGTTGAGGGGAGGGCAAGCTAATTATTTTCATTAGTTGACGGGTGTGTACACGAGGGATGGCTAAAGTTGGAAGGAAAGCACAGCCGCGAGCCATAGGAACCCTTCGTGTGAGGCAGCAGGAAGATGGGTAGGAAGGTCAGGCCCCTGGCAACTGCCACCAGCTGGAACAGAGCCCAGGACCACGGCTGCAGGACAGCATGACTGTCTCCCTCTGACCTTTTGTAAATTGAGGATGACAGCTGTAGGCAGAGATATGGGGAGCATGGGCATTGACTTCCTACTGGTCCTTTAAGCCCCGTTAGATGGATGAGGCCTGGTGTCCAGTTAAAGGAGAATCTTGGGCTGCAGGGAACCTTAAGAACAGCAGGGAATGGGTTGTAATCTGCAGCTCTGGCTCGCTGAGATCGGGGCTTTCCACAAAGGAGGCTTCTCTTCGACAGTCACCTTCTCTTACTGTTCTCCCAGTGTACTCAGAAGCCTAACATCCCTTCTCACTCCACAGTTAACTGAAGTGACTTCATAGACGAAGCAAATGGAGCTAAAGAACCAACATTTTAAAATTGAGTGTGATGACACACATACTCCTGTCATTCCAGCACTGGACGGTGAAACAAGAGATCAGGAGTTTAAGGTCATCCTTGGCTACACTGGGATCTGGAGGCCAACCTGGGCTACATGAGACCTTGATACAGAAAAAAAAAAAATACATGAAATAGGGCCAGGTAAAGGCATTTGCTGCAAGGTTAGTGACCTGAGTTTGATCTCTGGGACCCACAGAGTGGGAGGACAGAAGTGACCCACATGAGTTGTTGTCTGATGAACCTCCATGAAGAAAGAAAGCAATGTAATAAAACTACAAATAATAAATAAAGGGAAGGTAGAAGAGGCCTCAGTGGGTACCTTGTCTCTAAGAGTTATCAGAAGTCCACATCTCTCATAAAGTAAACATCTGTTTTCCGATGGTCTTAGGTGACCCCTGGGAAAGGGTCATTTATGGTGGTGGAGTCCTCCTGAAGGCTAGCACTTGGGAGCTGGAGGCAGGAGGATAAGGTGTTTAAGAATGTCCTCAGCTACATTAATGAGTTCTAGGCCAGCCTAGGACGATACCTGTCTCAAACAAAATAGTAACAACTGAAAACAAACAAATAAATAAACAAAAATAAAAAAAGGAAGAAAGAAACAGCAGCACTTTCACAACTTTCTTCCAGGAAGACCTCTGTTAATCAAGCACTCACACTCAGGAACCCCAGGCCGAGTGTGGGCCAGGGCAGATATGTGGAAAATAATGGATGCATTCCTGCTTCAGTAAAGCTGGTACAATTGCTGCTGCTGGTAGGGGGCTTTAGTCCCAGCACTCAGAAGGCAGAGGCAGGTGAGGCCAGCCTGGTCTACAGAGCAAGCCAGAGCTGTTACACAGAGAAACCTTTTTTTGAAAAGCAAAACCAACAACAACAAAAAGGAGCTGATAAAATTAACAAGCCGGTACACACTATGAGAAGATATGTAAAGATTACCCTTTAATTTGAATCAATCTTTTTCTTTTAATTTGTCTACACAAAAAGCTTCGAAATGATGACGTTCGGTGTGATTTTGACGTTAACGGTAGCTTGGGCAAAGGAGGTGCTCCTCTCTGCTGTGCTCTCCATGCACTAGGAAACTTACCATCCCTGCTAAGGCTAGGCTAGCAACCTGCACAGCCTTTGGCAAGCAGGCACACATGTACATTCATCCCACCTAATGTCAAAAATACATTGCTTTCACTCCCAACACCTAAACATTGCCAAGTTGTGAGTATACATGTATGCATACATGTAAGTATATACATTTCTTTGGGGGACTGGAGAGATAGTTCTTAACCACAGTTAAGAGCTCTTGCTATGGGCCTGACTCCAGGTCCCAGATCACAATTGCCTGCCCGTAACTCAAGTTCTAGGGCAGTAGTTCTCAACCAGTGGGTTGTGACCCCTTTTGAGGGGTCAAATGACCCTTTCACAGGGGTTGCCAGAGACCATGAGAAAACACAGATATTTTACATTATGATTCATACCAGTAGCAAAATTATAGTTACAAAGTAGCAATGAAAATTATTCTATGGTTGGGGGGTCACCACAGCATGAGGATCTGTAGTAAAGAGCTGTGGCTTTAGGAAGGTTGAGAGCCATTTCTCTAAAGCATTTGACACCCTCTTATATCCACCAAGCTAGCATAGTAACTGTTGGTTAAATACTACCTTAAATTAATTTAGTATTAGTTAAGGGATTGTTGTTGTGAATGTATACATTCATTCAGGAAGGCTTCACAATGAAGATTGTATCTGCTATCTTTCCCATAGTCCCCCCTTCATTCTTCACCTCAGTGCAACTCTGAAGGTAGCCACATCCAGGAGGGCTCTACAAGGGTACCCATTAGCTGTGAACTCTGCTTTGCTGCAGGAGGCATCCACTTGGGCCCCCAAAGTTCTGGCTGCTACTAACAGTTAATGGGACAGCCTGAGGGCTTGTTTGTCCCTCACTTGCCTGAGGATGTAGCCCCGGAGCACTCCGTTGTGTTCTGTTTCAGGTGGTGGCTGCCACTGCACCATGATGGACTGGTTGGTTCTCCCGCTGGCTACAATGTTTTTTGGGGGAGCACTTGGTGGTTCTTCTGGTAACATCAACCTAAAGATAAACATATATTAGAGGAAGAGGTAAGGGCCAGCAACAAGGTGTCCAGCCCAGAGCCTAGTTGAGGAAAAAACCAGCTCAAAGCATGCATCAGACCTCATTGGAGCTGTGTGTGTGTGTGTGTGTGTGTGTGTGTGTGTGTAGCGTGTATTAACCCATTTCTACTTATCTAAGTATTTCCACGTGGTCGTCTTATCGAGGAGCCTCGGCAAGCGTCCTGCTTCTTCCCCGGGCTACATCTCGACTCCACCTTCCCACTTCCTATTTCCTTCTCCTAGCCCCGCCTATCTTGCTATCTCATTGGCCACAGAGCTTTATTAACCAGTATGAGAAACATATATACAGAATAACATCTCCCATCATGTGTGTGTGTCTGTGTGTGTGTGTATGTGTGTGTGTCTGTGTGTGTGTGTGTGTGTGTGCAAGAGTTATGGCAGTCAACATGCTAGCAACTCAGCCAGGAGGCAATGGTAGATGTGTGGTTCAGAGTGTTTATCTAGTATTCGCTTAGCTCTAACTGTCAACTTGACAAAACCTGGAAACACCTGGGAAGACAGTCTAAGTGAGGAGTTCTCTATCTTAGGTTGGTCTGCAGGTATGTCTGTGGGGGATTGTCTTAAATAAGTTGACTGACATGGGAAGTATCATTCCCTAAGCTGTAGAACCTGATTTGTATAAGTGGAGACATCTAGCTGAACACAAGCAAACAGGAATGCATGTGTCAGTTTTCCTCTGCTTTTGACCATGGATGTGACATGACTAGCTGCTTGAGTTCCTGTCTAGACTTTTCTGCTATGATGGATGGTAACCTGGAACCATGAGCTGAAACAAACCCTTCCTCCCCTAAGTTACTTTTATCATGGTGTTTTATCTTAGCAACTGAAATGACACTAGGACATCCATGAGGCTCTGGGTTCCAACCCCTGCATCATATAATTTGGGTGTGGTGTGTACATCTGTAATCTCAACACTCTGTTGGTAGAGGGAGTAGGATTGTTCTGCATAGTGAATTCCAGGCCAGCCTGGACTACATGAGAATCTGCCCACCCCCACCCCCCAAAGAAGGCAATGCTGTCAGGAGTGACCTATTAAGGCGCAGAGCACCATGGGAAGGATCTATGACAGCTGCCTCCAAGCAGTTAAGGAAGTACAGCTAGCTCAGTGCATGTCAGTGATTACTCTGTTCAGGTTCCGGCCAGAACCCCTAGGGTTGGCTGTTCATCTCTGTATCTACTGTTGAGACTCACAGCACCCTGGGCTCTAGGTGGAGGTCAGGCTCACTCACCTGCTGGTCTCTGTGCTGTACTGGCCCTTGCCCACTTGATTCACAGCACACACCCTGAACTGATAGGTTCGGGCTGGAGTCAAGCCACTCACAGTGACGCCTGTCATCTCCGGGCTAACGTTTGACAGATGCACTTTCCACGGAGAGTCTACAAGAACGAGCAGACCAGAGTCAGACACACATGAGCATGCTTCGTCACACTATGCAGACAAGCATGGTCTTGTTTGCTAGGAGAGGCAGTAGCTAGCCCATCTCACGAACAGGCAAACCAGGGCTCTCGGCTGTGTGGCTAGCAACTAGTTAGTGTAATAGTATGAAGTTCAGGAATCTCACCTCAAACCCAGGGTAGAACTTCCTGCTATCCCTACGGCCATTCCAGGACAAGTGGGCAGAAAGACCCTCCATCTGTCCTTAGCAAGGACAGGTGCACGCATGCATTCAAGCATGTGTTCCTCCCTCCCTCCCCCCTTCTCTATCTCCCTCCCTCCCCCACTTCTTCTCTTTCTGTTTGTGTATGTGTTACTACTATGTATATCAGTGAGGTTGTACATGCATGTGGAGGCCAGAGGTCAACCTTGGGGGTCATTCTTCTTTGAGATATGATCCCTCCTCACTAGGGTGGAACTCTCTGCTTCAGCTAGGTTGGTTGGCCAACATACTCCAGGGATCCTCCTGTCTGCTTCTCCAGCACTGGGATTGCAAGCCTTCACCATCATACCAAGGCATTTTTAGATAGGTTCTGGGGAATTAAATTTGGGGCTTCAACATTTTATTGACGAAGCCATCCCCTCAGCAAAAGTAAACTCCTCTCTCTCTCTCTCTCTCTCTCTCTCTCTCTCTCTCTCTCTCTCTCTCTCTCTCTCTCTCTCTCTTCAGTCTGAATATGGCACTTCAAGAGAAAGAAGAAAAACCCTCATTCCTGTGCTCAAAATGAAGTGCAGAAAGTTGTCTGTCAGCTCCCCATCAGGCAGATCGAAGATTCGTCTCCAGGAAAAGGGTGCTCCACACGTCAGGGAATGATAAATAGGCACTATATTTGTTAACATTTTAATAAGGAAACGACTATGATAAATACAGATGGGCTAGGCATTTTGCAACCCATCTGCAGTGTAGCAGCCTGTTTCTGCCACACCCCGAGCTGCTCTGGCTTGGGAAAGACATGGCAGAATTCATAGCTAGCATGGTGCATCTTTTGGAAGCTGCTTTTCTGCAGGTGTGGAAGGGTATCTATATCAGCAGGATGGGCTATTGTCTGCAAGGAAACCTTGGGAATGTCCTGGTAGGGTTGACACTGTTGTGTGATTTCCTGAGGAGTCTAAACTTCGAGCACACGTGTCCACTCTACACAAATAGGTGTCTGGTATGATCTCCTGGTCTTACCCTTCTCGACTCTCTGAGATGGTGCTGCTAACAACCTCTCTTTGCCCACATTAAAGATTGTCAGAGGGAGGTAGGTGTTCAGTGAGCAGGGCTCTGCTTTGACTGTGAGCAACAAACACCAGCTGCACATACACACCACCCATAAAAACTACAGCTGCTTCTGCACAAAGTTGATGACCGACTGTAGGGGTCACGGCATGCACTGGGGGTTCATGGGAATTGTACCTGCCACTCTACCTACTTACAGGTCACCATGAAGTGTCTTCATATTGCTACAAAAATAGAACCCAGGCTTCCCAAAGGCAACAAAAGGAATGCCTATCCCCAAGTCAGAATTCCTTAGCTGGGATTCCTGAACGCAGAAGTCAAGCTGCCTCAAACAGGGTGCCAAATGGGCTGCAAAGATGAATTTTTTAAAAAATTATTGTAGATAAAACTGCTTCTGAATGTAGCTTTCTGGGAACATGATTTTCACAATCAGCTGGGCTGTGTTATATTCTTGGCTTTTGATTTTTGGTGATTTGGTTAATTAGCTGTTGACAAGGATCCCTCTGTGTTTCATTTAAAAGCACAGTGTTGGGTTTAGTGGGTAAAAGGGTTAGTGAGAGGACTTGAGTTTGAGTCCCCTGTACCCACATTAAGCTGGGCATGGCTGTGTGTGCCTGAAACCCTAGCCTTGGGGGCATAGAGCTTGCTGTCCAGTCTGGTCAGAAAAGTGGACTTCAGCTCAATAAAAGGCCCTGTCCAGAGACAATAGAGAGTGAGAGAAGACATCTGGTATCCTGCTCTGGCCTCCTCATGTGTGGGCATGGATATGCTTAAATGCACCTACCACACACACACACACACACAGGCACATGCACAGACACAGAAACACACACACGCGCGCACACACACACACCCCACACAGGGACCCACAGTATGTAATCCTTAATTAGCTGTGGAAAATCCCAGCCCTCTGATTCTTTATCACTAACATACAAAGACCAGAGTTTCTCAGCCAACTCCATTACAAGTGTCTCTGACAGTGCAGAAGGTCAGTGGACTGTCCCTGACACTGTGGCGCTGGGCCTAGCTGGTAGGAGCAGGGCCTCTCTTTGCCTAGGCTAACATTTACAGAACTAGCTTCCTTCCAAAGGCAGCTGGTGGGAAGAACCATAAGACCAGAATTCTCCTTGAACTATTCCATTTAGAGCTATTCAGTTGCCTTGAAACTTCTGTAAAATTAAGAGACCATCAAAACCACATGGCACCTTACATCTATCAGGAAAGTAGAAACCAAGCAAACAACAGAAACAGGGGTCATGGGATCACACACTGTGCTACCTACTTCCTTCTCAGAACCCTGGAGGTGAAGTCTTAGCCCACCCCAGCCTTCTCCTCTGGGATTCACTCGTCTGCAAGTGAACAGCAGTTACACTTGGACAGTATGAATGAGCCTTGTCATTGCAGGGAGGGACAGAGTTGGCACGACAGGGTGCCAGTCAGTTGACTAAGATGGTTCATCAGAGCCAGAGAAGGGCAGACAGGATGAAGGCAGGAAGCTGCCTGCTGGGGCTTCAATCTGATGTGTTCCCATCAAACCCCATGCTGAGGCTGGGTCCCCTGGTGTGATGGCTAGTGTTAATTGTCAGAATTAACTTGACAGAATCTAGACTCATCTGTGAGACAGGCCTCTGGGCACGCATGCCTCCAGGGTTATCTTGATTATATTCACTGAGGTGGGAAGACCTGTCCATTGTGGGTGGCACCAATCCCTAGCTGGGATCCTGGACTGTGTAAGTGGATAAAGAGTCCCTGCTTTCTGCTTCCCAACGGTGGATGTGATGTGACTATCCACTTTCGGGGTCTGTCACCTTGACTTTCCCGCCAGGATGGACTGTACCCTCGAACTATGAGACAGAACAAGCTCTTTCTTCCTTGGGTTGCTTTTGTCAGGGTATTTCTCACAGCAAAAAGAAAAGAAACCTGTTGGGAGGTAGTGCTTTGGGGAACCATGGGGACCTTTAAAAGAAAGAGTTGGGGCTCTCCCACACTTGTGAAACCCTGGGTTCAATCCTCAGCACAAAACAAACAAAAGAGAAGGATGAATGCCTGTCTTGCAGAATTGTGATTTCTCCATTGTGGAATTGGACTGGTTTCTAAGTGCACCTGGCACCTTCACTTGGCTGCCTCATATGGGCCTGCTCTGTTTCCTGCTTCTCTACTGTGTTGTGATATAACCTCCCCACTTTGCACATTACCCAGCCTCAGGGATTCTGCCCCAGCAACACATACCTACCCTAAGACATTGCAGCCCCTGTCTCATCTCAAGCCTCCCAGCTTCTGCCCAGCACAGCTCTGGACCATGTTGCTCCTTCAGAGCATGAACTTAAATGTCCACAACCTAAGGCTCAGGATCTGCTGCCTGGCTTGATTTAAAAAAGGATCTTGGTGTCTCTGGTCTGCTCAGAGCCCCAGGCACATCTGTAGCATTCTTTATTTATTCTTTTCCCTCCCTGCCAGAAGATAAGAGATCTGGCAGGTAGAAAAATTAAACTGTGAAACTGATCAAAATGAGCCCAACTCATCTCATAGGCATCCTGATTTGTTAACCCCCCCCCCCAAGGCACACAAAAAAAGTAGTTTGGGAAGGATTTATTTATTCACAAGCTCTAGAGTTACACACTTGCTGAGGACTGTTAAAATGTAAATAGCGTGGGACATTCACACCTGGCAGTCAACAGGCAAAACCTCTTGAGAAGATTCTCCTCCCAGCTGGTCCTCACAAGACTACCCTAGGGACTGGAGAGCCAAGGATGCATCTGACGGGGCTGGACACATGTCCTCTCCCTGCCTCACCCCCCCCCCTTCCAGTACTCCTCTTGTGCCCAATTCTGAAAGGCAGAGCCTCTCTGAAGAGTTGATTTCTCTCCATGGGCTCAGATGACTGGCAGGTTGATTTTTGTTTTCTTTTCCTTATTTTGTGTGCAACATATAAACATGTGGATGGTGGATGTGGGTGAACCTGTGTATGAGCAATCCTGTATGGAGCAGAGGTCCATGTCAGATGTCCTCTTTGATTGCCCTACGCTGTGTGTGTATGTGTGAGAGAGGGACAGAGAGAGAGAGAGAGAGAGAGAGAGAGAGAGAGAGAGAGAGAGAGAGAGAGAGAGAGAGAGAGAGGGAGGAGGAAGAGGAGGAAGAGGAGGAGGAGGAGGAAGATGCATATGTGTGTATGTGTGTGTGAACTCAGCATGTAGCCAGAGATGAAGTTGAACATCTGATTCTGCCTAGTAAACCAGATGGTGCTGGGCATGGAACCCAGGGCCTTGTGCATACTAGGCAAGCATTCTGTTAACTGAACTGCATCCCAGCCCTCAAAGACTGGCAGGGTTCAATCAATGGAAATATACTGGAAGCTTTTTTTTTTTTTTTTAACACACACACACACACACACACACGCACACACACACACACACACACACACACACACACACACACACGAGAACATCACCATTTTATCAATTAATGGAACCAAAGAAGGGCAATGTTTCCTGGGGAGAATTTTTTCTCTAAGTGCCAGAAGGATCATGATGGTTGTGGATTCCCGATGCTTGCATAATGGTGTGAGCTTGAAAGAGCTTCCACACAAGTCCCACTGCAGCCTCTCAGGCATGTGTGACTTCCCTCAAACTTCATAGGCGCTCACTGACCATGCCTGTGCATCAACCTCAGCATTACCAGGTGTGAAGCATTAGGCCACATGTGCCGGCAGTGGGAAGGATCCTCCTATACCTGAGATGCAGGCATGTACACACATGGGTAACACATTGCATAGATGCACAAATGGACTGTGACTCAAATCCAGCCTCTGGTACTAAAAGAAGATTCGGGGATAGAATATTGTGACCCAAATCCAGGTCACAAATCCACTGGACACCCTTAGGATAGATACTACGTCCCCTAACCAGGCAAGAGACCTGAGGGTGAGGGGAGGCTGGTGGGGGATCTGTTGATTAAGAGACATTAAAAGATGAAACAATAGGGGCCAGAGAGATGATTTAGAGGGTAAGAGCATTTGCTCACAAGCATTGGATCTGCAGTATACACCTAAAAAAAAAAAAAAGCATCGAAAAGAGAAGAGACACAAGGTCTATAGAATTCAGTGGCCAGCATGCTTAGCAGAATCAGTGAGCTCCAGATGCAGCAAGAGTCCTAGCTTCCAAACCCAAGGTGGACAGTGACAGAAGGGGGACTTTGACCTTGCACATACTTGTGCACATGCACACCTGCACACACCCAGACAAACACATGCATACCCCACACACAGAGAACAAATCCAGCCACCACCACCCCCTCAGGATACTTTCATGGCATAATTAAAGAGCACACTGATTATTTTCCAGTTTTAACGTCTCTGCCTCGATGCATGTGTCTGCACTCATGATACTGCACTGTGAGTTAATACTAACAGTTTATCACCAGCTGGGGGAATATTTGACCTCACTGACACATGAGAGGCGACTGGAGTCAAGCTAGCTTCTCCCCAGCTGCTATTCTCATGGAGCGCTAGCACTCTTGATGAACAAACACAGTCATGTCTCTTGTTGCCTAGCTGTGGAAACCAGAGAAGTCACTTGAGATGGCCAAGACACCGATCCCAGCTTGTCATTGACAGAAGAGGTGTCAGGTTAATCAAAGACCCCTCCCACCATGCTAAGTTGTCCTTGGAGACAGTGTATGTGAGCACAGATGTTGCATTCCTTGGAACGAGAATGCACACTCAAGACAGGTACAGCTGAGAGCCAAAGCCAGGCATAGCTAAGCTAAGATTGCCAGAGCTTAAAAGACATACCAAGGGGAGACAGTCCAGTCAGTTAAATGCTTGCCTGGCAAACATGAGGCCTGAGTTCAACCTCCAGAACCCACGTTTTTGTTCGATTGTTTTTTGAATGTCAGGCATGGTGGCTTGCACTTGTAATCCCAGTGCAAGGAAGATGAGACAGATAGTTGCTTGGGTTCATTAGCCAACCAGCCAAGTCTCATGGGTGGACTCCAGGTTCAATGAGATTCCTTGTCTCAAAAAAATAAGGTGTGTGGGGATTGAGGAAGATACCTAAGGCGTGTCTGTTGGCCTCTACACACACATGGATTTATGCACACACAGAGACACAGACACAAACACAGACGCGCACACACACACACACACACACACACACACACACACACACACTATCAAACAATGGTGGCAATAATTGAAACTGACAGTGAGAATGAACCCTTGACATGATCTGAGGAGAAGGGTGTTCTCCCACACAGGCTACCACAAGAGACGCATCAGGCAAACTCCAACTGAGCAGCATTCTTAAAACTGTCAAATCTCCTCAAAGCTATCAAGGTCACCTCAAAGGAGGAACATCTGAGAAACTGTCCTGCCACATGAGCCCAAGGAGACAAGATGACTGAACATCCTGGGTCCTTGCTCTAAGACAGGGAGCAAACAGCAAAGGGAAACAGAGTGTCAGAAGCCAGCGTTGGGCTCTGTGGGCATGAGTCAGTATGAGCTCCTCAGCTACAAGTGTGGGGTACACAGGATACTTCTGATAAAGTAAAATAGTAAGCTTATTAAATGAGAGAAAAAAAAGGGTGGGTTTGTTGGCAAACTTTTGGTCTGAAGTCAAGCAAGAGAGAAGACAGTTACAAAGTACCAAGCAGGGTCTGCACTGGGAGATTCTGGGTGTTTTGCAAGAGAAGGTCTATCAAGGGGGTCTATCCAGCTCTGTGGATAGTGTTCCCCAGGGCAAGCAGGAGTACCCGAGTCCAATTCCCTGAACCTACACTAACAAGGCAATGTTGTGGAGACAAGAGGGTTCCTGGGGCTTTCTGGCCAGCTAGCTTAGCCTACTTTGTGAGTTCCCGATCAGAGAGACTATGTATAAACCAAAATGGTGGACAGTGCCTGGGAAGGACACCTTAGCTGACCTCTGGCCTCTACACACAAGCACACAGGAGCCTGTTCACACAAACACAAGTGTGCCGAAAAAGGAGAAGCAGGTGGGCAGATACCAGTATGTTTGTGTACACACATGCAAGTGACAGAGTCCATACGCATTTGCCAAAGGGCTGGAGCAGAGAGCACCTGAGACTTCCTGCTAAAGCAGGCCTGCTCATTCTCTGTGTTGTAGCCATGGAGGATGGAGTGGGTTTGTAGTCCCAGATGTGGAACACACTCTGAGTGGCTTCTGAGGGCCTCTGGAGTGGAGCAGCAGCACAGGAGGGGGCATGTACCCACCACAAGCAGCAGCCACCAAATGTCCCTCTTGGCTAGATTGGCTAGAAGTTAATATTGATTGCCAAGCTATGAAGGCAGCAAGGAGACAAGCCTCTGGGTACATCAGTGAAGGAGTCTCTATATTAGGCTGATTGATATAGAAAGATACACCCTGAATGTGGGTGTCACTGTCTCTTGGGCTGGACTCTGGACTATATATGAGTGATTAAAGCTAGCTGAGTAGAAGCAGCAAGGAGACCGCATAGGTGTCTTTGTCTCTCTCCACTATTGACTGTGGATGTGATGTAATGAGACCCTGCCTTGGTATCCTTGATACGATGGCATGTAAGTCAAAGGAAGGAACTCTCATCTCCACTCAGGTGCTTTTGGTCAGGGTGTTTTGTCAGAGCAACAGGAACAAGTTGTAGCAGAGACTTTTGAACTGAGCTCCAGATTTTCACAAGCCATGCAAAACCTGGGTCTATCCCAGAGAACCATTTATCCATCCCCTAGTCCTTATTTTCTCTATCATTAAAAAGCACAGAAACTACATTAGTGTGAGGATGTGGGTTTGGGTCTTTAGCACTTGTGTAATAAACCAGATGAGGCAGTGTACACTTGCATTGCCATGGTGGGGAGCAAGAGACAAGCAGATTCCTGGGTCTCTATGATCAGGCAGTGAAGACTCATTGGTGTATTCCAGGCCAGTGAGAGACCTTGTCTCAAAAAAAAGGGGGGATGTACAGCTTTGGTAGGATACCTCTGGCCTCTACATATCTGCACACAGGAAGAAATTATTGTGTATAGGTCAGAACGTTTAGAATCTGGCAAGTACAGGCCTATGGAGAATATGTTGGCGATGATCTTCCCCATAAGGGCATATAATGACCTGGAGATGAGCCCTGGCACCCATCCCATCCTAGTCCATTTCTGGGCCTCTACAATGGCCATCAATACCCATGACAGGTGCTTTCTCTTGGACTGCTTATTAAAAGGGGAACAAATGCTATTAGTTTGAGGCTCATTATGCAAAATTCCACAGGAAAATGAGCCATGTTCGATGCACTTCCTAACAGCTCCAAAGGCTATCAGCAAACACCCCTCTGAGATAAGTTTCAAAGACAGCACCAGACCGATCTGAAGCACGGAGAACAAAGCCTCTGCCATTGAGGCTAGCACAACAGCACAAAGCCCATCAGTTTTTAAGGACATAATAGCATGCGTGGAGGAAGATGTTTAACATATTGTGTGATGACAGTTAGCAGCGGCTTGCAGAGCAGAGCAGAGCAGAGCAAATGAGCTCACATGGTGCTATGCATGAGACAGCGGGATCTGTACATGAAAAGACACCTGTGGCATTAGGAGAAAGACTGAACCCATGCTTCCAGGTTCTCTTTGTATTGAAGAGTCCTGGCCTCCAGTGATGCTAGGAAGGGGGCTCAGACAAGTACCAAGCCTCACAGAGTGTTCTCAGGAAGCTAGCCTTGAACCAGAAACTGACACCCAAGCCCCTGATTCAGAAAGCTGAGGGGTGCTGAGAGATGGCTCAGTGAGTAAAGTGCTTGATCTGTGCTTAGATTCACAGCAACCTTGTAATAACTGGGCACAATGGCTTATATCTATAACCTCAGTCCTGGGTGTACGGAGACTGGTGGGTCCCAGGGCTCATTGCCTGGCTAGTCAAACTGAAATGGTGACCTCCAGTTCAATAAGAGACCCCATTTTCAAAAATCATGGCAGAGAGCAAGAGAGGAATATACCCAATGTCAACCTCTATTCTCTATACCCATATGTATAGATGAATGTGTCCTACACACACACACACACACACACACACACACACACACACACACACACACACACTCACACACACACACTCACACCAGGCACAGGTGGGCTGGGGATGTAGTTGGTAGAGTGACTGATGGGTGATGGGAGTTGTTATTCTGTAATTATGTTTCTCATACTGGTTAATGAATAAAGCACTGTGGGCCAATGGGAAAACAAGATAGGCGGGGCTAGGAGACAAGGAGGGAAAAGGAAGTAGGAAGGAGGAGTCAACATGGAGAGTCTGGAGAGGTAGCATGCCCACGGCTCTGGCCGGTAAAATGAGACTACTTGGAAATACTTAGAATAGTAGAAATGGGTTAATAATTAAGACAGAGCTAGCCGATAAGAAATGATAGTAACTGGCCAACAGGATTGTATCAAATACAGAGTCTCTGCATGTTATTGAGGGCTGGCGTGGTGGCGGGACCAGACCGGCTTGGGGGGGGGTTTAGGGGGGAGACTGCTCGTAACAAATGACTGCCTAGCAAACACAGATTCCTGGGTTGCAACTCTTGCACTGCATAAACTGGGAGTAGTAAGGTAGGTTTGTCAACCCAACATTCAGAAGGCAGGAGGATCACACACACACACACACACACACACACACACACACACACACACACACACACACACACAAAAGCATAGGTGGGCCTGGTGTAAGACAACAGACCACTGCAAAGTCTAGAATATTCCATACTTGCTATCATTACTAGAACTCCAGGACAGCCTCTCAAAGGCAGCTACTCATTGAGGCCAATGAGTTCTGCCTAGATTGATGGTCCTCACAAGAGTCCTGCTTCCCAAGGCCCAGGCTGTTCCTGGTTCCCCCATCTGTGGAAGTCCATTGGCAACTGAGGGACAGAAAACTATGCATATCACCTTCCCAGATCCAGCCTGGAGCAGCACATCCACACCCAGTTCTCTACACTCCTGCCAAGTTCTGCTGCTCAAACACTTGTTCAACAGCTGTGTGGGATAAGCCTGGTATCCTGTGGTCCCTTAGTATTCCTCATAGGTTTCTCTTTTCAGTGTGGAAGGGAATTCACTGGGCTGACAGCAACAGTTGGCTGTGGTGGAGGCAGATAAGCAAGTCTTTCTTTGTACGTCTGTTAACATTTCTCTAGTAGCAATCAGCACATATAACCCTGGACTTAAAATATGTATTACTACATAGAAAATCCCTTAAAAGGGGAGTTCATTTAATCATTGCCTCTGACTTCTCCTGCCTGAGGAATCTTCCGTTCTTGCAGGACATGTCTGCGGGGTGGGAGTGGGTGGGGCATAATGCCGCCTGCATTCAGGTTTCTACATCCTGGAGCTCCTGTGAGGGTGGCACATACATCCATGCCCTGCACATTTCCACATAGAGTTCACTTCCAAGAGAGCATTCGTGGTTCCTCCTGGAGAAATGACAGCCCCTCCTTTGAGGGTCCTGGCTCTCAGAGACAGTTTCCTGTCAACTGTTCATGAGTTCACTTAGGTCATGCTGTGTGTACCTGAGTTGTGAATTGAGTTTGTGAGTATCCTTTGTCTCCCAGATGGACTGAGGCTCTGCCCAGGCGCCTTCCTGCATCTAATAACAATGGATGGAAGAGGTTGCATCATCTCAGTCCACCTGAAGTTGCTCAGATAGGCTCCACACTGGAAGGCAGTGTGGGGAGGGGGAGCGAGAATAAAAGTGCTAGGGATGGGTGGTTCTAGTTTCCCATATGGTTGCCCTTAAAGAATGCTGAAAGGTGCTTAGAAATAATAAAACTTTCTCCATAAGCTTGGAAATCCTAACAATGAAGACTGGGAGGGATGGGTTATATTGTGAAATATCCATCTTTCCAACCAGCCTCTTATTTGCTTTTGTGAGGTTCACAACCAGGGAAAACTCATCTGTGGAGGTGAGAATTGGAAGGTATTCACCTCTGAAGGGTGAAGAGTGACTAGACAAGGACCTGGCCAATGTTCTAGAAAGTTGAAATGATTCCCCTCCTGTTCAAAGCACAGACTACAGGTATAGATGTATTTGTCAGAGCTCACTTAGATCACAGTGTTTTGTGTTATGCAAATTATGACTCAATATATAACAAAAAAAAATCAATATTATACAAAGCTCTGAAATCCTGGAAGATATTCTACTGAGATCAGGGGAAAAGAAGCCAACAGGAGCGTCTACCAGACTCATTATCATTTAAAGTATTCTGATGGCCCAGCAAGATAGGAGACACAAAGAGGAGACAATGAATTCTATTATTTGAAGAAGATATGGTTGTTTACTTTGAAAACTAAGAGGATCAACAGAAAATCATTAGAATAATAAGAGAACAGGAAGTGGGGAATGGAAAAGTAAGTGAGCAGATGGCAATATGCTTCCCGTGTTCCAACTATGGCAAGCTGGGAGGTGAGTGAGGGAAACCTACTTATACAGCAATGAAGTGACACCTTGGGCCAGTGGCTCTCATCCTTCCTAATGCTGAGACCCTTTAATATAGTTCTTCATGCTGTGATGACCCCCCAACCATAACATTATTTTCATTGCTGCTTCATAAATGTCATTTTGCTACTGTTAGGAATCATAATGCAAATATCTGATATGTAGGATATCTGACATGTGAATCCCTCAAAGCAGTTGTGACCCATGGGTTGAGAATTCCTGCCTTAGGACAACCTTGGTGGAAAGAGCAGAGAGCTACCAACCTAGAGGGTGTGGAAAGCTACACAGCAAGTAAGTGCCTAAGTGTAGAATCCTCTGGATGGACAGATGGAACAGCCAGAAATCCATACATGAAGTGAGTGCATAACTATAGGACCCTCTGGATGGACAGATGGAGCAGCCAGAAAGCCATACAGCAAGTAAGTGCATAAGTGTAGGATCCTCTGGATGGACAGATGGAACAGCCAGAAAGCAGCACAAATAAGTGCATAAGTGTAGGACCCTCTGGATGGACAGACAAACAGCAGCTTTAACTTCCTATTTAAGACTTCAGTGGGAACAAGGTATGGTCAAACACTTCTGTAATCTCAGCACTTGGGCAACAGAGGTAGGAGGATCACCACAAATCTGAGACTACTGTTGACTACATTATATGGCCCCGTCTCAAAGTAAGAAAGAGCACTTCAATGGAACTGCTTTTCTGAATTTTCACAAAATAGTTCCATTTTCACATGACAAGAAACAGCAAATTCTGGGAGGATATTAAAATACATTTGGAGCTAAAACCATTAAACATTGTAAGAACTATAAGTAGAAAAACAAATCAACCAAATCCAAAACCAAACCAACAACAAAAATAAACAAAAGCCCAATGACTGACTAGGCCCAAATAAATCCAGAACTTTTTTAATTTTTTTTTTTTTAAATTTGAGACAGAGTATTTCCATGTCTTCTTGGCTGTCCTGGGACTTGCTATGCAGATCAGGCTAGTCTCCAAAACTCACAGGGATTTTCTTACCTCTGCCTCCCTTCTAGAGTGCTGAGATCAAGGGTGTTTGTGTCACCATATCCAGTTTGGTTTTTTTTTTTTTTTTTGTTGTTGTTTTTTTAAAAGCAGGTCCTTTTATCACATAAAAATTAACATTATAAATAAGTGGATTGTTCAATAAACCATGCTGGTAAAATGAAAAACAGAAAAAGTTGTATGTCATGCTATATAGTATGCCTACATTCCAGATGAATTAAAAAGTTAAACATGTGGAAAATTAACCCCTTAAAATAAAGGTGAAAAATCTATGACATTTATTTTATGCCTGATAATGCTAAAATAACCAAATACAAAAGCAATTGAAAGAAAACATAAAAGAAATATCATCAGACTAAACTATATATGACTCAAACACTTCTTTGTCAAGAATAACCTCCAGTGCTGGGTTGGTTGTAGCTCAGTGTTTAAGGGCATGCACTGAGTCCTGGATTCAATCCCCAGTGCCTCAAAAATCAGACATATTGACTCATGCCTGCCTGCAATCTCAATATCTGAGAGGCAGAGGCAGGAGGATCAGAATTCCAAAGTCATTGTTGGCTACACAGCAAATTTGAGAGCAGGCTGAAATACATAAACCCTGACTAAAATATAAACAAGCAAATCTATAAAAATTAAGTGTAAAAAGAAAAATGGAAAACAAAACAAAGCAAAAACAAAAACGTGTCAAAAATAACAGGGGAAAAAAAATCTCAGCCAGGCAGTGGCAGCACAAGCCTTTAATCCCAGTACTCTGGAGGCCGAGGCAGGTGGATCTCTGTGAGTTTGAGGCCAGCCTGGTCTTCAAAGAGAGTTACAGGGCAGTCTCCAACCCTGCAGAGAAACCCTGTCTCGAATATAATATATATATATATATATATATATATAATATATATAACATATATATTACATATATGTATATATATAATATATATATAATTATGGCTGGGAAAATGGGAGAAAGGAAACACACAGATCACAGTAGAAAAAGTACAAAAAGCCAACCAACTTGGAAAAATGCGTCCAGCTGTGATGGGGATCAAAAAGATATACATGCGCACAGCTATCAGAAGATGTGTCTTGGAACCACGAATCTGCTTTTGAAAACACAGGAGAATGTCTTTGCAAACCTGAAGGACAGAAGGATTAGCAGTGCTCCTGCCTTTGTTGTTTACCCCATGGACCGCCATCGCTAAGCGAGTGGTTCGGAACCATGGACAGCTCCCGGAGGCAGCGGCCTGTGGCTGCGCCTCCTAGAGAAAAAGAAGGGGATAGCAAAACGTAAGCGATCTTTGTGGAAACAGAATAGTGATTACTCCCTTGGGGAAACAGGAAACGCCTTGATACCAGGGCAACACTTGATGTGAATTGATAAGTAGAAGCAGAGCACAGAATGTCAGGAATGGGGGTGGGGGAATACGTAATTCTCAGACAACGCTCGGAGAAGTACAAGCAATGCTTGCTGCGGGAGCACAAAAAGCGAACCAGTAAGTGGCTGAAGACAAATCTGGAGAGGCAGGTGGTGGCCAGATGATGAATGGTGCTGTCTCCCACGCTAATCAGTCTAGAATCTATTCTTCAAGTGATGAGTTCTATAGAGGGTGGACTTAAGATAGCAAGCTGGTGAGAAGACAGGCTAGCAGCTGGAAATAATGTAACCTTTGAGAAAGCCTGTGTTATGAAGTGAGCTCCCAGTCTTGCTCCATGGGTATACATACATGGTACTCCCTCAAAGGGGTTTCCAGAGGAGGAAGTCCCTTGGCTGGGACTAGTGGCATGGTTCAGCGCCAATAATAGTGCCCCCTAGAGGTGGAAATGGGATAACATTTCCTACACTTTTCATTAGTCAAGCCAAACTCTGGAGCTGCCCCCAGTGGCTCAGTGAGGGATGGCCTTGAGGAGGGCACACACAAAGGGCAATGGGGCAGATTAGCAACCATTCTCCATCAGTGGTTGTGGAGATTTGGAGAAGAGCTGTGGGTTGGGGGGGAGGGGGATGGGATGTGGCAGGAGTCAAGAATAGCTCACATCTCTAATCCAGAAGTGGAAGCACTTTGGGGCAAAGGTGACAAGAGCTACTGTACACAGGTGGACTTGCTTGAGGCTGGAGGACATTCAGCATAGCCTCCTGGTAGACACTTGGCCTCCAGGTTGGGGCTCAGGAGAGGTCACACACACTGGAGAGTCAGTGTGGGAAAGGTGAGTAGGGGGGACGTGCATGCTGGATGAGGAGGCTGTGACCTGAGTCTTCAGGGACTGCCAACATATAAGGGACAGGAGACAAAAGTGAGTCTGCAAATGAGTCATGGCAAGAACAGACATAGGAAAATAAAAGGTAAGATCAAAACAGGGGAGGGATGGGTTAACCTGTAAAATGCTTGATAAACAAACATAAGCAGCTGAGTTCAGCTCTCAGAGCACATAAAAAGCCCAGTATGGTGATGTATGCTTGTCATCCCAGTGCTGGGGAGATGAAGGCAGACCTCTGGGGCTCACTGGCCAGCCATTGTAGGACTCACTGGCCAGTGGATATAGCCTACTTGGCTAGTTCCATGACAGTGAGAACGCTGGGTTCAAAATTCGAAGTGGATGGCACCTGAGGAATGACACCTGACACCTGAGGTTGTCTTCTGATCTCTACACATGTGCACCTAAGTGCGTGTATTGTCAGCATGCACACGTTCACCCCACATACATACTCGAGAATGAACAAAGGGACAGAGGTGGGGCTACAAGAGCAAAGAATTTAGCATGATATCAGAGTGAAAGGAACACTCAAGAAGGGTGCCGAGGATGGCAAGGTAGGGGTGTGGCATGGGTGTGACGGGGTGTGGCTGGAGTCCTTTGGAACAAAGATGATGTGGTTTCAGTAGAGAAAATGAGGACTAAGGAGGGGTTGGGAAATTGACATGACTATAGAGCCCCCTCCTTTAGGCAGAGGGGAACAGAAGCGAGGGTGACCTAGAGGCAGAGAGGGACTGACTGACAGAACCAAGTGTTGGAGGAGGTAGGGAAGAGTGACCCAGACATGGGACAAAGGACTGTAATGACTAGTTTTTATTATTCTTTTCTTTTTGGACATTGTAACACTATGTAGCTCAGGCTGGCCTCAGACCTCAACTCTCCCAATACACAAGTGTACTGGTACGCACTACCATACCTGGCTATTGAGCATGTATAAATTTGCAATAAAAGTACAAATGTATTTTATATTACTAAATTTAAAATTTAGAGATACAAAAGTCACAGCTATAAACACATTTATTAAAAACAACCCCAAGAATTAAGTATCATAAGGTATTTGTGTTTTTTATAGACATATACTACACATACCTTACCAGGAGGCAGACGGCAGTAGGCACTAAGCTTAACAAATATCATGAAGAAATGACTTGATTTTTCTTACTAACTGGTAAAAGACTACAGCAATTCTAGTTCAGCAGGGTATGTCTTAGTCCAGTCCTTGGAAAACAGGCAGGGACTCAGTTTAGGAACTAAAATGGCCTCTTCTAAACATCAGGGTTGCTATGGAAACATGTGGTGTTACATTAAGAACATGCATTTTTAGTCCTTCACAAATGTTCATTTAAGTTCAGTGATAAATCTATAAAAAGGAGTATCATGGCTCTTATAAAAACACAGAATGAACACTGAACATTGCCCACGTGTGTGTGTGTGTGTGTGTGTGTGTGTGTGTGTGTGTGTGTGTGTAAGCTACAAGGTCAATGTTGGGTGTATTCCTCAGTTGAAATCAACCTTACTTTTGAGGCTGGGTCTCTCCCTGAACCTGGAGCTCACTGGCTGGTCTCCCTAGTCCCTGCATCAAGTTTTAATTAGCTCACTGATTTTAATAAGATGTTCCAATGTGTCAGGAGAGAAACAAACAACATATGTACATCAATAATGCCAAAATGAATTGACAAACAGATGCAGAACTGATCAATACCTACAGCGCTACAACCAGGTATAGCCTTACTTTCTACAACATAAAATCTACTTGCATCCTTTTGCATTTTTACAGATGAGAATCACTGGAATCTCAGCAACTTATTTTAGAATTTACAGAGTTGTAAGATGGTCCTAAAAGCTACCTCTGTGAAATCAGACAACCCCAAGAGGTGCCTGGTGAGACCTGTATTCATTTGCATCTTTGGTCAGCTTCAGAGCTTTTCAAGTTCTTTTCCTGACAGCTCCCTTTAACCATGACCCCACAGACACATCATTCTTGGCTACAGTCAGTAAAGATTTTAGAGAGTGAGAAAAATGCTTTCCACTTTGCAACTAAATTTTAATGCTATCTAAAGGCCTGGGATATTCAGCTACCAGGAGACCCTGCACCAGCTCTACAGAGAAGCCTTCCCTGCTTGGATCCCCAGCCCTGTTACAGGAACCAATCCCCTGCCTACCTCAGCTTGCTAGGTGGGGGACCCTGAATCAGAGTGATGCCACTGCCAGCACTGTATATGCCCAGAGCCCATTCACTGGGAGGTGCCTGTGACAAGAGACCCATCACACTTCATGGCCAGAGAAACCTAGTATGGCTACAGGGGCCAGACGTTCTCCACACAGAGTTTTGACTCCAGTTAAGTGCATGGAACCATGGTTAAGTTCACACTCTGCCATGGTGGTCTATAAATCTCTGCGAAAGCATTTCTATGATGGTAGGAGTGTGATGAAGGCAAGCGTTAGGAAGGTCATGCCTCAGCCACTGAGCTGCATCTGCCTGGTTCCTACAGGATCACGGGCTTTCAGGAGCACAACAGTCCTGTCAGCCTGCTAGGAGGAGCTGGTGGCAGCGCTCCCCCAAGTAGCTGGCATGTTGGGTGGCTGGGGGTTATTTAGCACTGTCCACTTCTTAGTGCTGAATGTGGGCCAAATGCTATCTCCATTTTAGTATGCCTGCTGCTAAGCGGTTCTCTCTGGCTCTAATTAGCCTGCATGTTCAGCTGCTTCTTAACGGCACTCATTCCTAATAAAAATAAAAAGCTCATCACGGGTCCAGATGATGGGGCAATCCTCTGATTTGCTGTGATAGGAAGGCAAACGACCAACCAACTGGTAGCAACACATGCTGCTATCATTGAGGCCACAGACTTTTATCGTGTATGGCTGAAGTCAGGGATAGGCATGCAGCAACTGCCCTACCCTCTCAGTTCTTGGCAGGCTGAAGGGCTGACCCAAGCTGGGTCCAGCTGAGAGGGTCAACAGGGTAATGAGGGACCAGCCAGTGCCATTCTTTGGCATTTTCTTAAATGGAAGCACCTGAAAAATGACTGTAAAATTGTCTAATGTATGCTCTTGGTGACCACTGGTCAAGGGTAGTGACAGATAGGGGCTAGCAAGGTGACTGGGTGATGGCAGGCTTGTTTAGCATGTACAAGATACTATGTTTGACCCCAGAATCTCAACACACAAGAGACAAAAGGTAGTGCCATATGGGCCCTCATACATACATACATACATACATACATACATACATACATACACACATACATACATACTGTGTACACGTATATGTGGATGCACATGTGTACATGTGGAGGCCAGGGTCAATACCAATTATCATTTCCCAGTTGTCCACATTGCTTTTCCAGTCAAGACTTCTCAGTGGGACCTGATTCCTCTCCACTAGCTGACCAGTGAACACAAGAGATCCAGCTGTCTCCACTTCTCTAGCACCAGGATTACAGAGGGGCACCATCACTCTTGGATTGCTACTATATGTTCCAGAAGATCAAGCTCAGATATTCAGTTTGTGCATCAGGTTCCTTGTCTGATGTTGAGGCTGGGAACTTCAATGTCTGTGTTCTAGCACACATCAGGAAGCCCAGTGAAGAGCAGATGTCAATCAACATGGATGGATAAATGGATGGTTTTATTAAAAAAAAAAAATCTTGCTTCTGATTTAGACAGTATGCTTGACTAGAAAAATGAGTTTTGTTGTCAGTTGGGAAATGGCTTGTGTGCTATTTTGAATCAGTGCCTGTTTTGGTGTCTTCCCTAAGGGAAGACTGCTCAAAATGTCATGTTATATAGCATTTTGTTCCAAACAGAGGCATCCCATGCTGTGGAGGCTCCTTCGGACTGAAGAAGCAAACAAGTGGAAAGTATCAGGAAGTTCCTGAAACTTATCAATTGCACATGGCCCCTACTTCTCTAAAATGGCTTAGGGGAGGAGACTCTGACCTGTTGAACTGCCTGGAAGTTGTACAGAGAGCTCCAGGGTTCCAGTTTCTTTGTTTGTTTGATTGGTTTTGATTTTTTGAGGCAGGATATAGCTTTGCAGCCTCTTCTGAAACTCTCTCTATAGACCAGGCTGGCCTTGAACTCACAGAGATCTGCCTGCCTCTGACTCCCAAGTGCTGGGATTGCACCACCACTGGGCAGGTTCCAGCTTCTATGCCTTATCACCCATGGGTTCTAACAATGTGGCTGCATTTGAGTGGTCCCTGCTCCGTAAGTCACCCCTCAGCCATATTCCTGTGGATGGCCCTCAAGACACTCACTGGTTCAACGAGCTGTACCTTGTGGGTATTGTTACTGTGGTCTGTTGATGGTTCTGGATTTGGTGAGTAGATATTTGTTCACATCTCCCCAGGGACAGTGTCATGCAGCAGCCCATCCTGGTGGCTATGCTGCTACAATTTCATGCTATCCCATCTGCTGAGTAGCTACTAAACTCCAGGAACAGGAACACAATGGAGAGCAGAGCATGGCCCTTTGTCTCCA
Organism: Cricetiscus sungorus; assembly: GCA_030556225.1. NCBI lineage: Eukaryota > Metazoa > Chordata > Mammalia > Rodentia > Cricetidae > Cricetiscus > Cricetiscus sungorus. The sequence continues at coordinate 8,358,755 of JANBXA010000044.1, forward strand.
GGAGATGGATGCCTGCCGGGAGCTGTGTTTATGGTGGATATCTGTCAACTTCTGATGACAGGAACACTGCTCCTGTCACATTCTCTCCACACATATTCTTGTCAAAGGCTATGGAGCCATGACATCCTCAGGAAAACCTTGTCTTGAGAAAGGTTATTTTAATAAATAATGCCACTAATTCCCTCTCTGGCTGGGGATTAAACAGAGACACTGTTGTCATGCAGCCTGGTCCTAGTATCACATCTCTTTGGGAGGAAGCTAGGTCAGAGGTCAAGGAGAGAGAACGGCCTGACTACAGTACCTCCCTCTCAGCCATGTGCAAGTATGCTGTTGTGACTGAGGCATGAACTTAGGATCAAGAAAGTGGATCTGAAATATAGTTCTGAGGTAGAGTACCTGCTTAGGATTCTGTGGTGGGGAGGCCCCCTACCTCCTCCCTGTGACCCACTCCCTGTGACCTTATTTAGGTTCCTCAGTGACCCTTTGAGGGTAGCAGCATCAAGCTCCATTAAATTTGTGTTTCATGAGTATTGTAAACATTAGGAGGGGTGGCTCTTCTTGAAGAAGCCCACACCCATCTTTCTCCCAATCACCCCACTTTCTCCTAATCTTCCTGCCTAAAATTCTATATTAAAAATGTCTTTTAATACACTCAGACTTGGTTTCTCACTGACTCACCCTGAAACTCTTTTCTGTGGCTAAGTCACGAATCCCGCTTTGAGTTGAGATTCCTAAAAGATTAAAGGGAACACTCCTCAGGTTGCTGAGGGTGGCAGTGTGTGGCTATACCTCTGTCCCTGTCACAGCTGACCTGCATCCCCCCTCCCCCCCGGCATCCATCCCTGGTGTGTCATAAGGAAGGGATGCACTAAAATATTACAGGGGCTCAGGAAGGAGCAAACAGGCAAAGGCATGGAAATAGTGGAGGAGGGGAGAAAGGACAGCCTGCTGGAGGAAGCCAGGGTTGCTTAAGGAAGTGGCTTACAGCTGGGGAGGGAGATACAGGATTACTCCCTACTCAGCACCATCTCTGTATCTGAGAAAAGGTGATGGAGACCTGCAAATACTGCATTGTAAAGACACACCAGTGCTCCTCCATAGCATAGGAAGGAATAGGCACTCATGTGTTACCACCAGCCTAGCTTGCACACTGTTAATGGTTGGCTTGTTCTGAGTTAACCCCTCCCAGCCCAGGTGCCCTGGAGGAGTACAAGGATGACAAGAGCAGGCTCTAACTAGACTCATGCAGTGCCTGAGTCCAGACATGCAGAGTGAAGGAAGAGGGCCAGGGCTGAAAGGAGGCACACAGACACCACAAGTCTGCGAAACCCGCTGCCCTCCTGAGGAGATGAACAGCTCTGCAATGATTGACTGCTGCCCCCCCTCCCCCACAGGACCCATCACTGGAGATGAGATGTAGCAGATACTTAGACAGATTTTTAGGATGGCTGGCTCTCTGAATAAAGTGCAGCTCTAAAGGTTCAGTTCCTGTTTCTGCTCATGGGCGTTTGTAAGTGACAGGTAGCCAGCAGCCCGAGCTCCAGTTATAAAACCTCCCAAGATGTAAAGGCTGGCTAATGCCCACTTTGAAATCAGCTCCAGGAGGCACCATTACCCTTTTCCCAATGTTTTCCAGGAATAGCACTGTCCCCTAGGACTCCTGAGGTAGTCTCATAGACTCAGCTGTCCTGTTGGAACTGGTCTCAAGCCTAGGCCCTCTCAAGAGCCCATGAAGGATGCCTCCTCCTCCACCCCAGCTGCATTGTCCTTCCCTCTCCTTAACATACCAGCTTGCTTTTGCTTTGCTACCTGTGAAGTATGGTCACATGTCTCTGTTTGCTGTGCGTCAGTGGGAAGGGCATAGCATTAAGAACATATGAAGAAATCTGATGTCTGGGGCTGAGAAGATGGCTCTGCTAGTAAGGACACTTGCTGTGTAAGCCTGAAGATCTGAGTTCAGATCCCCAGCACTCATGTAAAAAAAATCCAGGTGTGAAACCCTAGTGCTATGGCACACAAAGAAAGACAGGAGGTTCACTGGGGCTTGCTGGACACCAGTCTAGCTCCAGGTTTGGAGAAAGACCCCGTCTCAAGGGAATAAGGTGGAGAGTGATGGAGCAGAACACGGGACGCCCTCCTCTGGCTTCTGAGCTTGCACAGGCTCACCCTCATGCTCATATACATACGCATCTGGTTTCTGTTTTGGACCAAAAGTTCGTTTAGCTACTTACTGTTTTCAGAAAGTTGCACAATGTAGTAAAGGACTGGGCTGTTTCCATCAAAGGGCCGAACCCACGACAGTGTCACCGAGTGGCTATGCACAGGACTCAAGCTGGCCAGGAGGTTTTGAGGTGGGTGAGGCAGCTCACTGGAGGCGAGGAAGGGAAAGGAACAAGAGGAAAGTGAAATCAGACCGATGAGTCATCCCATGACCACGTTGAAGGGAGCTGGTATGTGCAGTTCCAGAAAGAGGATGAATTGCCCTCTCTGTGGTCCCCAAAGGAGCAAACAAAGCCCAGCTCCACCTCTTGCTGTATAATTTGAACATCACTTGATGTTTTATGATAGTTGGTTTAACTGTTAACTTGATATAACCTAGAATCACCTGGAAAGAAAGTCTCCATGAGGGATTGTCTAGACCAGGTTGGCCTATGGGCATGTCTATGGGGGCTTTTCTTGATTGTCTCAATTGATGTGAGCAGGCCCAGCCCACTATTCCCTGGGTTTGGGTCCTGGACTGCATACGAGTAGAGAGAGGTAGCTGAGCACTAAGCACATCATCCATTTATCTCTGCTGACTGTGCATGTGATACAACTAGCTGCTTCAAGTTCCTGCCCCCTCGGTGTAATGGACCATAACCTGGAACCATGAGCTAAAATAAATTCTTCCACCCCAAGTTGTTGTCTTCAAGGTATTTTTATCACAGCAATGGAAAGGAAACTAGAACAAATGTCTCCTTTAATTACTGTGCACTTTGCTTTCTGAGGCAGGACTTCTCCCTGAACCTAGCTGGATCTTACTAGTTCAGCTAGGCTAGCTGGCCAGTGAACTCCAGGGATCCTCCTATTTCTGCCTCCCCAGCGCTGGGATTCTAGGTGTGCACCCTTGCACCCAGCTTTTTATGTAGGTGCTGGAGACTGCTCTTGAACTCATGTTTTTATGCTTGTGCAGTAAGCCCTTTACCAGCTGAGCAATACCGCCCCCACCCCTGCATTGTACTATTGATGAGACATATTGTGATTGATGCTTTGTCTATGCATCTAGAGGCTGACATGTAAACCCAGTGAGCCCTATGAAAAGAAAGTGTGGCACTGAGGATCTGCCAGTGTGTGGGTTGCCACACTCACCTGTTTGGAGTTTGGGGGGAAATGCCTATGTGCCTTCTTAGACAAATGGACCATCTCCTTTATTGACAGCATGAAGTTATATTGTCATCCTGTCTTCTGGAGGGTACTAGAGGTTTGGGGGAAGCACTTAAGAGTAAATGTGGTGAGAAAGTCAACTAAAACCCCATGGAGATGGTAAATAACATGCTGGCAAGGCTATAAAATGGAAGTGCAGGTCTAACGCCTACGTTTCAAAAAGAAGTCACTAATTTAAGAAAGTCTCTACTAGTGATAGAACAAAGCCCCTACCTGAACTTCCCAAATTGTTGATGTTGGGTTCAGTCTTAAATCTCTGGGGTTTGAGAGCTGGGCCTGCCCCATGATCCTTCTGCATGGTGCCTGCTTCCATAGCACACCAGGTGTCACAGAGGGGAGGGCGCCAGGTGTGACCTGTGTCATCTACTAATTTCTTCTGGGTCTCTCTTGGACATCAGTTACCAGAGAACGTATGGATCAGAACAAATGCCAATTTTATAGTTGATATTTTGGAAGCTTAATAATTAATAGGCTGAATCTTGATAGCCCTGCCTAGTCTGGAGCTTACTATGTTGGCTACATTGGCCTTGAACTTACTATGACTCTCCAACACCTGATATGAAAGCAATGGGATCTCAGGTACATACTACCCTGCTCCACTCTATGCTTGATTTTTTGTGTGTACTCATGTATATGTGTGTTCATGTGCATGTATGGACACTTGCACGTGTAGCCACAGGTGGAAGCTGGTGTCTTCCTCAACTTCCTCAATCACTCTTTGCATTATATTTCTGAGTCAGGGTTTGTCCTGAACCCAGAGTTCACAGATTTGGCAGGAGTGGTTGCTCAGCAAGCCCCAGGGATCTTTCCCCAGGGTTGGAGTTATAGGCATACACTGCCATAATCAATTTCCCCTTTTATTGAAAATAGATTCTTTTATCATATAATATGTCCTAATTGCAGTTTCCCCTCTCTCTCCTCTTCTTAGCCCCCCCCCCCCAATCTGGACACACTCAGCTTTTTAAGTGGGTGCTGGGATCCAAATTCAGGTCCTCATGCTTGCACAGGGAACACTTTACCAACAGAGCTCTCCCCAGCCCCATAACCAACTCTTTACATTTAAACATGTACTTGTGGGCTGAGGGTTAAAAACTCATGTGAGAACACTTTGCTGGCATGCGCAAGATCCTGGGTTCCATCCCCACCATGGCCCAAAAGAAATGCACCTATTCTATTTCAAAACCAATGAAGCTGTTTGCACTCAGCTGTGTAAGAGGTGTAGCTCTCTTACCCATGTAGCCACTTATAAGCAAATGAACATTTCTGGTGTAGCTATAACTATGTTATATATCAGCACTAAAAAGCAGGATCTTGAGCATGGGATGTTATCTTGTCTTCTCCTTAACTGTGAATTAAGTTTGAAATAAGAGAAGAAGCTGCTATTTCCATTTGAGTTATCTGATAATCAACCTCCATTAAACACCAATGAACTCTATACAAACAAACAAATAAACAAAAACAAAGCCAGGGTGGAAACATCCATTCTTCCATTTCTTTTTGTCTCCCCTAAGGTATTATTGGTTTGGTCTGAAACAAGACCAAAGTTGTTGAATGGTCCTAAATGGAAACAAACTATTTGTCATTTTTCTCATTGTTGTGATAAAATGGAAACATACTATTTGTTACTTTTCTCGTTGCTGTGACAAAATGTCCGACAAAGGCCATGTAACTGGGAAAAGTTACATTGGCTTGCTGTTGAGGGCACAGTTCAACACTGTGGGAAGGCATGGTGGCAGGAATATGCTGGTCACATGGCACCCATAGCCAGGAAGCAGAGAGGGATGAATGCTGGATTTTTCCTTTCTATTCAGTCCAGGGCTCTGACTGGGATGGTGCTGCCCACATTAAGGGTGGGTCTTCCCACCTCACTAAACCTAATCTAGAAACTTGCTTACAGACATGCCCAGAGTGAGCCTCATAGGTGATTTTAGAGCCTGTCAAAGTTGACAATGTTCATTTTTACATGAACCAAGAATAAACTTGAGTAAAAATATCTATATAAAACTGTTGATAATACTGTTTCTGGTCTGGGATGAAGCTTCCAAACCCTTGGGATATTTAGAGGGTTGGGACTGTCTTAGTCACTCCCGTGGGCCTCCAGTACCATAGGAGAAGTCACTTAGCTGGACCCTGGGTCGGTCCAGGACAAGAGATAAGCCATGGGATTAGAGGCTGGCATGTAAGCTCATTCTCTTGCTTCTGTGGAATGGATGGAGGTGGAGACAGTCAATAATGTGCCAACCACTCAGCCAAACAGGACTTCTTGTGGGTGTGTCTCTGCTGCCTGGCAGGTGTCACGAGGTAAGATGTGAAAGCAAGAAGGGGGATGTGGAACCGGCCAGGTCTTGCCCATATGCCACATGCAGGCAAGCCCAGAGCATGGAAATAGCCTTACAGTACAACCATCCCATACATGCTGATTTGGATATTTCCAAACTCTCTGGCTCATCACTGGTTCAGTCATGGTTGTTTGTTTTTTCTTTTATGAAAAACTGTAATCAGAACCACAGCTCTGTGTGGAGACTTTGAAGCTAAGGGTGCAGGGGAAGCCCTAGGAGGTCAGCTTGGTAGGTGGTGTGAAAGGCCTCTAGCTCCCAGCTTCTGCCTGAGGTGTGGAGCTGTCCTGGAGTCCATGCCCTTGACCTGTGAGGTCTGTGCTAATCCCAATTAATTAGTGTCTGAATTCCACTGCAAAGATGTCTTCAATAATAGAAGTTGATCTGACACAACAAAGCATGAACTTCAAAACTAGCAGGGGTGGCCAGTGCTCTGGGTCATTGTGTAGACACACAACAGCTCCCAACAGCAGAAGAAGAATATGCAGACAGACTAAGCTGCAGAGGCAGCATTTGCCCCAAATATATACAATAAGACCTTAGGAGTTCACAAGTAACATTTCCCCCTATATTTAGTGTGTGTGTGCTCCTGTGTGCATGTGTGCATGCAAGTGATATGTGTGTGTGTGTGTGTGTGTGTGTGTGTGTGTGTGTGTGTAAATGCTTGTATACATGTATGTGGGTATTCACATTTGTGTGCATGTAGAGGACAGAGGTCAATCTCAGCTGCTTTCCTCTGTAACCCTCACTTGGCCTTGAGACAGGGCTTCCAGTCTGTTAGACTGGCTGACCAGTGAACCCTCCTGCCTCTGCCACCCCAGTGCTAAGGTTATAGGCATATGCCACTAGAGGTGGCTTTTTACATAGGTGCTGGGGATCTGAACTCAGGTCTTCATGCTGTGTTCTACCTACTGAGACATTCCCAGCACTAGGTTTTCTCTTCAACTTGCTGATGGTTATTTTGGGGATGAGATGTCATAAAACCTCTGAGCAACATGCCAGTAATAGATAAATGTGGCTTTCATATACCCTGAATCCATCCCAGAAGATCTTATTCAACAGGAATAGACCACATCCAAGCACTTTACTGACAGCTTTAAGGAGGTGGGGAGATGATGATTCCAGGAGTGGGGGGATTCTCAGACAGTTATAACTGTACAAGGTTTTTGTTGTAGCTATGAGGGAGATACAGCCAGAGGCATCAGGAAGAATCCAGAGGAAGGAGAGGAAGTAATGGACTAAACATGGCCATGAGACTGAACTGGGCCATAAGTGCGGAGAGACAAAGGTAGAGCGAGAGAGGAAGAGAAGAGAGTGTGGGCAAAGGAGACCAAGAGAGAGGGACAAGAGAGGGAGAGAGAGAGGGGAAAAGAGAGAGAGGGACAAGAGAGAGAGGGGGGGACAAGAGAAAGGGGGCCAAGAGGGCCAAGAGGGTGTAGAGAGCACGAGGCCTACATGGCTGAGTTAAACAGGTATTAGAAGCTGGCACGCTTAGGGTAAATGAGTGTGTTGGGAAGAGCTGAGTGGAGCCACAGGACTAAGGTTGGGAAGAGCTGAGTGTGAGCCTGGAGGCCAGCATGGGCTCTGGTACACTAATAGGCAGCAGTTAGTCAGATGCCCCGAGTTTCTTTTGGATCTGACAATACCCAGTGGTGACAAACCAAAGGCACAAGGAACAATGGAAATGGAGACCAGTTCAGAGTCACCTTGCAATGGAAATGGGATGGAAAATTGCTGCCCGGTCCCTTTCCCCACAGTATTATCAAAAAATGAACAACAGCCATGGTAGCAGGAGCTTGCACAAGGTAGGGTAGACAGGAAGGGCGGTGTGCACGAGGAAGGAACAGTTTTGAACAATTGGTAAAATTGTGGTCAAGGAAGAATTGTTCCTGCAAAAGAGGACCAGGTCACTCTTTCTCCCGCAAATGAGCTTTGCCCCTTTGAGGCACAAATCGTGACTTGGTCAAACCCATCTTCTTCCACTTTGCTCTGAGGAGGAAGACCAGGGGCCTGATAACTTTGGGGGATGGAGTCAAATCATTCACTCCTTATTATGTCTTTGTCAGAAGTAGTTTTATTGAAAGAAACCTCTCCTGCTGCCTCAGGGTCTGAGTCTTCCAGTCAGCTCAGTAAATTAGATTTTCTCTGTACTTGGCGCTCCTAAGAATTAGTCTGACTGCAGGACGAGCCAGGTGATCCTAATTGGGTTTTTAAACGATCTAACAATTAATCAATCCACAAAGCCTTAGGTGTGTTCTGGTGTGTTCCACAGGCCAAGATGCTTTGGAGGGTGTGGGGTCACCCCAGGACTGAGATCCTGCCACTATAGCATCAGTAGACTAGAGGGAAAGATGGGATTAAAACTCAAGGTAACAATGGTTTTTTGTTTCTTTTTTTGTTTTGTTTTGTTTTTGAGACAGGGTCTCAGGCAGCCCAGACTGGCTTTTAATTTCCAATGTGATCAGAATGATCTGTGTGTATGGTGTACGTGTGTATATGCATGCTTGCATGTGTGTGTGGATATGCACATTCTGTGCACCTGAATGTGGAGGCCTGAGGCTGGCCTCAGGTGTCTTCCTTGATTACACTCCACTTTATTCATTGAGACTGGATCTCTCATTTGAACTTGGAACACACTGATTTGGCTAGTCTAGCTATCCAGCCTGTTTCAGGGATTTCCCATCGCTATTTTCAGGGTGCTAAAACTACAGATAGGCCACCATGCCCGGGCGGCTTTTGTGGGGGCACAGCACTTTATTCACGGATTCTTTCCTCCATGTACCCTATTTGAGACAGCCTCGGGTATCCCAGGCTGGTTTTGAACTTGCTGTGTGGTTGAGTCAGTCTGAGCTTCTCTTGCCTCCCTGCCTCCCTCCCCATGCTTGGATTACAGACACTTACTATCACCACATCCAGTTTTATTCCGCACTGGGAATTGAACCCAGGGCTTTGTGCTTGCCAGGCAGGCATTGTGCCTTGGACATTGAATCTTGCTGTTTCCATCTTCCTAGTAGGAGATTACAAGTGAATACTACCAAGCCTTATCCCATGCTGAGGATTGAATCCAGGGTCTTATGCGTTTTGGGCAAGCATTCTACCAACTGAGCTACAACTCTAGCCTTCAAGGTGACAATGTTTGATGATGAAGATCTCTGCATCTAGTATATAGAACATGTCGCGGAACCATCTGAAATTTTAGAGAGGGGGTTACGTCAGAGGCTACATACATTGCTTGTCCTGAATGATACAAAATATAGCCTCCTTTTTTAACTTGGTAAGTGGGGTGAGGCTTGCTTAGACATTTATTGGGCACCTACTATATGCTTGGCTGAGGCGGGCCCTGGGAGCTCAATGCAGGAGTTACCACCTCTCTGTCAGACGGTTGTGAGGAAATTGTTACAGTAATACAGTCTCAGGGGTGGAAGCACCCAACTTCAAGGCAGAGACCCACGACACAAGAAGCAATGTTGCTCTTTTTTGAGGTGGAAAGTAAACCAGAGGAGCTTTGAATTCTTGAGAGTCCTTCCATAGGCTTAATACAGGACTGGAAAAACACTGGTTGGTTTCATTCCGTGACAGTCCTGGGAGGTTAGTGCCACCATTTCCATTCTGTAAGCCATGCTGACTGAGGTATAGGAACAAGACAACATGATCCAAGTCTCACAGTAAGGTGGGCAGCACCCCCGGTCAGCCTGGCTCATGGGGGTTCTGCTGTAGTCAGCAGCCTTGTGACCAGTGTCATGGGTTCATGCCAGCATCACTCCAGCAGAGACAATGCTTAGTACTGAAATGGCCAACCATGGAGCCAATGAATGTGACCACATCCCTCTGGCTCTTCAAATATTTTCAATACATAGTGTGTGTGTGTGTGTGTGTGTGTGTGAAGGACAGAGGTCAATTTTCAATACTGTACTTCAGTAGCTATTGACATTTTTACTTGTGAGACAGGGTCTTTCTCTGGCCTGGCATTCACCATTTAGTCTGGACTGGCTGGCCAGTGAGCTCCAAGGATCCTCCTATCTCTGCCTCCCCGGCATTGCAACTATAAGTGTGCACTGCCATGCTTGTTTTTTCTTTAATGTGGGTCTTGGAGAGCAAACTCTGGTCATTGTTCTTGCAAGGTGAGGATTTTACCAACTGATTCGTCTCCCCAGCCCTAATTCCTGTATTCATCAAAGTGGCTTTTAACTGGAGTGGAGGGAAAGGGGGAATCAGGCTTTCTTATGTTTTTGAAGGACACTACTGTTCAGTCCTAAGTGCTTCTCAGTCTGTCTGGCAATATTCATTTTTTTTTCTTATTTATTTATCTGCTATCTGAGTAATCATGGAAATGTGGCAAAGCTGGACTAGAAGCATGTGATGGTCTACATTCCTGAATTGTTACTATTACCAACACTCTGGCCACCGCTGGTGCTGCTGTGTCCCCAATCTGTGTGTGTGTGTGTGTGTGTGTGTGTGTGTGTGTGTGTGTGTGTGTGTGGTTTATGTGTATGTGGGCATGTGTGTAACATATGTTCATGTGGAGGCCAGAGAACACTTGCGTAAAGTGGACTCTTTCCTCCCACCTTTCTGTCAGGTATGGGGATTGAACTTGGGTCACTAGGCTTGTATGACATGCACCTTCATTCACTGAGTCAGCTCACTGTCCCTTACCATCTTGTTTTGTTTGTTTGTTTTTGTTTTTTTTTTTTTTTTGAGACAGGGCCTCTCACTGAACCTGGAGCTTAACAATTCAGCTGATCATCAAGCTCTCAGACTGGCCCATCCTTGCTCCTTGCTTCCCCAGCTCTGGGATCACAGGCACATGCTACCATGACCAGTATTTCATAAGGGCATTGGAAATACAGGTCCTCATACCCACCCGGCAAGCATTTTACTGACTGGACCATCTGCCCTGTTCCAAGAGCTCTTTGGATCTACAAATGTACCCCTCTCCCTATTTATCCTGACTTGGAAGAGCACCGTGTTTATTACACCAGAAACTCCCAGGGGCCAACAGCCTTCTGAATCAGTTCTGCAGCTCGTGGCACCCTAATTGGTTTGAATCACAGATCTGCAAATATTTCTATCTTTAGCTATGAGGTGTTTCACCATTGCAGAAAGCCTATTATTTTATACATACAGCAACATTTGCTGAAAAATGTATTTTACTTAGAGGAAATCAAATAAGTAAATAGTGGGGAAGATATGTAAATCAGCAGAACATAAAAACAGCTCAGAATAAAAAGGACATGCTGTATTGGAAGTATGCAATTGGGCCGTTGCTGACGGAGCCTTTATGAACTGCTAACACTTATTTATTTGATACCCAGACTGGATGATCTAAGAGTTCTCAAAAGTAGTTTTAAAAATGTGAATAGTATGGAGAATTATGCAGATTCATGGGCTGTGTTCTCCAGCATCATTAAAATGATTTTTTTTTTAAAGAAAAAATTACGAGCTGAGTGAGGGCAGTAGAGCTGGGCTTTTGATAGACAGTGGGGGCCTGTATGTTTATTCCTAAGACAGCCTGGAGTAAGAGAGGAGTGGAAGTCAGCAAACAGCCTAAAACATATACTCATTAATGCATTCCTACTTGCCGTTGTGCACTTATTGAGCATCTCTTGTATGCCAGGCACCTGGAATGCAAACATTTATGGCTAAGGGACTTCTGGAAGGGGCGGGCTTGAGATAGTAGCCTTGTCTCTCATAGTGTGGTTGATGCTATGAGGGAGGATGGGCCAGGACAAAATTAGGAAGCACCTGTGACTTGGTAGGAAACCATCCTGGGGCTGCATACTAAAGGATACAGAAGCCCTTGGGTGACATTAACAGAACACATGCCACATGGAGGCAGCAGGGGCCTGAGGACAGGGTGGGACAGAGAGAGGTCAGTGATCTGAGGGCTTTAATGCTGACAGGTGGGATGAAGGAGATCCTAGTTGTCTAAAGCCAAATGGGCCCCAAAGATGCCCTCAGGGTCTAGCCTGGGCTCCAGGTTCATCTTGGCTACCTAGGGTGACTTTGCTCCCCAGGGATGCCCAACATCTAAGCAGAACTGGAGTCACCCTGGAAAGGAGAGATAGGAGGTAGAATGGGATTTTTCCAGTTTCAGTTTTGTAAGTTACAGTAGGGCTTTCTGGACTGGGCACTATAAATCATTAACATGCTAACACGCACCGTGTGTGTGTGTGTGTGTGTGTGTGTGTGTGTGTGTGTGTGTGTGTGTGTGCATGCACATGTGCATGTGGAAGTTAGATGTTGACATCAGCTATTTTCCTCAGTCACTCTCTACCTCATTATTTGAGACACCATCTATTACTTAACCTATGCTAACCAATTCTCCTAAACTGCCTGGCTATCAAGCCCCAAGGGTCTACCTGTCTGTGCCTCCATAGTGCTGGTATTATAAGTGTACACTGTTCCAAGCTTTTGATATTATTGCTGCAGATCTAATCTTGGTGTGTGCATGCATGCATGCATGCATGTGTGACAAGCATTTTACCCACAGAGCCACAGAGCTGGAGTTACAGGCAGTCATGAGATGACAATGTGTGTACTGAGATCGGAACTGTTGTCTTCTTCAAGAGCAGCAAGTGTTTTTTAACTGCTAAGCCACCTCTCCAGCATGTTCATTAGCCTTCTAAAGTCCCCTGATCCAGGGATCTTGTGCTTGCTCATTCTTGAGTGCCAGGACATACACAGAAGGCCTAGCATGGCTCTCTGCAGACACTGTCTTCACTTTTCATCCCTTCAGCAGGTACTGGGGACTCAAAGATAAATGAGGCTTGGTTGGATGCAAAGTGTTCTGATGCTATTTTTAGGGGCTGCTCTCTGTGTTCAGAATCCTTCCTGAACCATGGTGGGGCAGAGCTGTGAGAAAAGCCCCTCACAGCTGACTTCTGATGGTCCAGCATGCACCACAGTGGCAGAGATGAATGGACAGATGGACAGATGAGTATCATGTGCTGGCTCCTGCCCTGGCGACTGTGAGGCTTCGATTCTTTCTTTGCTGGTTGTATTTTGTTCTCATGTGTTCATGGATTTTCTGGGAGGGCAAGTTTTTATAAAGCAACTAAATACACATTGGAAAAGTGGACATTGCCTTTCAGCTTCCTGCTCTGCAAGCAGAGAGGTAGCTGAGAAAGGAGAACACAGCAGCTATTATTGGCTCCAACCAGGACCCATAGGGAGGTCTGGATTGGAAGCAATGGAGCAGTTGCTAGATTTCTTAAGCCAAAGACTTAATGGAGGTGTGGTCTGGAGCTGACTTAACTTGGAGGTCTAGTTGGCTGCCTGGCTCTGGACAGGCTGGCCTGACATTTCCATCCCTCAGAAACGTGGATGCACAATCACATGGAACTCATCATTACTTAGTGCCAGTGATGTGAGCATCCTTCATGACAGGGTGTGTCTGTGCAGGAAATGTGAAGGATCCATGGGGACAATGACCTATGGTCAAACCATCTGCATAAGAATGAAACATTTTGATTTTGAAGCCATATAAATGGGGGAAGGGAGAGGTAAAGGAAGGGGAGAAGGGAGAAGTTGGGAGGAGGAATAAACTGGAAGAAAGGGTGCTTGCCTTTTAAGCATGAAGACATGAGTTTGACTCCCCAGAACCCGAATGACAATGTTGCATGTGGTGGCACATGCTTATATTGCAGCACTGAGGAGAATTTCTGGGGCTCCCTGGATCAGCCAGACTAGCCATACTGGAAAGTTCCAGGTAAAATGAGAGGCCCTGTCTCAAACAAACAAGGTGTGCAGCTCCTGAGGAATGACACCCAAGGTTGACCTCTGACCTCCTCACCTCTCACCCCATCTGTAACATTTATACACACACCCCTCCAAACATGCGTGCACACATGTGCACACACACATGATGATGAGAAAAGAAGACAAAAAGGAATGGCCCTCTCACCATGCACAGCTGAATGGTGGGATGTGCTGGCCTCAGGCTGATGGCTTAGGACAGCGTGTGGGCATGCCATGGTGGTCCTGTGGGAGGGTGTGGCTGAGAAATGCAGAGACAGGGAGAGGCTCAGTACTCACATCACTTCCAGCCGCGCCGTACGGGAGTCATTCCCTCCCTCAGACACAATTTCACAGGTGTAGTCCCCAATATCCCCTGACCACGTCTGGCTAATAAGAAGGGATCCGTCCTTCTCCACCACAATTCTTGAGCTGCTGGATGGTGTGATGACCATGTTGTCCTTTTTCCAAACGTAGCTGTGGACCAAGCAGAGAGTTCATCACAAAACTACAGGAGCAGAGTCCCTGGCCCTTCCTTGACAGCGAAGAGCAAACAGTTGGTGAATTGGAGTACAAAGTAAAAATTACTGGCTACACTTTTTAAAGGTATGAGTTTTGGGCTGGAGAAATGGCTCAGTGATTAAGCATGTGTCCTGCTCTTCCAGAAAACCCAAGTTTGGTTCCCAGCACCTAGGTCAGCTATGGGGATTGGACACCTTCTTCTGGCCTCCTTGGGCAAACGCACACATGTAACATACATACATACATACATACACACACACACACACACACACACACACACACACACACAAATCTTTTTAAAAAGACACACACACACAAATCTTTTTAAAAAGGCGAGTTTTTTGGTATGGTGGGGAGCAGGCAGATAACTTGTAAAATATACAAATGCTATTGATAACTCAGTGTCTAAACCAGGGCAGTGATGGCTGAAGAGCTAAGTTAGTTAAGTGCTTGCCTTTCATTAAAAAACACCCAATTTTAATTCCCAGAATTCTTGGGATGATGGTGCACACTAGTAGTCTTAGCACAAGGAAAACCAAGACAGGTAGATCCATGGAGGAGAGATATCACTGACCCCCACCCCCAGGTTAGTCTAACTGATGAGCTCTTAGTTACATGAGAGACCCTGTCTCAAAGCAAGATGGAGGATCTGGACAAAGTGCTTTCTGTATAAACACTAAGACTGGAATTCAGCTCTCCAGCACCCACATAAAAGCTGAGTGGGCACTGTGCCCACCTATAATCCATGCACTCAGAGGAAAAGATGGGATTCCCAGAGCAAGCTGGCTGCTGGACTAGCTGAGTCAGGTTTAGCAAAAGACCTCACTTCTGTAAATGAACTGGAGATCCATCAACAGCATCAAACTCTGGCCTCCACTTGTATGTGCAGGCAGGCATAAATGCACCTGCACATGACTATGCCTATGCACTTGGGAACACACACACACACACACACACACACACACACACACACACACACACACACACACACACACACACACACACACACACACCCCTGTATACAGGCACACCACAGAAGTACTACTCCCAACACCACATACAACAAACAAAATCCCCACATATGACAATGAAGATGACTGTGAATATCCGTCTGAGTGTGTCTGGGAGACAGGGACTCTGTCTACTGAACTGCAGCCACCCAGTTCTCCTGCCTCAGCAATGCTTGCTTAAGGCCCCCAGAGAGGCAGCCCACCTCCCGAGCAAAGCCCAGTGCTTTTATAACTGTCCTGCTAAAGTCCCACCACCCTGGGCAGGCTGTCACTGATGTCACCTTTCTTCCTCATTTAATCTTTATGGCCATTTTAGCACATTTTTCTTTTCCAATATAGGCTCAATTATGAGCCTGTCCAGCCCTAAATGTCCCTGGGCAGGGCCCCTACTGACGGCTGGATGAGATGAAAGTGCTGGTTTTCCTTTATTAGAATAATTTGATCACATTTTCAAAATGTACTGGCCCTTTCTGCCCTGCATATTCGCAGTATAAACTTTTGTGAATTAGTCACAGGAGGTCACCCTCCAATACAAGAGCCAACGGTGAAAAGCTTGCTGGAAGAGAAAGATTGCCCTGTTTAGACTGGGGCCCTTGAAAGTAGGAATGGCCCAAGTTCTTCATGGAAAGGGGGAATCTGTGCTTCAAAGGGACCATCCAAGGGGATGTTTCTGAGCCCTTGGAGCACTGTTTGAAATCATACCCTGCCACTTTTACAATGGATGGATTCTCTAGGTGTGAAAGAGATCTCTGGGTAGGTCTCCCAGGGCCCCCTAGGTAACCTTTGTTTTTGTTGCTTCCTGTGTGTTCCTTTGAGCTTTGCATGTCCTGTTCTTGTAATTAACCCACACTTGTATTCCAGTCCTGGAGGCTTCGGGGAGTCAGGTGGGGATGCAGAAATGAATGGTTTGTCAAATACCTGCCCTGAAGGGTCAAGTCTCTGAGTTCAGTTCTCAGTGCATGCTTCCACAGCCATCCCCTCTGCTCAACTCTGATTCCATCCTTTTGGTGAAATGCAGCCTTTTAAAAGCAAGGCAGGACGAGGATTCTGTGTGATGCATTTCTCTCCATCCCACCCATTCATTCATTTTCAGAGTTGAGTCTGAGAACTCACAACTATTGTGCTCTTTGACACGAAGCTAACTGCTGAGGACCACCTGTTTTGCAGTCAGGCCCTTACCTGAAGTGGCCTGTTTTGGGATTTTGATTTTTTTGTTTTGGTTTTGAGACAGGGTCTCACTGTGTAGCCCTAGATAGCTATGTACATTAGGTTGGCTTCCAACTCACAGAGATCCCCTGTTTCTGCTTCCCGAGTGCTGGAATTAGGGGCATGCACTATTATGCCTGGCTTGTTTTTGTTTTTGTGTTGAGACAGGGTTTCCTGTAACCAAGACTGGCTTAGAGTCATCACGTGTCTGAGAACAATCTTCAATTTCTGATGTTCCCATCTCCACCTCTGGAGTTCTGGGATTAGAGGCATACACCCCCAAGCCCAGTGTATGCAGTGTTGGAGATGGAACCTGGAGCTTCATGCATGCTAGGCAAGCACTCTATAATTTAGCCACATGCCTCACCCAAGTGTCTCAATTATCATCATCAGTCTACAGGATGTTTTGCTTGGCATGAGAGAATCTCCAAGCCCCCTGGGGTGTTCCCTCCTCTGAGTTTCTTGTATTGCCTTGGACACTCACATACCTTTCTTCTCCCTGATATATAGAAAAAACATCCTTGCAGGATGGAACACCCCTCCTGAGAATTGCAGGGCTCCCATGTCAACACCATTGAAATCCTATTCCATCCCTCTGGATTTTTGTCTCATTAAGTATCAGTCCCTGACAAGAGCGTTTACAGACAGTGTATTAACCTTGGCAGGAAAATCACAAAAGGCTGTATTGAAGCCATGGAGTGGTGCATAGCCCACTGTAAATAATGCATAAGGCTGAAATGGAAGACCTATTCCTGTGATTAATGATTGAGCCTGCCACTGGGAGATGCCATCATCAGGGATCGGCTGCTAACATCGAAGACCCCCAAACTCTCTCTTCGCATCTCAACTTTCCCTTCATTAACCCGAGGAATCTTAACAAGTCCTAAAGAATGAGAACAGTGTGAACAACCGAAGAGTGGTCCGAGGGTCGTGGGTGGCTCCACAGCACAGGGTGGCTGTCGTCCCCTTAATCACTACGCGGTCCTCTGGAGGGTGAACGATGGATGTTCGATCTGAAACAACACAAGTCGTGTCCCGATGAAATCACCAGTGTGCAAGTCTGTGCCCTCAGGGGGTAATGAATTGGTCATCTGACATCAAAGCCTCTGAATTCTCTCTTATCTTGGTAAAACGGGTGTAAATGGAAGTGCTCAGTGATGTTCAGGGAATGGAAAGCAAGCTTTTCTGTGCTGCAGCGAAGTCAGTTAACCTGCCCACTCCCAAGTCATCCTGGGCCTCCAAACTCTCCAGGAGAGAGAGGGGAAGACCTTGTGCAAATGCCTATGGAGGGCCCTGCTGCAGGTTAGAGTCTGGACTCTTTGTAGTGTCTCTCTGTGTGTTTGAGGATGTGCTGTGTGAGGAGGTCAATCTTAGGGGCGGTTCCTTTGAGCCTGTCCACCTTGTTTTTCTGACAGGGTGTCTCACTGGCCTGGAACTCACCAAGTAGGATAGGCTTGCTGGCCAGTGAGCGCCAAGTATCTGCCTGTCTCTCACTCCCTGATCACAGAATGACAGGCATATGCCACACCCCAAGCTCTTCTTTGTGGGTTCTGGGGATAAAACTCAGGCTCTCGTGCTTGTAAGTTAGTTCTTTATTATCTGAGCTGTTTCTCTGGCCTAAGAATCTATCATTCTAGTTACTAGGAAGGCTGAGACAGGAGAATTACAAATTCAAGGCCAGCTTGGGCTCTGGGGTGAGTTCATGGCCAGCAAAGTACTGGCCACTTGGAAACACACGGAGATCCTGTTCCTAAAGAAAAAGTAAAAAGAGGACTAGAGACTTAGCTCAACAGTCAAAGGCCTAGGTTTAATCCCTGGTACTGTAAAAGAATACACAGGTAAATAAATAATATATAAATAAAAATCGAGATTCTTTGCTAATTATCGGCTTAAATGCCCTAGTGTCCACACAGCACCTGGACTTTGAAAAGTACTTTCACTTGTGCAGATTGGTCTAATGAAGAGCAAACCTGGGCCTGCTGTCATTACTCCCAATTCTCCAGCCTGAGCATGGATGTCCAGGCCTACTGTGAATTGCCTAGGGCCACGCAGCTGGTGAGAGGCTGAGCCTATTGGCTGTCCCACATCTAAGGATTCCAGAGCCCACAGCTACTACTGAAGATGCCAGCTTCTTCACAGTCAGCCTGTACTATGCTGTCACAGACCTGCCAGGGGACACCACTCTGGTACCATATGCAGAACTAAGAAACCTGTGAGTCCCAGGGCTGCACTCGAGGGCCAGCATGGTGGCTTGCCAGCCGTGTATCAGGAAAGGTCTCCTAGTCTTTTGGTCTTTGCCTGTGAGAGGGCACGTGACTGTTCGAAGTGGCTCGACTGAAAAATGTGGATAGCTCTACAGGCCACTGAGCTGACTTACTGTCACTTTAGCTAAGCATGGTCCTAACACTGATCCTCAACATATCCACAGAACTTTCTGGAGAGTGGTCTGTGGAGAGCCAGACCTCATGTTTTTCTTTTCCCCATGCTTGAAGCTAGTGTGTTTCCCTATGCATCAAATGTGGTTGACTCCAACCTCCAAATATAACAAAACCTCTTTTGTAGTACTTTGCCAATATTGTAGGAATTTAAATAAATTAAAAGCAAAACTCTTGATTTAAAGGGTTAATTGGAACTATAGAGGTGGCTCAGCGATTAGGAGTACATTCTTCTCTTGCAGAGGACTTGAGTTCAGTCCCCAGCACCCATGTGAGCTGCCTGTAATTCCAGCTCCAGAGAACTGCAAGCTATTTCCTGGCTTCTGAGGGCACCTGCACTCATGCACATTTCCTCCACTCTCCTACACATAATTAATTGAGAAAAAGAATCTTAAAATTTCCATTAAAAGGGTTATTTATCAAAATATACAGTGATGGTATGAGAGAAAATGTCACATATGAGCAGGTGTGTGTGTGTGTGTGGTGTGTGTGTGTGGGGGGGGTTTATAACTGACTGCACCTTCACATATTACTGGAGTTTGAACTTTCTCACTAGAGACCCTTATGGAGATTGTCAGGGCACACTGGTCTTTTCTGTTGGAAATGAGCTGCTTAGTAATGCTGCCTGGGGTAATAGAAGGAAAGGGGACTTAGGCATTAGAGCAGCAGGTCTCAACCTGTGGGTCATGACACATTTGGAAAGTCAAGGACCCTTTTACAGGGGTCACACATCAGATATCCTGTACATAGGAATTTATATTATGACTCATAACAGTAAAAAATTATAGCTATCAAGTAGCAATGAAGTAATTTTGTGGCTGGTGGTCACCACAACATGAGGAACTGTACTGAAGAGTCTCAGCATTAGGAAGGTTGAGAACCACTACACTAGAGGCAGGGGACAGTTAGTGTTTAAGTAGTCATGGTGCAGAAAACAATTCTTTCTGTTTACTAAGGACCAGTGACCTATATTGAGGATGACAAAAACTGGAGGAGCCAAGACATCCCTACTGTTTGCTTCTACTATACAAGAAATATCCCTATTTAATGTATGTAGTTGATACTAGAGAGTATAGCAAAGTCCTTTCTGTTGTGCGTGCACACATGTTCGCTGTGTGAGTGCACATGCATGTGTATGCGTGCATGCAGAGGCCAGAGGTCTTTCTTAACCATTCTCTCTGCTTTACTTCATGAGGCAGGGTTCCTTACTTTACCTGGAGCACCAGATGAGACTGGCTGCCAGTGAGCCGTAGGAATCCTCTTGTGTCTGTCCCTATAGCACTGGGGATATAAGCGTATGCCTGGTGGGTGCTGGGGACCAAACTCATGTCCTCATGATTGCATGCTGCAACTTTTAGTGGCTGAACAATCTCCGTAGTCTCTAAAATATTTTCTTTAGGATATCAATGACTGATTTAATTTTCTTATAAAATTAATCAAAACATTGCTTTAGCGATTCTAGCCAACTGGGTATAATAAGTCTACTGATTTTAAAAAGTCAATCTGTTACGGCTCTTGAAATAGCACCACTGACTCTCTGGATACGTTTCCTAATTATTCTTTCAGAAACAGAAAATTTAATTACTCAACAGATTTCTATAAATTAGTTGTAAAAATAATCATTTTCATTGAACCAAGTGAGAAAATCTAAGGGACATTGACATCCTCGGGACACAGATGACAGGGTGATGAGAGCAGAATTAACAGTAGGTTCTGAGAGAATGGTCCTTACTCCAAACAGTGAGCATAGCGGATGCATTCACAGAGGCCTCGGTATTGGCTGCATAGCAGGTATAGTTGCCAGCATCCTGGATGAAGACGGGGGCTATCCTCAGCCCCCCAGATTCCAGCAGCATGAACCTAGGAATCCGGACTGAGCCACTGGCCAGAATGAGGTTCCCTGGTGAGTAGAAGAGGGGAGAGGGTTGTTAGAGGTGTAGCAGCCGGCAGGGGAAGAGAGAGTGGCTGGCGTGGCTGGCAAGATAATAATCCAAGCAAAGTGAACGTTCTTTGTACACCATAGCTGAAGCATTTTCCCACCATCAGCAGGATTACCAGCACCAGGAACTCCTAATTGCCCGGCTTCTGACTTGCCAATGGAATACTTACCTTCGGATGACATTTCTCATGCTTACTTCACATCTAGGGCTTAATATTTTCAGGAGCCCCAGTGGGCACAAGGTACCCACTGTGGGCATATGTAAAGGAGAGCCATATTCGCAGTTTTTACTACTCTCTAATTCCCACCAACTTTCCAATTTTTAAAAAAGTAGTATGGATGTATGGCAGTGGTTCTCAACCTTCATGATGCTGCAACCCTTTAATGCAGCTCCTCATGTTGGGGTGAGCCCCAACCATAACATTATTTTCATTGCTACTTCATAACTGTAATTTACTACTATTATGAATTGTAATGTAAACACCTTATTTTCTGATGGTTTTAGGCAACCCTTATGAAAGGGTCATTTGACCCCCAAGGGGTTGCCACTCACAGGTTGAGAACCATTGGTTTATGAGGTGTTCGTATGTGTGCAGGTGCACATGTGTGTATGTACAAGTTTACATGTACACGGTGTGAGCATATGTAGAGGCTGTCTTCTTTTTTTTTTTTAAAGGCAGGGATTATGGCTGGGAACTAGGGTTCACTTAATGGGCTAGACTGTCTGGCCACAAGCCCCAGGGATCCTCCTGCCTCTGCCTTCCTTGTGCAGGTTGAGAGGTGCACAGCTTTTTACATGGGTACTGGCGACTGAGCTCATATTTTCATGCTTGTGTCCCACACACTTTACTGACTGAACCATTTCACCAGTTCCCAAGTTATCTAGAAGCCCATGGTCACCTGTCTCATTTACACTGCACCCTGGCATCTAGCCCTGGGTGGAGGCTTTCAATAAATGTTATTTGGTCTTCACTGAGTGAATGAGTGAGAAGAAAAAAACCCCACAGTCAGCATTCCAGTGTTTTCTACACCAGCCATGCAGCTGCAGAGCCACCTGCCTCTCTTCCATGTGATGGCCGGTTTGGGAGCCCCAGACACCTCACACCTCAGGACAGCTGTCATTCCGTCGGTAACTGTGGTGTCCACTGGACGCTGGGTGAAGGCAGGAGCAATATCTGTGGGGAGAGGTTAACTATGAGTTGTGACTCTGTCTGAGAAGCCTACCTGGGAATCCACACAGGTCTTGCAGGACCAGTCAGAGAGAAGGGCACTAAATCAAAAAACAGCAGTCACTCTGGAGTGGCTCCTACCCTGTGCCACTAGGAATCACCCTTTGTTGCTGAGTGTCTAAAGAGAAGTGGACACTCTGCCAAGTTCAGGGGCCAGGAAACACATTTATCTACAGAAACCAACCGGAAACACATTTATCTACAGAAACCAACCGGCGCTGTCCTTTAGGTAACAGTCTGTATCAACTATGGGATGATATGTTCACACTTGTGAAGGGCATTCTGAAAGCTGACATACAGGTTAAAGAACCCCTGGCCCATGCCGTGGCTTCTTTTTGCTCATGGGGAAAGGTGGGCAGTGTGAGGGCCTCACAGACCCAAGTAAGAGGGATGAGACAGGTATGTGCTGGAATAAAATGCAGCCAGTGTTTCAGTGTTCCAGACCAGTCACACTGCTGCAAAGCCTCCTGCCTCTCTCCCATGTGATGGGAGAGGGGGTGAGGGTGGGGGGGGGATCCAAACACCTCACGTAACACCTCTGTGCTATGTGGCAGTGACAGAGACCATCCTGCCTAAAGTCTATAGCGTCTATTACTAGACCCTTTAGAGAAAAACAAATAAACAACAAACAAACTCAGACTACCTGGTCAGTCCGCATCAAAACACCCTGGTCATAGCTGCAAGGTGGGTTTTTAAATAATCCTAATGGATACAAACTCAGTTTCTGGCTTAAACATCCACTATTATTGCAAATGCCTGGCACAAGATTGGTTTCCTATGCTCTACAGTGGAGGGCAAATGTGACTCCTGGAAAAGGTCAAGGACAGTGATCTCCCAAGTTTACTAAAATACAAATGTGCATTTTAAGGACTCAACTTTCTCTTCACATGCTGCTGGGAGCCACCAGTCCCGTGTACGCATGGCCACCATGGCCATGCCCCCAGTGGTGCTTACACCTGAGATATCAGCTCTTTGCCTCTGGAAAAGGGCAAACCTGAAAGTGCAAATCCATCGCCACTAAATTCTACTTCATTTCAGAAGAACAATGTTACGGCTGCGGGAGATTAGAAAGAAAACCCACAGATACAGCGAGAGCCTGCACTTTTATTTTATTTTTCAAAGACAGGGTGCCAAGGTGTTTCTGCTAATGGGATAATAAAAGAAACCCAGAAAAGAACTATAATTGTTCAATAAAACTAGAGAATGAATTTTTTAAAAACAGAGGAAAAAGATCAAGAGATTAGGAGTGAACTATATACTGGATAGTCTTTCTGATTCTGTCGGGGGAGGGGAATCCTTTTCTACGTGTCCAAAAAGGAAGATTTTTTTTTTTTTAAAACAAAGAGCAGGGGTGTGCCTAGGTCACAGTTCTCCTTAGCTCACCCCTCATCACAGGGCTCTGTCTCTTCATCATCTCAGGAGTTGACAGGATGCTACTACCTTGTGTATTGGGCATAGTGGGCAGCTCTGAGCGGAAGGTTGGCCATGCTAAGATGTGTTACTCACTTGTTACATCCAGGTAGGTGTGAGTCTGGATCTCCCCTCCTTCATTATTGGCAAAGCACTGGAAGATTCCAGAGTCTTCTGGGCTCAGCTTCTGAATGTGCAGGCTTCCACTGGGGAGCACTCTGTACCTTGGGTTCTGGAGCTTGCTCAGAGGGACAGCATCTTTGTACCATTGGAGGGTGGGAAGAGGAACCCCTGGATAGGAGTGGAGGCAAACATTATACTCCAGGAACTCTCTGAAGGAGAGTAAAGGCGAAGCCGCTTCAGAGGCTCATATGGCAACCTTATCACGCCATAACCTATTTATTAGGGACATTTCCCTTATCTTACACGAAAAATCCACATCGAGTGTTCTGAAGAGGAAACAGGAATAAGTGAGGGTCATGGACCCTGGGTTGCACTTACTCAGAAGGATTTCAACTGTGATTGCCCTTGAGTTTAGCCAGAGTTGGTAGCTCTGATTCTGTCCCTTCTCTGAAGGCTAGTCTAGGGTCATTGGGAGTTTCTATATGAGGTGGACTTAAGTGTGATGACCACTCTGTGAATGTGGGTGACACCATCCCATGCGCTGGAGTCCAGGACTGAGAAAGCAAGCTGTCTACCAGCATCCATCTCTCTCTGCTTCCTGACTGTGGATGCCATGAGACCATCATGCTCTCTGTGCCCCGCACCCCCTTCCCTGCCATTATGGACTGTACACCCACACTGTGAGTTGGTTGCATCTGTAAGGTACTTAGTCACAGCCGTGAAACAAGTCGACATCAAAGGGTGTGATGAGTTGACAGGTTTGCATGTAAAACTGCCAGGCACAAGGCAAGAGCTCTGTGGATAGTTTGAGCACTCATTACCACAGCCAATAACAAAGCTGGGGTGGGGGCACTTCAAACACCTCCTCATACAATTAGCCCATGGATTGCAGAGACCTTTCAGCATGTCCATATTGCTAGAGGAGCGACGTAAAAGCCTTGGAGATGCCCTGATTAAAGGAGGTGGGGACATATGAGGGAGTGTATGTCCACCTATGGATACTGAAAAAGGTTACATGAGTTCAGGAAGATGGGGTGAAAAGGCCCTCCCTGTACCTGTATCCCAAGGTAATGGCAGGGTACTGGAAGGACTAAGGAACCAGACAGGCTTAGACCCCAGAGCCTAGCCTATTCTTCCTTGTATGTGGTATCCCATTGCGAAACAAGGCCTGGCTTCCATGGTGGACATCAACATAGGTTTACAAGGGTCAAAACCTAGGTGGTACATGGAAGGAACTGCTGGCAGCCCAAGCACTGGGTATGGACTTCTGAAGCCCCTCTCCTTCATGCTGGGGTTACAGGCATGTGCACCATTAAATGGACTGAAGCCTTAAAAGGCACATTTGCCACAATTCTCTAAGGCGTACTCAGACCCCTGACTCAGTCTCCGCGTACGTGGGTACAGAAGGTCCATTCGAATGAATAGAGCTGATGTTGGGAACATTTCCAGATGACGTGTTCTCAGGCAGTTCTTCCCCTTAATTACGTTTCCTGTCACCTCTCATTAAATCAGGACAACTTTTAAAAATCCATTTCAAGGTAGAAGCATATGCAGTTCATGTAAAAATCTCATAATGGTGATTACATGATGTAGCTCTCACGGGAACCCCGCCCCCCACTCCCCATGCAGTTCGTTTCATTGCCAGAGTTAAGAGAGAGCTGTAAATCGCAAGATGGCAGAGCAATGTGGGAAGACCTGTTCAACACAGTGACAAGTCTGTGCTCAACAGTTTACCCTGCAGAAATTCTGCGAGAAGAGAGCACTCCCCTGTCAGAGGAAGAATGTCAGGATTGTCATTGACTGAAAAATAATAGTTACTACAGGGGAGGGTGAGAGTGATTCTGCTGGGGGGGGGAGGTGCAATTTAATGTCAAATGGGAACCGGATGTAAATGTCTTGTACCTTCTCTTCCACTGAGCTGCATGTTAGAGGCTGCTATGACAGGAGGAAGAGAACAAGGCTACCACAGTGTGGAGAAGCCTCTCCTCTCAAACAACACCTGAGCCTGAGCCTGTTCTCCTCTGGGGTTGCATGAACAGAACTGGAGCCGGTGTGTGTGTGTGTGTGTGTGTGTGTGTGTGTGTGTGTGTGTGTGTGTGTGTGTGTGACAGAAACACAGTGTATTTAGGGAGCCACAGTGATGAGATGACCAGGGTGAGGACCAGAGGCGCAGGCCCTTTGTCGAAGAGCAGATACGACATAAACCCCAGGAAGGACTTGTGGTCAGAGGCCACTCTGCATTTTCCAAGGGCGGTTGTGAGCCACATACCTCCCATTTCAGAGCTGAAGGATGGTACCCGTATTTGGTAAGCAGCTTCTATATGTCAGATGCTTTGTGACAATTTTCCAGTATGTGTCTTGTTTAATCTTGGAGGCTGCGAGCATAATACTTAGCTGTGCTTTCCCTGAAGCAAGGTTTCAGGAGTGTATATAGAGAGATAACATTCCTCTTATGAAACTGGAACACTCACCAAACTGGTAGTGTGAGAGATCAATCTGTCTGGTCCATTTTTTTTTTTTTTGATATGAGTTGCCTTTAAAACTCACTAGAGAGCCTCGGACAAGCAGACAAGCGGGAGACACTTGTCTCCTGTCTTCTCTAGCTAGCTGTTGACATCTGCTTGCCCAGGTGCTCTTGGTTCATCCTGGGGTTGAAAAGTCACACAGGCAGTCTGCCACATGACTAAGCCTACAGCTCTGAAAAAGGGGGAATCTCCAGCCCCAGGACATACATTAGATAAAAGCTTTTCACCCTGAACCAATTGGATGGGGAATTGAGGGCATTTTCCTCCCTGTCTTTGCTATAGGCTGATGCCAGACTTTGCAAGGTCATAAAATAAACAGCTTCAGCTTCTCTACTCTGGGTCTCCAGCACTCTCATTATGAAGTAAGGGTCACTGTTTCTCACAAAAGGAAGGCTTCCCTTTTAGAGCTTAGTGAGTGGAGGAAACCATGTTTATGATGCCAGGTCTAAGTAGACAAAAGAGTCTTTTCATCTATAGAGGTCTTGGTAATGGATTGCCTTACAAAACCTGTGTCTGGTGTGTGTGTGTATGTGTGTGTGTGTGTGTGTGTGTGTGTGTGTGTGTGTGTGTGTGTGTAAACATGTGGGAGGGCAGCATTATGTAACTCCCTGTGTAGCTACACAGTAAAGTCATGGAGCCAAGGATAGGGCAATGAGCCACATGAAGGACAGCACAATGACCTGTGGAACAGTAGAGCTGACCCAGAGCTAAAAGGACAAAAAGTTAGGAAAGGTTCCAATTCAAAGGACAAAACAAAATCATGATGGGGACCTGGGGTGTGGCTTAGCTGGCAGAGTGCTTGCCTAGCATGTAGGAATCTCCTGAGTTCCAAGTCAGCACTGCATAAACTAAGTGTCGTGGTTCACACCTATAATCCCAGCACTTGAGAGGTAGGCACAGAAGCTCAAGGTTGTCCTTGGCTCCATAGCAAGTTTGAGGCCAGGCTAGATTATATGAGATGCTGTCTCAAATTTTAATTAATTCATTAATAATAAAAACATTCTTCTTTTCTTAAGGATGATGGATGTAGTCCCCAGTCCTTGCTACTTGGTGGATAAAGTTGTGTTTCTTGAGAGCCACGGTCTTACTACCACATACTCTGGAGAAGTCAAGTACTGAGGGGAGGCACAGGATCTGCCTTTGGGGCAGAAAAAGGGCAAGGCCTTCCTTCTCGTCTTCCTCCTTCTTGAGGGTAAGTATACATTACACTGTGACAGCCCTGGGTTGATTTACAGTCAAGGAAGCAAGAACTTCACAATGGTGACTTCCTCCAGCAAGGTCACAGGCTAGTTACAGACTCTCAGCATCCAGTGTCCCCAGCTTTCATGCTCACTGTCCCCCTGGAAGGATTTAAAGGCCTCCCTGGATACTCACAGTCATTCACCACGGGTCCCCATCTGGTGCTCCCTATACTCACCCATGGCTCGACACGGGATGTCCACACTTTCTTCCACTTCCCCTAAAATCCGGCTCTCTGGCTCAGCAGTGAAATATGGTGGCTCTTTAAACAGGAAAAGAAAACGGCCCATGAGTAAAGGTGGGCTGTGGTCTGAACGTGAAATGTTCCCCCATAGGCACATGTGTTAGAACTCTTGATTCCCAGATGGTGGCGCTGTGGAGGAAGGTTGTGGAACTTCTGAGAGGTGGAACCCTACTAGAGGAAGTGAGTCACTGGGGATGGGCCTTGGGCCTTTGTAGCCAGGTCCCACTTTATGTTTACTTTCTGCTTCCAGAGTATGGATACAATGTGAACAGGCAGCCTCCTGCTCCGCCCACCATGCCTTCCATGTCTGCCATCATTTCTTTCTCATCGTGATGGACACATCCTTCCAGAACTGTGAGACAAAATCAGCCCCTTCTCCCTTCAGTTGCTTTTTTGTCAGAACATTTAATCATGGTAGTAAGAAAGAACACAAAAAGGATTTCAGGGACACAAGGGCATCTCTCTCTCTCCTCTCTCTCTCTCTCTCTCTCTCTCTCTCTCTCTCTCTCTCTCTCTCTCGTGTGTGTGTGTGTGTGTGTGTGTGTGTGTGTGTGTGTGTGTGTGTGTGTGTGTGCGCGCGCGCGTGTGTGTGCTCACACATGCAGGCCAGAGGCCAATGTCAGGTATCTTCTTCAATTGCTCTTCATTTTATTATTTTGAGACAGGGTCTTCACTCAGTCTGACTGGGATCCTCCTGTCTCAGCCTCCTTCACCCTGCCACTAAGATCACAGGTGTGCATTGTCATGCCTGACATTTTATGTGAGTGCTAGGGTCTGAACTCAGGTCCTCGTGTATGTGTGGTAAGTACTTTATTGACAGAGTCATCTCCCTAGTTCCCAATCTGAGCTCTTACTTTTTTTTTCTTCTAAACACATCATCATCACACTCACAAAGTCAAATTTGGGGAACAGCAGGCAAAGGTGATTTATATTCTAAGGCTTCAGAAAGCAAATTACCACTCAGGGTGATGGTTACTTCTCAGTTTATGGGCTTGAAATCATGGAATATCTTAATTCACATTTTAGAAAGGGCATCCCAAGAGCTTCATAAAGGTGTATTTACAGCACAGTACTTTATAGGCTAGTTTGTTCCCATATCTAAACTAAACACTAACAGTGAAGCATGTTGAATAGCCCTATAACAAGAGGCCAGGCCTATACAAGGAACAGTGCAGCCTATTAACTTTTTTTTTTTTTTTAAGTCTTAGCAGTTCTCCTCCAAAACATAAATTTAATACTTCAATGGAATGCAAAATAATAGTGGTGATGGAGGGAGTTGGGGAGCAGAAGTGAGGGGAGGCAGAAGGTAGGGGTAGAGGGTAGAGGGAGGTCGGGGATACAGAGACTCATCCATCTTTAGCAGGGAGGGAAAATCCCAGCATTTCTTTTCTGTAGATTCTCCCCTTGCGTGGGCAACAGGAAATAGTGGTTGTATTAGACAATGAGTTTCCTTGGAGAGTAAATGGCAATATTTTTCGCAGTTTATTCAGCAGAATTCAGCAGAGGCATGGCCGGGCTCAGGAACATTAAGGCGGGAATGTTACTTCATTATCACAGTGACAAAGGCTCTTGTGTTCACTTTCTGTGCGATAATTAATTTCTGGAGACATCTTCTTTTCATTGTAATAGTGTTAAATGTAGATAATAAGGCTTGGCGTGCTTCCTGTATTGACTACATCTTTTAAAAAAAATAGGGTGGGACCTACAGGGGGTGCAGAGATGAAAACATACCAATTCAAATTAAAAAAAAAAAAAAGACTGAAGTTTTCTGAATGAGCAGAAAGTGAGTATCAACTCTGCAATCACTCGACCTCGTGAGCAAAGCATCTGCTCCAACTACTCGCCTGCACCGTGGAGAGGGCTGTGGATTCGCTAGGTAGAAGCAGAACCCTCTGATATAGGGTCTTGTGTGTACGGACCAGGCCTGGAGACTAACTGTTAATATTTAAAGCCTTCACTTTCCTAGCTGGTCTTTGCACACACATATATTCCCCACTCAGCCATGTCTCTCTAATCAATAATAAGGCCAGCAGCACTATTTATGTTCTAACTCCACAGCGGTACAGCCTGTCAAGGACCTTACGCACAGGTCACGGCCCGTATTCATCAGTGGATGCTAAAGTCAATAGCTACCACTATGGTCTGATTAAAGTGATGTGAGGGCAAAAGGGGGGAAATTAAGTTAAATATCAACATTGGCTCATGATTAATTACAGTTTCCATTTCCCCAGTCAAACATTCTATTTTTTTTCCAGTAACTGCAAAGTCCCAGGCAGTTGCAAGACACAATACAGAAATAGCTAATGTAGACTTTCCTCAGTTTACCCTGTGTTTCCTCAGTCTGTCCTCATAGGGTTAATAACTATAATCATCTTCAGCAAAGCATTCCTGACTTCCCCAAGCGACCCTCACATGGCTATCGACATTCCCTAGTAGAGGGAGGAGGAGGTAGGTAAGGTCATTAGAGTCTTAGCTCAGACCTCAGCCACTCTGTCTGGCACCTCCCAGCCATCTGTATGTAACTCACCCCAGCTGAACATGGTCTCCTGGTTGTGGGAGGTACTAGAGTACAGAGAGCATGGAAAGTTAACTGAAGTGGGGACTCCATGTGTGTGGCTGTGGGGAAGTTGTCATCCATGCTAGAATGCTTTTTTGTGATGTGGCTACTTTGGGGTCAAAAATGCTCCTGTAAGTGACCCCCTCACCCATGTCCTGTAAGTAACCTCAGTAGACTCGTAAACTCACTGGTTCACAAAGTTGGACCTTGTCCTGGTACCTGCGCTGGGGTATAGATCCTGCTTATGAACTTCCCAAGTCTAGCTCAACAATCACCCCACTGGTAATGCCTTTCTAAACTAAGTCTGACCACTCCCAGGCTCATGTGATCAATAGATTTTATCTTCACTGCCTCTTCATGCTTCTGCTTATGTGTGCGTGCACATGTGTTTAGTTCTATGCAGGGTCATGTGTCCATACTGCATTGGAACACAGAATGGTTCTTCATCCTGAAGATGCTCTCTACCCCTAACCCCCTTGTACAGCCCAGGGCAAACTTCTTACTTTTGTTAGACTTTCATTTTAAAATGTTATGTGAACAGTTATGCTTCATGTCGCTTTGGAAGTGGCTGTCCTTATGCTGTGTAATTCCCTTAAGATGTGCCCAATAGGAGGACACACAGGAGCATATACCAGTCCCATGGATGTCCATCACTTCTGGGGCCACAGTGCCTTCTCCAGGGTGGTGGTTTGAACAAGAATGGCCCCTCCCTATGAGCTCATACATCTGAATGCTTGATCTCCATTTGAAGGGATTGTTTGGGAAGGACTAGGAGTTGTGGTCTTGTTAAAGAAAACATGTCACTGAGGGCTGGCTTTGAGGTTTCCAAAGCCTCCCATCACCCCTCCAATTAGCTTTCTCTGCCTCATGTTTTTGTATTAGGATGTGAGTGAGCTCAGCTACTCCTCCTGTGTCATGCCTGCCTGCTACCATGTTCCTTGCCATGATGGTCATTGGTTAATGACCTCAGCCTCTGAAGTTATAGGTCTTCTAATAAACCCTTTAAAAAAATAAGTTGCCTTGGTCATGGTGTCTTATCATGGCAGCAGAAAATTTACCCAGAAACCTGGATGCCATTTATATTCTCAGGTTCCTAGAAGTGTACAGTGGCTGACGATGGAATCAAAGAGTCCACACAGTGTTCCTGGGGATAAACATGCATGTGGGGATGCCACCTCACCTCACGCAGAAGCCGGGTAGGTGAGGTGCACACCTCACAGACAGGCAGATGCTCTTTGTGGGTCCTTCGCACCAACCCAGTTCAATGGGGGCTCCCAAGGGTCCTCCCCCACCCATGACTGCTTGTGTTCACATGGTCTTCAGGAGGACAGAGTGGGGCAATTACTAGGCCTTCAGCTGCGAAGACTCACAGCTGAACTACAGGGAGACCCTCTGAGGACAGTTGTCTAAGGCACACGCCTTTTTTTATTTTTATTTTTTTACCACTTGATCTTCCAAGGACAACTGGGCAAGCATGTATCTTGGCAAATGGGAGACTCTTGGAGAGTGAGTGCCCGGTTGGCATGGGTCTGTACTGGACCGTTAACTATTGATCACAGCTGCAGCCAATAAAACCAGGGATAGAAGTGGACACTTCCATCTTTAGACATAAGATAAAGACATCAGAAGAGTCTCATGCCCCAGGTGAACCCAGAGCCAAGACAAAGCCAGCATGGGCTGAATGTCCTACAGATGGCCCAGCTACAGTAATCAGAACCAGAGTTAGGGTTCTCCCTGGGTAGCCCCAGACTGGGGCCTTGATTGAATTCCTCTGTTTCAGCTTGACAGGGGCTTGAAGCATGGGCTCTGGCTTGCAGAACCAGTCTCAGTGGAGGTGGACAAAGCATCCCCAAGGCATACTGTACATCCCTCTGGCTTGGCACTGGGTTCAGTCTGAGTGCCAAGCTTGTTCTGATCAGTATATTTCTCACACTGGCTTCCTTTTCCTCTAAGAGACCCAGCTCTGGTTCTGTTCTGTGTCTTTGGCTTCAGTCACTGTCCACATTGGGTGCCTTGTCCACTGTAGTGGGCAGGATGGTCTCCAAGGATGTCTACACCAGATCCCCTGAAACCTGTACATTCTGTATGTGACATGATGAACTCTGCAGTTGGATAAAGCTCATCAGTCTTAAAATGGAAAGAGTGAGGAACAGGGTTAGCTGAGTGGTCAGGTCTAATGGCATGATCCTTTATGGTAGAGAGCTTTCTCCATGAGGAATCAGGAGAGGCAAGAGGCATGGCAGAGATTTGAAGATGGAAGGAATGGAGGAAGGGAGGAGAAAGAAGGAAAGGGTGAGGAGAAGGGAGAGGGAGAGGAAGAAGGGGATAAAAGAGAAAAACAGATGGTAGAAAGGAATGATGGGAAGGGAAGGATAGATGGGGGACGAAGGATGAATTGAGGGGAGAGGGAATAAGGGAGAGGAACTTGACAGCTTTATATAGAGATATAAACACCTATTAGGTGCTCAGTGTCAGCTGGAGAATGGCTGCGACACTGCAAGCAGCTTTTTTTTTTTTTTTTTTTTTTTTTTTTTAAATAGTGTCTGGATTTCTGAGTGATCTGTGTACAGGGAGTTGGAATAGCTTTGCAAGAAATACACAGAGTTCTCTGTAATGGTCACTGTGATGGTCAGTCTTCATTGTCAACTTGATTGGTTTTAGAATCACCATGGCAACACACCCTATGAGGATGTTTACAGAAAGGTTTAACTGAGGAGAGAAGCCCCTGTCCTCTCCCTCCCCCTCACTGTGGTCAGCATCATTTCCTAGGCTGGGCTAGATAAAATGGAGAAAGCAAGCTGAGCGCCAGGATCCATCTCTCTCTGCTTCCTGACTGTGGGTGCCATGTGACCAGCTGCCTCAGGCTACCTTCCTACCATGATGCCTCCAACCATGAGCAAAAGAAATACCCTTCTTTTTTTTAAGTTTCTGTTGTCAGTTATTTTTATCACAGCGGGGTTTATTTTAGCTCACAGTTCTGGGTTGCAGTCCAGCACAGCAGGAAGGACAGGTGGTAGAAACTTAAAACAGCTAGTTGCTCTCATGTATAGTCAAGACCAGAAACCATGACTGCATGCATGCTTAGTACTTAGCTTGCTTTCTCCACAGTCCAGGGCTCAAAAATTAAGGAGTGGCACTGTCTACTTTCAGGCTGGGCCTCCTACATCAATTCATTTGATCAAGACAGTCCCTCACAGACATGCCCACAGGCCAATGTGAGCTAGAAAGTCCCTCACTGAGACTCTGATCCTTGATTGTGTCGCATTCACAGTTCTCTTATCCTGAAGAAAGCACTGATGCTTCCATGGATGTCAAGACCATCCTAGCTCTTAGTGTGGGAAGAGTGTGATGTGTACACTCATTACTGTGATGTGTACACTCGCTAGCAGCACAACGCACCATATGCTATGACAGAGCCACACCAACAGCACACCAAGCCATCCTTGTAGCACTTCTGCAATGAGCTTGCTTCCCTGCCTCTCCATTGTGTCCCAGTAGCCTTACCTCCCACCTTTCCACGCCAAAGACTGGAACCAAGGTCAACAACACCAATGACTCTCATTAAAGCCAGATACCAGTGCAGTCAGAAGCAAACCCTAAACCCTATGCTTACACTTCCCTGCCACACACCTTGCTATCATGTGCCAGTTGCTACAGAGCACATCTGAGACTCTTGCAATGACTTCTGGAAGGTTCTCAAGAGACACTTAATCTCAAGGCAGATAAGCTTGCCAGAAACTGAAGAGTGGACATCTAAGGCCAATCACAGACACTTGTTCAGAGCCTGAGAGGACACAGCTAGGTCTAGTGTTTGCCTCTACCAAAGCAGGCCGTGGTCAATCTCAAGTCTGGAATAGCACAGCAAAGCCCATGGTCCATCAGAGGATTTGGGTATGGGAATTTTCCTTGATGGTATCACCAGCACTATCCACCCACCATGGTAGGCAAAGTTGGCTCCTGCTCCTGGAAGATGCCACCAAGAAGGGAAAGGTGATGGTGCAGTGGTCAGTCATGCACCATAGGGAGGCAGGGGCCATGTTGCACAGCAGCCTTTGAGTGCCAGAGCAGTGGCATGGTGTCTCACCAGCTGGGAGCTGTCACAGCAGAGGTCAGGAGGAAAAGGGTCAGACATAAGGACAGCAGGACAACTGAACAATGAGGAGGTAGGGGGACAGGGCTCCAGGCTCTGCAGGGTAGGTTCCAGGGGCCTTCCAGTGATAAGAGCTTGGATTCCTGTTTGCACTACAGGAATTGAGCAATCCAACCAGAAGCTGACAGGCAGAGTAAACAGCTGCCACCGTCTGTCTCATCTCATCAGTGTGAAATACACATAATTGGAAGGCGATTCCTTTCTGCTTTCATTCATCTGCATGCTCATATCAATAGCTCTCTGCCCAGCTCTGCTGGTGACAGTTGGGGAGATTGGTTACATTTCCTCAGGATCCTTCCCTAATGGGGTGGCCAGGTTCGGTGACAATCTCTGAGTCCTCTGAATCAACAGAGATACTTTCTTCAGGGTTTTGTCTAGTGTGACCCAACCACAAAATTCCACTGTCACAGCTTCTAAACCAAAGGGGCTTTAAGTCAACTTTATCAAGATAGGAAGCAATGGGTCTGAGAGGTGGCTCTGGGTAAAGTAGTTGTGCATAAGCACAGGGACCTGTGTTTGCATCCTCAGCACCCATGTAAAAAGATGGGACTTGGTGGTGTGCCTCTGTAACTCTGGCACTGATGGATTGAGTGGAAGGAGACAGGAGGTTCCGTGAAGCTTGATGGACAGCCAGTCAAGATGAATTGGTGAGAATTCAGTGAGAGACTTTGCCTTTAAAAAACAAGGCAGATGGGCTGGAGAGATGGCTCTGTGATTAAGAGTACGTACTGCTCTAGCAGAGGACCCGAGTTCAGTCCCAAACACCCACATCAGGAAGCTCACACTTGCTTTTGACATCAGGTCCAGGGGACCTGACACTCTCTTCCAGCCTATGCATGCAGCTTTACATATCACATGCATGAACACACATGCATGCAAGCACACACACCTATTTTTTTTTAATTCTCAAAAATAATGTCAAGAGTATTGAGGAAGATATTCAATGTCAACACATACATGAGCATGCACGCACACATACACACATAAAAACATAAAAGAATAGAAGTATGTTACTGTACCTTTAAAAGTCATAACATGAATAATGATGACTGCTAAGCACAAAAACACATTTTGATATGAATCTGAGATCAAAGTTAGGGTGATATATTTAAATACTTGAGAAAGGAATGGTGATGGAGACAAACATTTGAGTTTATAGGGAGATAAATTTCCTCTCTTGTTTAAATTACCTTAAAATGTTTTTAACACAATATAGTCCTGTCTGCCAGAGATTTACACATCACAAATTTTAATTTTGGTTCAATCTATAATGCGCTGTACTCAGACAGCCATAGATCAACCCCGATGAAAGTCTCTGCTGAGAATGGGATGTGATTTTCACATCCATATCTAACACTGGCAGCCAGAGGAGAACTCAGACCCTCGGGTGGGATCAGCAGTGGTTGGTGACTCTGGTCTGTGGCTCAGATTCTCTGATCACCCTCACGACCTCTTCTGGAGGGGCTGACGGGCTGTATTTAGCAGAGTCACTCTGAGAACACAAAGCCTTCTAACACACACAAGGATGCTCAGGGCAAAGACTTCCATGCAACACTTCTGCTTGCTAATTCCACAGGAACATATCCGCCTTTTCTTTTCTTATTTTGCAAAATGGCAAACTGCAAAATGTATTATTGAAGGAGCAATTGTTCTGGGAGTTTTCTTTTTCTTTTTTTCTCTCTCCATTTCCAACTCCTATCATTTCAGATAGGAGATGAAGTGAAACGGCTTCCACTGAGGAGTACGGATCACCAGGACAGCAGCTGCTGGTGACCATGCAGGAAGCTGGCTGGGTAAATAAAATGCAAGAAATGGCCTCCCGGTGTAATGTGCCCATGTCATAATCTAGCAATAAACTTACAAATCCCTCAGCCACAGCCTGTCATGCTTCCATGACTGTCATCTCCCAATATTTAGAAAGAGGTGACTCAGGTGCATTTAACATCACCTTTGGCCTGTTTTAAAAACTATCTCTGTTCTTTCAGTTTATGCAGAGGTAACAGCCAGCACTTTCCATTTCCTTCTGAGTCAAGCCTGCTTAGGCTTTCTTCTGAGTACAGATCATAAGAGCCAGGGAGATTTAGGGAGGAGTTTGGGGCAAGAGAAAGGCCAGGAGGTGCAGGCAATGCATGTAATGGGGACTTTGCCCTGTCTCCACCCTCAAGCTTTATGGTGGGAGGTGGTTATCATTTGACCGTGATCTGTCCCCTGTGGGCTCCCATGGTTCAGATTTTGGTCCCTAGCTGGTGGTGCTATTTTGGGACACTTTTAAAATTTGGTGAAGCTTGGTTATAGGGGACAGACCTTAAGGGTTATAATCTAGCTGGAATCTAACTTCAAGGTCTCACTACCGCAGAGGGAGTCAAATTGTCCACCATGCCCTCCCCACCACAGTAGACTGTGTGCCTTGAAACTGTAAACGAACATTAAGTCTGTCCTGTCCTGACTTGTTTCTGTCAGGTGTCCTGTCACAGTAATAAGAAAAGTAGGAAGTGCAGCTGTGCTTGGGAGACATGAGGGCTATCCCACTTGGGTTTTTGAAAACAAATGGGATTAACTGGAAAGATAAACTCAACCATACTGCCCTTTAGTGCTTTAAAAATAAGGTCAGGGAGCCCATCGAGATGGCTTGGCTGTATAAGGTGTGCTCAGCCAAGCCTGACCACCTGAGGCTAAACCCTAGGACACAGGGTGGAAGGAGAGAACTCTTACAAGCTGTCCTCTGACCTCCACACGCATCCTAAATTGGAGGGTAGCAGAGGAGAGACACCTGGTGTCCACCTCTGGCTTGCACATGTGTCTACAGCAATGGCACACACGCACAGATGCATCAGGTCAGTGGGATGCATAGCAGCAGCTATCTTGTCTGCCTGGAGCCTCAGGAGAGCTACCTGAGGCTACAGCCAGCACCACTGCTGGCCTGAGCATTACCTATGATGGAAAGGAAGGCTTTGGCCCTGGCTGGCTCAAACGCGCTTCCTTGGAGTGTCGCCTCGCACACATACAGTCCCGTGTCTGCTGACGTCGGGTTGCTAATGGTAAGGCGCCTCCCAAAGCTGTGCAGTCCACTTGTGAGTCGAACTCCATTCCTCTTCCAGTGCACACTCAGCTCCTCCACGGGCCTGTGAAATAGTGTAAAGGCATCAGGGACAGTGGTGGTGAATCATGGAAACAGCAATAATAATAATAATAATTTCAGGCATTCAGCACGGGCTTGACAAAGCTAATTCTGCCAGGAACCATGGCAGGTTGAACAATGGACATTTAAAAATCGATCCAGCTACAGCCCCACTCCTTCATGGCTCTCCTCAATGAGACATTACGCTCAAGGGCTATTGAGCAAGGATAGCTAATTGCAGCAGCAATGGACCGTATGTGCTAATGATTCCATTTGCCCAGGAAAAGAATGCTTAAAATAAATACTACTAGGGGACCCACAGCTACATGGGAGGTGTGACAATCTAAACTCCAGCCTGGATTGACCAGGAAGTAGACAGGCCATGCCTGGGACTACAAGGGAGAGAGGAACTAGTTTTCCTTGGCTAATCAAGGCCCTGGTTCATTTTTCCTCTAATAGTTTAGCTCATTGCTGCTGAGACCTCTCCAACACTAGGAGGGGAACTGAAACCACAGAGGCAGTGTGAGGAAGCATCCAGCCTGAGGTTCTGTGCATTCTCACACATGTGACATGCAGCACCTCAGGATAAGCAAGCCTGCTGCAATCTACAGTGTGAGACACATCTGCTGTTTTCCATATCACTGCCTCTTCACAGGAGGATATACAAACCTAGGTTCTTTCTCTTAGTGTGTGAGCGGACATGCGTGTGTATGTGCACGGAGAGGCTAGAAGTAGGTTAACTGGGGTGTCTTTCTCTATCACATACCACCTTATTTTTTGAGTCAGAGTCTCTTGCTAACCTGTAGCTTGCCATATAGGTTGGGCTGGCTGGCCAGCAAACCCCAGGGACCCTCCTGTCTCTGTCCCTCCAGTGCTCCAGTGTTAGGATTACAGGAGTGAGACGTCATGTCCAGGTTGTACATGGATTCGGGGTACTGAACGTGGGTCCTCATGCTTTACTGATGAAGCCATCTGCCCAGCATCTGTGTCCTTTATTTCAAATGTCCAGCTATCAGAAGTACTTTGCATTTAACTCTGCCCCACCCAGGAAATATTTGTATATTCATAATGAGATGGCATGGGGGGAACCCGCATCTAAAGAGGAAATTCATTCGTGTTTCATCTGAATTTGACCACTTAGCCCAAAGGGAATCCCTTGTCATGTTTCTGGTGCATCTATGTTTCGACTACATCAGACACACGAGATCAGGTCAGACCTTTCCACTGGGCTTCACATCAAGGCTCAAAGTTCCAGATTTTAACGTATTTCAGGGTCTATGTTTTCAGGTGAGGGATACCTTACCCATGTTCCCACACTCAGAGCACATATCATTACCTGGCATTGGCTATGCACTCCAAGGTAGTCTCACTGGACCCTGCTACCACACTTATGTTGCCTGGGGAAACCACGATGACGGGGGCCATGGCTTCATGGGTGTCAGTATCTCCTGTAGCAGAGAACACAAAACATCCGTGGAACTCACAGTTTGGAAGATGGGGTGATCAGTAAAGGATGGAAGAAGGACCATACAAAACCACACCAAGAGTAAACTCAGACCCTCATGACTTACTAGGACCCCCTGAGAGATCCCAGAGTTTGATATTTTCACATCACCCCTGGCATCTGTCACACTGTATGTGATGGAATCTATGCATAGTCAGTCTTGTCTGCTGGCCATCTGTCACCACTGGGTACAATGTGCAGCAGCAAGCTTTCCAGGGCGTGGTATTTCCCAAAACGCTTCCTTTTATTTATTTATTTTTCTCATTTAGCCAAGCATTTGCTTATTGAGATCACCTGGCATACCCACTGTGGCTGTTAATCTTAATTGACATTCTGATGAGATTTATAATCTCATGGAAATAAACCACTAGGACTGTCTATGAAAGGGTTTCTAGGTTAGGCTAGTTGAGGTGGGGTGTCCCACCCTGAATGTGAGCGGTACCCTGTGTGGGTTGAGATCCAGGGCTGAATGCAAAGAAAGAAGTGAGCTGAGCACCAGCATCCACCGCTACTTCCTGCCTGTGGATGCTCCTGCTGCCATGCCTCCCCCACAATGATGCACTTTCACCCTCAAACTGTGATTCAGAATCAACCCTTCCTCCCATAAGTTGTCCTTGTCAGATATCCTGTCACAGCAAGGAGAAAGATAATGAACATGCTTGTGATTT
The DNA here is from genome assembly GCA_030556225.1 of Cricetiscus sungorus. Taxonomy (NCBI): domain Eukaryota; kingdom Metazoa; phylum Chordata; class Mammalia; order Rodentia; family Cricetidae; genus Cricetiscus; species Cricetiscus sungorus. The sequence continues at coordinate 8,398,127 of JANBXA010000044.1, forward strand.
TTTAATTAGATCAACTGGACACATATGTCAAGGTTGGGAACTCTGCTAGGCACAGAGGTCGAAGAATTAGCCCTAGTGACTCCCTGGGTGACTTCATTCAGTTATCCAAGGGTTCCCATTCTCTCTGCAGTCACACCCCCTTTGCTTTTCTGCTGCATAAACACCCGGAGTACATTTTCCATTTTGTGAGTATCAAACTATAAATAATTTAAGTTCACACTTCTGGAGACAGGAAGGGAAAAGCTATATGCATTTTTGCTGCTTTCCCCTAAAATATAGTTAGCCTCAAAATTAAACAACCCACAGCAACTTTAGTAACTGTTTATTTAGGGAAAATCAAAACCAAACATTTATAGAATAGGGATTCCAATACAGGGTGTGAATATACGAGGCTGGGAATTAAAACAAATTTAAGCGAATGAAAAGCAAAATGCCCTCTTTGGATCCTCACACTGAGCAGTAAGCATGTGGACAGTTGTGGCTATTCAGAATTCTGGTTCATGAAAGGTTCTGCCCCATGGTGAACGCACAGCAATGAGGAGGGATGGTCAGGGCAAAGAGAACCCTCTGACCACCACTGGTTTTCCCCAGTGCTGTGTCTGGTGCTCCTGCTTAAGGAGGAAGTGGTTTTACATTAGAGATGCATATGAATTATAAAATGAGGAGGGGAGGGAGGGCCTGAGGAGTTGGCTCTGTCAGTAAAGTGGTTGCCCTACAAGCATGAGGACCTGGGTTCGATCCCCAGATCCACATAGAAAAGCTAGGTATAGTGGAACATGCTTCTAATCCCAAGGAGACGGAGACAGCCAGATCCCTGGGGCTCTTTAGTAAGTCAGTCAGCCTGGCCTACCCAGGTAGGTTCCAGGACCAGAGAAAATCTCTCTCTCTCTCTCTCTCTCTCTCTCTCTCTCTCTCTCTCTCTCTCTCTCTCTCTCTCTCAGATGTTGCTTGAGGAATGACACCTCAAAGTTGTCCTCTGGATTCCACATGCATGCACACACACACACACACAAACACACACACAAATATACAAAGAAGCTGCGGCAGTAGTATCTCAAGTTCAAGGCTAGCCTGATCTATATAGTAAGACCTTATCTTCAAAACAAATTAATTATTAATTAATAAGGTATTTGGGGCTGGGGAGTTGGCTCAGTCAGTAAAGTGGTTGCTACATAAGCATGAGGACCTGAGAGTGGGACCCCAGTACCCATGTAAGGAGCTGTGTGTGTCTCTATAGTCCCAGCACTGGGGAGGCAGAGAGAGACTGGAGAATCCCTGGGGATTGCTGGCCAGCTTGTCTGACCAAATTGATGGGCTCTAGTTCAGTGAGAGACTCCCTGTTTCAAAAAGCAGGTAGAGTATGATTAAGGAAGATACTTGACATTAACTTCTGATTTCCCCATTCACAGACACATATGTGCATGCACACACATCCCCCCATACATGTGAATAAACACATTAGCACATACCACACACATAGATACAAATAATGACAACAAAGTACTTGGTGCAGGCAGGGCCAGCAAATACATTTTCGTAAACCTATACATTGAGTTCATGATGGGGATCTATTTTCATAGACCTCTCAGTTCCTGGGGAGCTGGCAACAGCCCTGGCCTTTCCCCAAACTCTAGGCCCCTCAAGTTCCCTCTGGGACTCCCCTGGGAATCTTCCTGCTGACATGCTCCCTTAGAAACTTCAGGGATGGCTTGCCGGATGTCAGATTGTCATGAGGGCTGGAATGTATACTAAATGCCCATCTGAGGAGCACTGGGCTTGTCACCTGTGAAAGTCGCTGATGAGGAAAAATGACACGGGGAGCTAATATTTGCAAGTGGTTATGAGGAGTGAAAGAGAGCAGCAGCGGGAGTGAGAGGTCACTGAGCAGCGTGCTAGCTTGTCATTAGTCACTGTGCAGCCTCGACAGCTGAGAAGGAGCCCATACCCAGCGGTGGTCACCACCTGGGGAAGATGGTCCCATTTGTCATTGGGACCTTGGCAGGGGGGTATAGACATTGGCAAATTCCCACCCCCACCTAGAGAAATATCTCTAAACAGCTGGGGAACTTGATGCTACTGGGTGACAGGTGGAGCAGAGGCATCCTTCCATCCTGGGTTCATAAGGATGCAGGCCATTTATTTGGTATCTTATTTTAAGCACACATAAATATGCTATTACAAGTCACCCTCACTCGAAAGGGGGCAAAGGGTCAGTGGAGGGACTTGCTCCACTCAAGGTCACCAGATGTCAGCTTGTCCTCTATCCCACACCCCTCAGTCCCTGGCTCCTGCATTCTTTCAGATGATGCTATGACCACACAGGACACTGCTGAGAGACCAAGGAGAAAGGAATGCAGATCACAATTGCAATATATACTCAAGGCCACCAGAAAGGTGAATTTGACTGGTGTAAGCATCCACAGCAAGGTCAAAGCAAGGCTTGAGGAAATCCTGATTGCGATGCCCACATGGTTACTGTTGAAAATGTAAAGCAATGCAATAAAATCATGCATAAATAATTGAAATCCAGACACCCAGACAACAAGGAGAGTGCTCATTATAGCACATCCTTCTGACAAGCTTTCTTCCTGTTAAAGAATGCTTTCAATTTTATTTTCTTTATTTCTGAGATGATTTGTTTCATATACCCAGTCTGTTTCTTAACTCTGAGATGATGTGCTGGCTATTATAGGTTGTCGACTTGACCCATCTTGGAAGAAGAAACATCAGTTGAGGCTTAACTCCATCAGATTGGCCTTTGGATATATCTTTGGGGCATTTTCTTGATTTATAATTGATATAGGAAGACCCAGCCAACTGTGGGTGGTGCCATCCCTAGGCAGGTACCTGGGCTGCATAAGAAAAGGAGCTGACATTGACCCTAGGAGCAAGTCAGTGAGCAGCTTTCCTTCATGGTCCTGCCTCTACCCCTCACTTCCCTCAGTGAAGGACTATAATTGGGACATATTAGCTAAAAAAAAAAAAAAAAACAAAGACAAAAAAAACCCTTTCTTCCCCAAGTTGCTTTGGGTCATGGTACTTATCATAGCGACAGAAAGCCAACTAGAACAGATGATTTCAAGCTTCTATCTATTACCTCCACCCCTCCAGCTCCAGGCATGTTCCATCACACCTGGTTTAATGTGGTATTGGGAGCAGAATCCAGGGCCTTGGAATGCCAGGTAAGCACCCTACCAACTGAGCTACATCCTCAGCTCTACGTTAGGTTTTTAATTAAAGTATATACACACAGATTTAACATACTTAAACTAAAATGGAACAACTCTCCCCACCTCGACCAAGGGCAGTTTCTTCAAAATCTTTTTAGAAATTTAACGCTATGTATCCAATGTTAGTCTTGATTCAGCAACTTTAAACATTAATGATAACGGTTTGTGTGACAGATGAGCCTTAAGCTCACACCACTTCACATATCACACATCCTCTTAGTGCTTTAGTTCTTCTGAAATTTACAGGTGGGATGTTCCTCAGTTTATGCCCTGGTTGCCAGAAACACATTGTGAATTGTGTGTGTGTGTGTGTGTGTGTGTGTGTGTGTGTGTGTGTGTGAGTGTGTGTGTGATGTTTAGTGTATTTATGTATACTAAAAGACATATATGTATAGATAAACTTAAATATCACATATAGTTATTTGCACACTCCTTTTGAAAATTAAGGCAATTATAAACTCTGAGAAAACCAAACATCTGTATGAAATAGAAGTTTGATAATTGAATACTATATTGTCATGAAGTGGGTCATCTTTGCATAGCAAAAGCAATACAAATACTATGTGTATATCTCGATGTTCACTAGTAATTTCACAATTAGTACTCTATAGCCAGACTAGAAAGATGCAACTATGACCATGCAACAAAGTGTAAGGTCATTAGCTTCAATGGTGGCCATCGTCAACCATCTTTCCCCTTTTTATTCAGAGACAAGGTCTTACTAAGTTGCCCATTCTTGCCTTGTATTCTACCCATCTCCTCACAGTTCACGAGCTTCCTGCTTCTACTTCCCAAGTAGCCAAGACTCCAGGTCTCAATGAAACTTCTTTATTTCTGTGAGTCTGAAAGTATCTGAGATGTAAGACATGCTCAACAAATCCTCAATGATGTGTTAGTTGATTATACATAATTTGCATCAGGGGTCAGCAAGATGGCTTAGTGAGTAAAGAAGTTTGCAATACAAGCATGGTGGCCTGAGTTCAATACTTGGAACCCCTGTAAATGTGGACGTAGAGAATTAACTCCACAAAGTTATCCCCTGACCTCTGCACATGCACCACAGTACATGTGCTCAAACATCTCTCTCTCTCTCTCTCTCTCTCTCTCTCTCTCTCTCTCTCTCTCTCTCACTCACACAAACACACACACACACACACACACACTCTCTAATAATGAATTTTAAAAACCATTAAATACTCCTTAGCAAGTTGCCACTGTTATTCCACTACCTTCAATATTCTACATAACAACCCTTTCTCTAAAACCCACATACCAAATGGATATTTCCCAGAAGAATGAAAGCAAGTAGGGGAGAGAAAAGAAATTCTGTCTCACGGAGTTCCCTCCCTGGAGCTGAATATTTCCCTGAATGGTTTACAAATATCAACATGTTCAGTGACAGCCCAGGAGACAGCATCACCTCCTGTAGAGGTGGGAAAAGTGAGGTACAAAGGTTGCATGGCTTGAAATGCTAGAAAAGGGTGTAAGAGATACCTTCAGAGCTGTCATCTTGTGTGTGTGTGTGTGTGTGTGTGTGTGTGTGTGTGTGTGTGTGTGTGTGTGTGTGCATGAGTGCAGCTAATAGCCAGGTAATAACCTCTGGTGTTGTTCCATGGGTGTTGCACCCCCCCCCCACCCCCCCACACACACCTGTTTGTGTGGGAGTTTATTCACGTGTGTGCAATGCTGTGTGGAGGTCAGGCACTACCTACCAGTCAGTTCTCTCCTTCCACTATGTGGGTGCTGAGGCTGAACTCAAATCCTTAGGCTTAGAGGCAAGCACCCTACCACTGAACCATCTTGCTGGCCCCACTTTCTTTTTGAGACAAGGTCTCTAACTGGTTTAGAACTACCCAACTAGGAAAGACTAGCTGACTGGTGACTTGTGAGCCCCTGGACCCACCTGTCTCCACCTCCTCTGAACTGGGGAAGTGTGTACTACCTGTCTGGGTTTTGAGGGTCCTCATACTTCCAATGCAAGCACTTATAGACTGGGTCATCTCCTCAGCCCCATGCCTTCTTTTATGCAGAGCTGTTTCCTAGTGAAGACTACTCTTGTCTCAGTTAACTAGAAGAATATGGAGTAGAACACTCCTCTCCTAACCAAGTCCTTAATGGATGGTGTTATAACTGCTTTCTTGATGGATTTTGCCTAAGCTGGTCTGGGTGGCTGGGGTGAAGATACTGAATCAAGACAGGCTCTGAAGAAGGTCACAGAAGCCAGCATCCACTGACTGGGCAGCTTCAGCAGAGTAGAGGCAAACCCTTTACATGAGGCTGCTGTGTGCTCAGGAATAAACCCTCACAGCAGGGCAATGACCCCAATCCTAGCCATCATCCCTCACATGAACCTCCTTACACTTGAAGATGCTAAATGAGGAGAGGCTGCCCAGGTTACATTTAATTAGAAAGGATGTTTAAAGAATAGCAGGGACTGCCTTGCAAGCCAGAGGACCTGAGTTTGATCCTCAGAACACGTAAGAAAAAAAAAAAGAAAGAAAGAAAAAGAAAAAAACAGAGTTCAGGGTGTGCACTTGTGATTGCAGCACCACGGCTGGAAAGACATATATATGCCTTGGGTTAACAGGCCAGAAGCTATTCATACTTGATGAATTCTAGGCCAGAGAGAGACTCTTCCTCAAACAAACAAGGTGGTGTGCACCTTTGAAACAATAGCTAAGGGTCTCCTCTGGCCTCAATACATGTGATTACATGTGCATATGCACATACATAAACGTACACCTGTTTGTGTATGAACATGCACATACATACTCACACACTCACACATGCACACATACAGCAAGTGTCTCAAATGGCAAATACACATTCCAAGGCACTCCTAACTGCCGAGCTTCTGGTTACTGCAGACACAGTGTGATGGGAGATGTTATTCTGTATATATGTTTCTCATACTAATTAATAAAGCCCTGCTGGCCAATAGAAAACTAGATAGGCGGGGCTAGGAGACTAGGAGAAGGAAAGAGGAAGTGGGAAGGAGGAGTCGAGATGTAGCCCTGGGAGGAAGGAAGACGCCGCCGGGGCTCCCTGATAACACGACCACGTGGAAATAATTAGATAAGTAGAAATGGGTTAGTAATTAAGACAGAGCTAGCCCGTAAACAATGATAGTCAGTGGCCCACAGGATTGTATCAAATACAGAGTCTCTGAGTGTTACTTGGGGCTGGCGTGGCTGTGGGCCCAGAGTGGCGGGCTGGCGGGCTAGCAGAAACATACATGCTACAACAGTGAGACAAATGAAAACTACCACATTTCTCTGCAATCAGGCACAGGGCTGCGGGCCACAAAATCAGTGTATAGCCAGTGACCTGTCTGGAGATATAGGCCTTAGGAACACAGGAACACAGGAGTGGTGTTCATGTCATTGACTATTCATGTCAATGATAGGCAAGGAGCATGCCAGACAGAGAAGCCAGCAGACAAAAGACCTCCCTGCTGGGTGCTGCTGGGTATGACAGAGGCATAGTGAGTGACTGGTGAGGCTGAAGCCCCGAGTGGAAGGGAGTGTCAGATAGCTGCAGGGATGGGCTCAGTCCTGGCCTTGTAGGTGCTGGGAGAGCACTGAGCTTTATTCCAAATGAGAAGCTGAAGCCCTGAAAGCTTTAGAGTAGAGTGACAGGATATGAGCTTGTTTTAGACCTCATCCTTGGCAAGGAGGGAATCAACTCCAATGGCAAAGGAGCCCCAGTGAGGCCAGCCAGGTGGATACAGAGCCAGGGTAACACAGAGACATCTTGGCGAGGAAGCATCTAGATTTAGACATTTTCAAAGGCAGGGTCTCAGCGTTCAGAAAACAATCATTTCTGAATAGAAGGGCGTAGAGGAGGGGAGAGGTCCAGGCCAAGTCAGGACTGGGGTTCGGTTGCTTTACATGGGAGATGCTTGTCAACCACAGAGTCAGCCTCTAGTGATGGCCATTCACGTGCCCTCTTCTCTTCCCAAATATCACCACATTTTAAGGAATCTGTCACCTCCCGAAGACTGACTGGGCTTTTGTTTTAGTCCTAGGTGGTCTTGGGAGGATGCTCCTGGTCTTAAAGTTCAGCATCCTGGGAACACCATGGCCTGCCTGTCCCGAGGGCATACAGTGACCTCACGACATGCTACGATTCACTGTTAACCCACCCTGTGCCAACTAAGGCATGCAGCCGGTTGACACTGGAACAACCTGGTCTTAGAAACAGACCCCTGCTTCATAAACCTCTTCTGAAGCTCTGCCCATGCCACACACAGGTCTCAGAGGATTCAAATCATGTTTTCTGTGTTCCACAACCAAGGTAGCAAGGAAAGAGTTTTGGGGGGGGGGGAAGAGCAGTCTCAGTGGATAAAGAGCTTGCCTCATAGCATGGAGGCCTGAGTGTGGATTCCCAGCACCCACTTAAAGGCAAGGGTGATGTCATCTGTTTGCAACCCTGACATTGTAGATAGCAGACAGGAAGATCCCTGGGGTTCTGGGGACCAGCTGCCCTTCTTCTGGAAGGCTCACTATGTGGTCAAGATTAGAGGCTGCACCAGGATTCTGAGCTTATGCCATTTCTTCACAGGCCTCCACACCTCATTAATTTCACAGGTGTCTTCAGGAAAAGCTCAGACCTGAAAGAAGTGTGGGTTTTCAGAGCCCTTGAGGATAAAATCCAGTTTAAAATCCTCTAGTAAGGACATTCCCTGTCTGAGGGTCCCACTTAATGCTGAGTGTCCCTGCAGAATTGTCTCAGGAAGCCCCAAAAGCCAGATCCTGGAGGGGAGATTGTGGGCCATCCCTGAACCACACCAAGTGGTCTTCTTGCCAGGCCAGCAATAATGAGATCCATTTTGTCCTTACCTAAACAATGCAGAGTCATTTGTCACAGACACAAAACTCAACATATAACTAACTTTAACGTAATGCGCACCATCCACTCTTCTTATGTCTAACCGGACCTGTTACATGAGAGATGGCTTTGTTATTAGGAACACTATAGCATTATGGTCACTCTAGAGCTCAAATGAACTTCCAGGTTTGACTTCTCTAAATCTAAGTCTGCAGAGCTCTCATCTTTGTTAAACCTTACTAAAAAATTGCAGAGCTAACATGGCAGGGAGTCTAACAGACCCTTTGAAATCTCCAAATCTTCCTGTTCGGGCTGGAAGACAGTTCAGCAAAGTGCTTGCCTTGCAAGCATGAGGATGGACCTGAGCTCTGTCCCTAGAATGCACATAAAAAGCCAGGTGTGGTGGTGTACATGCAATCTCAGTGCTGGGAGGGAGACAGGACAACCACTTCGGCTCACTTGCCCACCAGCCTAGCTTAACTGGAGAACTCTAGGATAGAGAGAGACTGTTTCAAAGAGTAGATGGACAAGGCAGGTGGTGGTGGTGCACACCTTTAATCCCAGCACTCGGGAGGTAGGGTTCCAGGACAGTCAGGGATATACAGAAAAACCCTGTCTTGAAACACCAAAAGACAAAAAAGTATGTGGCCAGTGCCTGAGAGACAATAATACCTGTAATTGTCCTCTGGCTTCCATAGGCACATGGATACACAAGCACACAGCATGAGTGAACATGCGTCTGTGTGTACACATGCACGCGCGCGCGCACACACACACACACACACACACACACACACACACACACGCACACACACACACACACTTTGGTTTTATGGGGAAGACAAAGGAAGCACAAGCATGCTTTTAAGGAGCTGAGGGACACAGAAAAGGGTTGTGGCAGGACATCATGGAGGGATGTGACATTGAGACCTATCCTTCCAAGGGAACTAGAGAAGGCATGAGCAGAAATGAAAGGGAAGGCATTTTAAGAAAAAAAACAAACAAAACAAAAAACAAACAAACACACAAAAAAAACCAACCTGGAGTTAGGCACAAGTTCACTCACATATATAATTCCAATACATAAGCGTCAGGAGGCAGGGGTATTGAGATTAAAGGCTAGTCTAGACTACGTGAAAACCCTGTCTGAAAACACACAGACAGACAGACAGACATATGGAAACTGTAAACTGGTTCAACTTGAAAAAAAAAAAAACATTTATTTCTTGATGGGTGAGGACTCCTGTGAGACTAAGGGTAGTAGGCCCAGGCTGAAGAATCTGTACTTTACTAAGGAATGAATGGGAGCCATGCGTGCATTCTTGTGTGTGTGTGTGTGTGTGTGTGTGTGTGTGTGTGTGTGTGTGTGTGTCCCCACAAGCAGGGATGCGCGCACACACACACACAGACACATGTTTCAGGGCACATTGGAGATCAGAGGGCAACCTTGGGTGTTGGTCTTTCTCCCTCACTCAGTGTGTGTGTGTGTGTGTGTGTGTGTGTGTGTGTGTGTGTGTGAAGTCAGAGTGCAACCTTGGGTGTTGGTCTTTCTCCCTCTGTGTGTGTGTGTGTGTGTGTGTGTGTGTGTGTGTGAGTCAGAGTGCAACCTTGGGTGTTGGTCTTTCTCCCTCACTCAGTGTGTGTGTGTGTGTGTGTGTGTGTGTGTGTGTGTGAGTCAGAGGGCAACCTTGGGTGTTGGTCTCTGTCTTCCTGTCTGACACTGGGTCTCCTGCTTGCTGCTGCCTATGGCAAACCACCTGCCCACAAGCGTCCTGGCATTCACCTGTCTCTGATTCCCATCTCAACACAGGACTACTGGAATCACAGACCTGGCTACTGCCTCTGGGGCTCCAAACTCAAGACCTCCTCACCCTTGTGAGTCAAGCACTTGACCTACCAAGCCATCTCAGCTCCCCTGCTTTGTTTGTTTGTTTGTTTGAGACAAGGTTTCATAGGTCCCAAGCTACACTTGAACTCACCATGTAGGCAAGGATGGGCTAGGCAAGCGCTCTAACAACGGATCCACACTCCCAGTCCAGCACTGGAGCACGGTCTGTGACTGTCAGTGAAAAGGGCAGCCATAGGCCAGCCTTCCCTTCTTTACCTTCCCTGGCGCAAAGCAGGAGGCCTCCCTGTCTTCTGGGGGAGGAGTTAAAACAGCTCAGTGACACTGAACTTGATGAAAACCTGGAGGGTTTTCTGGGCATCAGAGGTCTCTGGAGTCACTTGCAACTTTTACGTTTTCCCAGCAGCATGAAGTGGCCCGGTTGGGCGATTAAGTGCTTCCCTGACAGTGACACATCTCAGAACCACAGGTGACTGCTCACTGCCACGAGGAGCCCAGACTCCATAACTCTAACTGTAACTCTGAAGCCCTCAGGGCTCATATTTTTAAAAGACTCAGATACACACACATATTTCTCTAGTAACACACAGAAATTAGTTTCTGAGGGTGCACCAGTGAAAAATGTGCGGGCAGCAGGAAGACCTATCCTCCAAGAGGCAAATTTCCTGAAGCAAAACAGGGCTGTTTAAAGATGTGCTTCATTGTGAAAACTGCAGTCACCAGCTGACTTCTCCCCTGACAGGAAAACCATGTTCAGTGAAGGACAGACTCCTCCACTCTTGCTGTCTCCAGATACATTTGGAGTGTGTATTAGTGTGTGCTGGTGTGCCTGTGCTTGTACGCATGTGCGTGTGCACGTAAGTGCTGCTCATATGTGTATAGAGGCCATGGGTCAACCTCAGGTATTTATAGTTCCTTAAGCCATCCATCTGTTTTTTGAAGCAGGGCCTCTCACTCACTGACTCAGGGTTCACCAATTAGGTTAGTCTGGGTGCCATCTGCCATCCATCTGTTTTTTTTTTTTTTTTTTTTTTTTTTGAGGCAGGGTCCCTCACTGACCCAGGGTCCACCAATCAGTCTAGGCTGGCTGACCACTGAGCCCCAGGGATGCTCCTACCTCTAGTCTCATGATGCTATCCTCCAGTGCTAGAATCACAGGCCCTCACCACCATGACAGCTTTTCACATGGGCTCTGGGATTGAACTCAGGTCCTCATGCTTGTACAGCAAGCTTGTAACAAACTCAACTGGCTCCCCAGCCCCTATTTACCTTTGTCAAGACACACCCACCAGGCTCCGGAATGGTGGATCTGGTTTGGATTGGATATCTCCAGGCTACTAAAGTGTTGTGTGAGGAAATTTGGTTAAAAGCCTTTTCTTTGTCTTTCGCCAGCCATTCCCAGGGTGATTCTCAAAGGCTTTATGATAGTGCTCTGAGGCATGCTGGGATGGGGAAGGTGGCCTTAGTGACAGACCCAATTCCCAAAGCTCTAGCTGTTCCCTAGAGCTGAGCCAGCTCTGTTGGTGGTTAGGGTTAGGGTTAGGGTTAGGGTTAGGGTTAGGGTTAGGGTTAGGGTTAGGGTTAGGGTTAGGGTTGTTTACTGTCTGCCAGTAGGAGGGAAAGAAAAACAAAAGAGTCAGGAAACACAGCCCACTTACAATTTTATCTTTGCATGTTCTTCCATTTTTATTTCAACATATTCCTGAACTCATCAATTGACAGGAGATGATAAAAACAAACACAGGACAGCCTGACAAATAATCCAGCTGCTACTTTCCTTCTTGCTCACGACATAGTTGGGAGCCCGTACATTTAGAAATGAATGGAACGCATCAGAGGGTGTATTCTCATCGGCTTTTTACTGGACAGAGAAAAGTGAAGGTGATGAAAGGCGCCTCTCTGGTTGGGATATTTATTATTTTTTAGTTCCAAGTGAGCACACATTGATAAACCATAAAGCAGGAGCCTGGGTCCGGAACTTCACAGTTGGACGTGAGAGTAAGCCAGATGTTGGATTTAAGGGACAAGAGTGGAGAACCTGCTTCTTATGCAGACACATAAATGAGCAATCTACTGTCTAGTAGCAGAGGGACTGTGCATAGGGCCACATGGGGCTGCGCAGATTGAGTGGCAGGGCACCTTCCTGAGCTGAGGTCACTTTCACACAGTGCTCTAAGTCCCTGAGAACTAACTAGGTGCATAACAGGTCACTCTGAGCTCCATTAAGCAAGGCCTTTAGATAATTTTGCCAAGAGTGCATATATCTGGGCGCAGAGCCGATGCCCATCTGAGGCTATCAGCAAGGACAATGGGAGCTTGCAGGCCATGTTGGCAGGGGCCTGTGATGCCTCGAGGCTTGCTCACTCTTTTCCATTCCCAACCCCTGCTGCAGGAGCTCCTTGTCAAAAATCTGGTTACAAAGTCCAACAGAAAGACACAGACGTTCAGACGTTGGTGGTGGAAGTGGCCAGCATGCTGAGCACCCTCGGATGGACACCAGGCAGGCCTGGGGATGTGGCTCAGCTTCAAGAGTGCTTTGCCAGTGTGTAGCAGGCCCTGGTTCCCTCCCCAGCACTGCAAAAACCAGGCACCCTGGCACAAGCCTGTAACCCCAGCTCTTGGGAGGTAGGGACAGAAAGATCAGGAGTTCAAGGTTATCCTCAGGTACTTAGTGAGTTCCAAGCTAACCTGGGCTACATGAAGCACTCTCTCAAAAGAAAGGGAAAAGGAAAGGTAGAGAAGAGAAAGGGAGAGGAAGGGAGGGCAAAGGAGGGAAGGAGAGGGAAGGGAAGGGGAGGGGAGGGAAGGGAAAAGAGGAAGGGGAAGGGAGTGAAGAAGAGGGGAGGGGATGGGAGCGATGGAGAGGGAAGGAGAGGGAAGGGCAAGGGGAGGGGAGGGGAGGGGGAGGGCAGGGCAGGGAGTTCTCTCTCCAGCCCCATATTCATGTTTGTGACTGGGACCACTGTCCTACTGGGTGCGAAGTGGTTTCTCCAACATCTGAATCTACCATGGCATTTACCAAACCAAACTGAAGCTCTGCCCCCATTAAACACTAATGTCCAATCAGCCCTTGGTGCCCACCCTTCTACTTTTGCTGACATGAATCTGCCTGTGCTAAGAATGTCATCCAAGTTTACTTGTGTCAGGATTTACTTCCCCTTTAAAGCTGAATATTCCATCCTATGTATTCATATTAGTTATTTCTTGTTGCTGTGACAAAATACTTGACAAAAACAACTTAAAGAAAGAGGGCTCGTTTTAGTTCATTATTGCAGAGTACAGTCTGCCACAGTGGCGAAGGAATGCCAGCTGCTTTCATTGTGTCCACAGCTAAGTAGCAGCCTCCAGCTCTGGGAGCGGTGCTGGCCACAGCCTACAGCTAAGGTGGGATATGCCACCTCAGTTAGTCCACTGCAGAAACTCCCCTACAGACACGCCCAGAGTCTTGTTTCCATGGCAATTCTAATTGCCCATGGGAGTTGGCAATTAAGATTACTCACAATGGGTACACATCATATTTTGTTTATCCAGTCATGTGTCAGTGAGAACTTTGATTTCCGGTGCTTTGGCCACTGTTCCTGTTCATTGGGGTTCAAATCCACATGCAGAGTTTTTGAGTCACATGGCCATACCATGGTTTCTGTTTGGGAAGCAATCATCAAGTTTTCTACAGCAATGTCTCAGTCTCTATCCGCTCAGGCAGAAAGGGCTCCAATTCTGCCACGTTTTTGCCAACATTTGTTTGTGGGTTTGTTTTATTTCCTGGACTTAACTATAGCCATCTTGCTGAGTGAATGGTGGCTCTCTTTGGTTTTCAGTTGCCTTTTTCTAGTGACTGCCGATGCCAGGCATCCCTTTGTGTGCTCCTTGTCTATACGTACATCTTCTCTAGAGAAACTGTCTAATCAACTCTTGTCAATTTAAACATCTGGTGGCTTGTATTAGTTGCTATTGTTGCTTTTGATCACAGGAATTCTACATCCATCCATCTACCCATCCACTATCCATTCACCCAACCATCCATCCACCCACTCATCCATCCATTCACCCATCTACCCACCTATCCACCCATCCATCCACACACCCACCCACCCATTCATCCATTATACATCCATCCACCATCCATCCATTCACCCACCCATCATCCATCGATCCACTCACCCATCATCCATCCATCCATCCATCCATCCATCCATCCATCCATCCATCGATCCACTCACCCATCATCCATCCATCCATCCATCCATCCATCCATCCATCCATCCATCCAGAGTACTAATCTCTTTTGTGTGCTCTCTCCCTCTCTTTCTGTCTAAGACAGAGTCTTGCCATGGATGTCTAGAACTCACCATGTAGCCCAGGCTGGCCTAGTACTTAGAGTAACCTTCCTGCCTTTACTTCTCAAGTATGGAGAAAAAAAGTGTGTGCCTCCATGCTTTGTTTATGTAGCACTGGCGATGGAACCTGTGCTGACTGGGTCACATTCCTCCACCCAAGTTTTCATCCCCTTGATGGTGTCCTTTGATGAATTAAAGATTGAAACTCTGCCATTTTCTTTTGATGTTTGTGGTTTGGAATCATGCCCAAGGAATCATGGCCAATCCAATGTCATGGAGCTCTCCCCATCCCATGCTTTCTTTGTAGTCTTGAGTATTACAAGTAGGTCTTTGATCTGTTCTGAGTTGATTTTGTATTGGTTGTGACATGACTCAGTGGAGGATGCTGCTGAAGCATAGTCCACTATAGACTCTCAGTGAATGGCTTTAGGTATACACTGACTGGTGCTTGAGAAAGCATCAAGTCTATGGGTGAATGGGGAGTGTGAGAGATTATGGAGAGCCATCTAGACAGGCCACAGTGCCCCCAACAGGAAGTTATTCTCTACCAGCACAGCACGGGAGGAGGGCAAGTAAGGGACACCTGCATGGATCCTGAGGGATTCTTTGAGGTCTACTGGGGGCAGTGACAGGCTCACTAATGCACGTGTCAATGCACACATCAAAGTCTCTCCTTTGCCCCCACACATTGGGATGGCAATGGTGCTCATATCTTTGGTGGGCTCCCCTACTCTACTTCTAGATGGATACATCTGGACTCACATTCACACCTGTCCTTGTCCATATCAACTTGAAGGCACAGCTCTCGAAAACCTGTGCATGCTTCTGGGCATCTGGCAAACAGCAAGCACCTAAGCCTAATAGACGCTTGCTAAATTAAGTGAGTCTGGCTTTACATTTCCCAAAAAGATACTGACCCTGGTACAGAAGTTTCTTAATTAGAGGTTCTAGTGCTGCAGTGGAACACCATGACCAAAAAGCAAGTTAGGGAGGAAAGGAGTTTACCTAGTTTACACTCCAACGTTGCTGATCACCACCAAAGGAAGTTAGGACAGGAACTCAAGCAGGGCAGGAGCCTGGAGGCAGGAGCTGATGCAGAGGACATGGAGGGATGCTGCTTACTGGCTTGCTCCTCATAGCTTGCTCAGCCTGCTTTCTTACAGAATCCAGGACCACCCAGGGATGGCACCACCCACAATAGGCTGTATCCTTCCCCACTGATCAGGAATTGAGAAAATGCCTCACAGCTGGATCTTGTGGAGATCCCCACTGAGGCTCCTTCCTCTCTAATGACTGTAGCTTGTGTCAAGATGACACAAAACCAGCCAGTACACCAAGGCTTCTCCAAGTCAAGGCTTTTGCTTGTGTGTCGAGCTGGTGGCTACGTCCTATTCCCTGGATGTACTTTTGACTATCTGCCAGCCTCGACTCTTGCTGCAATTCAGGCTACACAGCATCTGTGACTAGAAAAGTCTCTTTAATACACAAACCAAGAACAAAGAAATTCCATCCCGAGTCCCTGGTGAAAACAGAGCTTTATCTTAACAAATGTTTTGAGTACATGAGAGAAAGGAGAAAGAACGGAGGAGATAAATAAGAGGGAGAGGGTCACAGCCTGCTCAGAGACTAGCCTCAACACTGCAATTATACCCTCTCCTTAAAATACATGAAAGATCTTTAGAAAGCCAGATGAAATTGAAGTTATTTTCCCTTGCTGCAGACCCACTGTTCAGCTCACCAGCCAGAAATTACAGCAATTGAAGCTGAAGGGAAATTCATAGTCTGGTTATAAAGAAACCTGCTTAGGCAGCCACAGAGCCTGCCATCATGCCTGGGATGGCTTGGTTTTAAAGATTCTGCTGGATGAGGATGAAAGAAAATAGTTTTCTATTTCATAGTGCTCCCTACTGCCCAAGCCATGCAAAAAAAGAAAATCCTTGCAGGCCATAGGGGTCAGGATTCGGAGAGGTGAGATTCCTGAGCTTATGATGGAAAAAGGCACCCCATGAGCCAGCCAGAGCCACACAAGTTAGAAAGCTATAGCCAAATAAAACCCCTCATTTACATATTTAGTGATTCATAAAACTGAGATGCTGTAATACTCAGAGCTGAAGAAGTGGTTTTTTTTATTTTTATTTTTTTAATTTTTTTTTTTTTTTATCAATCTCATGTTTTCCTTTCTTGTGTATCGCTGCCTTAAACACAGATGTTCACTCAAACAAGCTGACAGCCATTTTCTTGGCTCTGTTTTGAGAGAATCAATTTGTTCTTATTTTTAGATTTTTATTTAGTTCTCTGTTTGCTTATCATATGTGAATGTCCACAAGTGTATGTTCCTGTATGTGTGTACATGTGTGGGGACCAGAGATTAATGTCAGTGTTCCTCTATTGTTTGTCACTTTATTTACTTTTGGAACAAGGTCTTTCATTTAACCCAAACATTACCATTTCAGCTAGACTGGCTGGATAAGCCCCTGAAGATCTGCCTGTTCCTGACCACACCTCTTCCAACATAGACTGGGTTACAGGCATGTGCTGATGTGCTCAGCTTTTACATGGGACATGAGAGTGAGCTCAGGTCCTCATGCTTGCACAACAAGCACTTTATCCACTGAGCCATCTCCCCAGCCCTGTCAGTCCCTTCCACTTTTATCTTGTTTTTCTATTGTGGTCCTAGGAGGCTGAATATAGAGCCTTGTATAAATTGTCCAGGCTGGACTTGAACTTGCTCTGTTGTTCAGGCAGGCTCTGATAATGCAGCTCTCCTGTTTTAGTCTCTGAGGAGCTAGGATTGCAGGCCTATCCCACTGGGCTGAGCTGGAAAATTAAGTTCTTATCTGTTTCTTATGTGGGGAGGGCAAAGTCAGGAAATCTCAGAGCTTCTAGCCTACCCAACACAAGGCATTTCTGAATACTGTTTCCAAAAAATGGACAGTTGGAAGACAACTAGGATGTTCAACCAAGTCTTCCAGCTGTACCCTTTCCAGAACAGAGATTTGTGTCTTCTGACCCTGGGGCATGTTCGCATTTGGATGGAGTGGAGATCCTGTCCTCCTTGACTCTAGGGTGTGGGGTCCCTACAGAGTCCTATATGGCAGACAACTGCTCAAAGTCATAGACAACATGTGGGACCAGCCTCAAATGTTTATCATCCTGAGTTTACCACTCCTGAGAATAGGATGGGTCAGCACATATGTGACACAGTGGCAAGGGGCCTAGTTTGTTTCTGCTTGTCCTCTCACTCTTGTACCTGTCCCCCATCCATCTCTGGGAATTAGGTGGACCATTGTCCTTGAAGCAGAGAAAACACGACTACAGCAGGTGCTAGGGAACAGGGGTGCTTTGAGAGCTGGAGAATGGGAACTCATAACAGAGCAGGAATGTCCCCTTCTGCTTTTTTTTTTTTTTTTTTTTTTGCCTCTTTTTTTTTTTTTGTGAGAAGTGGCTATTTCAGAATTACCCTTGGGTGTCACAACAGAGGAACAAACAAATCAGGATATCTTAAGAGAAGAAAAATATTTCTTTTCCTGTCTGCCCTGGCTTCCTTTAAATGAATAAAGTCAGTCCCAGAGCACAAGCACAGAACACTCTGTGAGAACAAGACATTTTCTGACATGACCCAAGGTTATCTATTTAGACCAACCAGTTCTCTATCCAGTCCACAGCGAAGCAAGGCAGGATATACATATATATAAAATGTCAACACAATCTCATTTATATTTTGGTCTGAAATCCTCACCAGCCATAAATCTAAGGTTGGTGACAGACACAGAATTAAGTCTATAAAAACAGTTAAGAGGTTCCCTAAGACACATACTTAACACATGACCATAAATGTTGCTGAGAGTGGAGAACATGTCAGATAGTAACATATCCAGGTGCTTTTCATCTTTCTCCTATCAATCTTCTCCTTCCCTCCCCTCAGTTGCATGTGGGTATACTTGCCTGTGTGTGCATATGTGCAGGCCAGAGTTGCTGCCAGGAATCTCTTCCTCGATCACTTTCCACCTTATTATTTGAAGCGGAGTCTCCCTCTGAACCTGGAGTTCACAGTTTAAGCTAGACTGCCTGGCAAACAAACCCCAGGATCCTCCTCAGCGGTGAGGTTACAAGGACACATCATTATGCTTGGAGTTTACTTAGATGCCGGGGATCCAAACTCAGTTCCTCATGCTTGTGCCGCAATTCCTTTACCCACTGAACCATCTTGCCAGCTCATAAGCCATCTTTTTGCATAGACTGGGAGTCGGGTGAATAAAAAATAAAGCTCTACTCAGTTTATGTAATTCTCAGACACATTAAGAAGTTGGTCAGCGTGTGCTTAGTTAAAACCTGCAAAGCCAGTGATTGTTCAGCAAATCTGGACCTTGCAAATGCGTTATTCAAACACAGGGATGCCAGGTGCAGTAAGAATCTCAAGAGTCTCATGTAGTTTTAAAGCTACATGGGTACTCAGCTTTTTGTGGGGTGGTGTGAATGGTAGGTTTGTGGAGAATTTATAAACAGTCTCAAGGCAATCAGGGCAAATTATCAATGGCAGCATTTCCACCAAACCTCTTTCCATGCTGCCAAGAAGTGAGTGTCATCTATTCATTTAGAACGTGACTCAGTATCTTAATGCACGGGACAGCCCACAGACACTTTGTAGATGGTCTGTAAGAGACTGTGCAGAGAAATTGAGCTAGGCTGTTGTGCCTTTGGTGGCTGGCATGGCCACCATATCCAGACAGAACCTTTGACAGGAACAAGAGTAAATGCATGGGGTCCTACCAAAACTAATCATTTTCAAAATGTTGACATTAGGTGACACTGAACAGGGAATACTAAAAATAGGACACACTTTGTATTGCAAGCATGTGATGTGTGGATGTTCATGCCCATGACCACATGTGTGGAGACATGCCATCCACTGTCTTTCTTGTGGAAGCCCACTTTCCACCTCAGTGATCTAAGAGAGGAGGGTTTATTGTGGAGCCAAATGTGACGGTGGCCTGGGAACCCAGATTCAGATTTCCTCAAATACCATGATCACAGTGGAAGTGGTTATTAGTTACAGAACCAAAAAAGTCATAAATAGAGTGTTTAGCAAGTACACTGGCGAGGGCCGCAGGCAGGAGGTCATAGCAAAGTGGGGGATGCTCTGCTATATAGGCTTTGGACAGTAGCTGATGGCATTCTTAGTTTTCAGGTCTGTGAAAACTAGCAGCTTGCTAAGAATATGTTGTAACATTTTTGATGGTCCCAGGATATTAGGTCAGGTATAGGTATGGGCAATGAATGACCTGCTAAGGGTCTAAAAATAGCCCAAGACAGCTCAGGTCTGCAACATTCTAACTCTCCATAATCTCCAAGTTCAGCCATTTGGCCTTGTAGAATCCCAAGGGCAGCCTCTTGTTCTCATTCATTCATTATTCATTCATCTATTCTCTTTTTCTCCCTCTCTCACATCACCCCCTCCCCAGAACTTTACTCCATCGTCCATCACTCTCCAAGCTACTGCCTTGAGAAAGGAAATGCATCCCTATTGACCAGGGTGGCTGGCCGGAAACCTCTCTGCATCCACCTGTTTCCATTGCTGGGGTTACATAGATACATACTGTTTCACATCTACGATTTGAACTCAGCTCTTCATGCTTGCAAGGCAAGTGCGTTACTGCTTGAGACATCTCCCCAGCCTATGTTCTGCCTTCCTCTACTGTGGAGGCAAAGGTAAAGGGCAGTGTGTGACATCCCGGCTGCCGCCTAAGTACACAGGAAGGTGTGTTCAGCATTAGTGACTGCCATTTCCATTGCAGCCTAGCCGCTGCTGATCTCCTCGGCACTGGCATTTTCAAAGGTGATACAACCTGTGTCTACTGCTAAGGAAACCGAAAGCTCAGAAAATCTGCCCTGCAACTTCATGTTTCTCCATCTCCATTGTGTTTTGTTTCACTTCAGCAGTTTCTTGTTTTTAACTAAGAAAAGTTTCACCATCTTAATCAAATAATATTTGCAGATGTGGATAAAATGTGCATATATTAATGAAATTAACTTGTGAAAGGGTTTTAATTAAGTCATAGGATTGAAGCATTTAAACTAAGTAATATTATTAGCTCACCAAGGGGAATTTAATGCTAGAAAAACAAAGTGAAGTTTTGTTCAATTACCCAGAGAATTCAGACCAAAAAATCCACTTGTACTTTAATCAACTAGTCCGGCACCCCTGATAGCTCTGGATATAGCAGATAATGACTATAATTTACATTGCCTGAGAATTCTATTAATTCTCCTATACCTTTTTGAGGTTCTATCATTAATTGTTAGGAATGCTTCCTAATCAAGACAGAGCCAGTCACCCAAACAATTAACCTGTTTCCGAAGGTGCAAATGGAGAGATAATTTATCAATTTCCAAACGTTTCTCCCTTCTGCTGCAACACCAGCCTGGCTTTTCTCCCTAAATATTCCTTGGCTCGGAACCCATGGCAGCCGCCGTCAGCAATCAAGGAAAAACAAAGAATGTGTTCATTTATAAAGGTCAGGCCCATAGCTCTGCAGCAAGGAACAATCATTTGTTAACTTAGGCAAGAGCCTCAGTCATGGCCGCAATTTCCACTATCTAAAGACATAAAACGAGCTAGATTCCTGCAGAGAAATGGCCTTCAAAACCCAATTTATTTGTGAAATTAGAGGGTGTTGTTTTTCACCACCGAGTTGTTCTCAAAGTGACCTAGGTGTGTTCAGACACAAAAAGAAGACAAACAGTAAGATTCTGCAGGCAGTGGGCACCAGTTGGACCAGCCGGGCCTCCAGCTATTGTAAAGTGCATACTCTTTGAAAGGATAAGACACCTTCATCACAGGGCCTACAAAGAGCACAGGCTTTGAGTCCAGGAGTGCCTGGTTCTGCTTGTCACCAGCTCTGGCATGGTAAGCATCTGTTGAACCCCAGCATCCTTTCTCAGCACCATACATAGGGTAAACTTACTTTGTGAGGGTCAAGCACAGGCAAAGCGGCTTGCCATGCAATCCCGGGATCCTGAGTCTGATTTATAGAACCCACACTGAAATCTGGGTGTGGTGGCTCATGCTTGGAATCCCACTGGTAACTAGATGGGAGGTGGAGACAGAAAGATCCCTGGAGCTCACTGAGCAGCTAGGACAGCAAACTTGGTGAAGTTCCAGGTCAGTGAGAGACCCTGCCTCAAACAAAAGGGGGAAGGTGCCTGAGGAGTAACACCTGGGCTGTCCCGTGACACTCACCTTCCCACCTACACACACACACACACACACATACCCACACACACACACACCCACCCACACACCCACCCACCCACCCACCCACACACACACACACACACACACACACACACCCCACCATTGGTGGGTATTACACTGTATCCATTACACATAGGTACTCATTTAACCCAAACACCTCCCTAAATACTTAACCAAACCAAAAATAGGAGAGCAATTTTGTAGTTTTGTGTGTGTGAGAGTGTGTTAGATGTGTGAGTTTCTGAGTGGGCATACATGCTGTGATGCATGTAGGGAGGTCAGGGGGCTATCTTGGGCGTTGTTCCATCTTGTTTGAGACAGGGTCTCTTTGCTGTTCACCACTGTACACTACAGGCTAGCTGTTCTGTGAGCTTTCATGAATTCTCCTGCTCTACTTCCCGTCTTGCTATAGGAGCCCTGGGATTTCAGGTATGTGCCAGTGGCAAGCACTCCACCACTGAGCCACCTCCCCAGCCTGAAAATGTGTTTGAGCAAGTCGCATCACTGCTCTGTTAAAGGATTCTGAAGCAGTGAAAGTGTGGGCCCTTTTCTCGTGTGCCACCCAGCTTCCTTTAGTAAGATCTCATGGGTGATTTCTGGGCTGCCCAAATGCCAACTGTGAAAGTAAGCTGGAGAAAAGAGAGCTGGCTCACGTTTTGCATAGAAGTATCCTTGCTCAGCATCTTGATGAGCTGGAAGTACCATGTACCCAATGGCTCACCATGGACACCGTGCACCCAATGACTCAACTGTGACACTGCTGTTTCTAGACCCCATCAATGCCTCTTAAAGAGAGGTCTGTAATGCTCATGGGCAGTAGAAAAGGCTCTACCATCCATGCACAGAACTGCAACTCATTAGAGACTCATTCTTCTCTCCCACTGCCATGCCTGCCTCTGTCCTTTCCTGTCCTGACACCGTAAAGCTTATGGAAATGGTTTGTGTGGGTAAAGCGCTTGCTGTGCCAGAGTGAGGGCCTCAGCTCAGAGCCACATAAAGCCAGATGCAGGGGTGTGCCTTTGTAATTCCAGTGTTCTCAAGGAAGGATGGGAGGGGGAGGCAAAAATATCCTGGAATCTTGCAGGCCAGCTAGCCTGGAGTACCTATCAGTGGACAATAAAGAGACCCTATCTCAAATAAGGTGAAGCAAGGGCTAACACTGCAGAGTGTCTGCTGACCTCCACATATGCTCTGTAGTAGGCATGTAACTGAACATGCACATACACACACACACACACACACACACACACACACACACACACACAAAGTGACAGAGAGAGAGAGAGAGAGAGAGAGAGAGAGATTTTTTAAAAAATGTCTTTAGTAAAACCCAAAGTGTTGTGCTTCTTTTTTATTTGAGTGTGGATTTTAGTTCCCTGAGACGAGTTTTCCATATGTAATATAGGCTGACCTTGAATTCACTATGTAACCAAGCTGGCTTCAAATTCATGGTCTCCTTCCCTGATGCTAGGAGAACAAGGATGGCACGATGCCTAGCTCAAAGGAAGGATAAAGACACAATTCCTTAAGGTCTTTCCTATGGGGCAACAGTGGGCAAGGCTGACTCCAGTAACTTTGATTTGAATGAATGTATGAGACAAGGGTCCATGAGAGATCCAGCTGGAGATCCTACCTGTACTAGGAAGCTTCATGATCTTTTCTCTGAGAGAGCTCTGAATTTTATAATATGAGAAGGCCAACCAAAGGTCTTCACAGACAGAGGCCAAACTTTCTGGGCACATGTTGGGAATGAAGAAGTATAAGGAGGGCCTTACATGTATGTGTGCACAATGTCCATGCACACGCACCCATGCACACATGTACACATAGGCATGTGTAAACAATACACAGTCATATATACATATGCACACACATATTTATGCATAGGTGCTTGTGAGGACCACAGTTTGGCTCTTCCTTTTACTTTGGAGACAAGGTCTCTCCGAGGTCTAGAACTATTCAAGTAAAGCTAGATTAACTGCCTAGAGATCCCTGAACCCACCTGATCCTGACCCGTGAGCAGTTATGTTGGTAGAGGGTTAAAAGCTCTTAAGCCATTTAAATCTTGGGGAAGGGTGTGCTGCTCTCCTGGTCTCAGTGTTCAGGGATCTAGGAGCTCACTCCACCTGCAAGAAAGCAGGTCCAGTACCCTCGCTCCCTTCTGTCTGCTCCATGAGAAGCTGCTGGGCTCAACTTTCTTCTGTGCTCAGAGCTAGCAGATGGAAGCTAAGCCTCTACCAGCCCAGGGAAAAACTCACAGCAAGTTGACATTGTCTCTTGTCAAGGGTCAGCTCAGGAGGCTGGATCTAGCAGGTTGTGGCACTTGAGAGAAGCCAGCTGATATCCTTGTATTACCAGCTGGGGAAAATTACAGTGACCATAATGAAGAGTGAGAATCCTAGACTTGAAGTGCCCGACAAGTGGGTTATTTACCATGTGGGTTGGCCCTGTGCTTCTGTCACACATTCAAGAGCCGGGAAAACAAACATTTTAAGTGGGGAGAATTACGGCAGACAGGAGGAGGGTAATGGGTGAAGAAATTCATTATTATCTTTACTGCCACTTCCTAAACTTGAAAATTAACATGCCAAAACTCTGAGGGATGGCTCCCGGAAAAGCTACAGAGTAATCAGCATGGCGCAGGCGCCAGGAGCCTGAGAAAGAGGGCACTGTCTCCTTGGGCTCCTTGCAGGAAGCACCTGGGCTGTCACCCCAGAACCCTCATTTTAGAGGTCTCCAAAGACTCATTTTGGAGGTCCCCAAAGGAGTATAGCCACAGAACAGCACATGTGCTTGGCAGCTGCTATGTTTGTATGTGGTCAGTTTCTAGACTCCATCTCTCTCAGGAACAAATTCCAACAAAAGGGAGCTGAAGGAAGACAGTGTGCACCAGCCCCTCACCCCATTTGTCATCTGGCAGTCAGCTTGCTCACACACAGCCAGAGATCCCCCAGGGACCTCACCCTATCATGGCCATCTGCTTATCTCAACGTCCTTGGCTACATCGTTTGAAGGACAGCCGCTCCATCCATTCACATGCCCAGTACCATCATCCTGCTGGACACAAGCAATGGGGATCTTTTGCATGAGACCACCTCAGTGACCAACCCAGAAACCCAGAGTCTGTGTTCTGTCCCTTCCTTCTCCTTACACTTAGATGATCACCAAGGGGCATAAGAAGAGCATAGCACTCCAGTTCATCTCTTACCCCAGCATCACTCATCACCCCCCCCCACTCCCCATCCACAGGCTAAGCAGCTGCCCTGAGCACAAACTTCTCTGGGGCTGCTCTCTGGGAAGATCCAAGCAAGAGAGCTGAGGAAATGACCATGTAGGTAAAGTACACATCTGGGGAGCATGGGGATTTGAGTTCAGACCTGCAGCACCCAGGGGTATGGCAGTACAATATAATCTCAGTGCTGAGGTGTGGGTGGGTGGAAACAGGGAGATCATGGGGCTTTCTTGCCAGCCTGACTGTGAGACCTTATCTCCAAAATATAAGGAAGAGAGAAACTGAGGAAAGCTACCAATGTCAACGTATGACTTCCACATGCACAGATGCACCACACAGACACAAACACACAGTACATGCGCGCACACACACACACACACACACACACACACACACACACACACACACACACACACACACACACAGAGGCACGCATTAAAAGTTTGCCTCTAGGAATTTTAACCTAAATCCCTATAGAAATACATAGAAAACATAGAAAAACATAGAAAAATAGAGAAATGCTTTGCATTCCTACTGACAGTCAAGATCCCTGCCATCACAGGGGGTAGGACAGGTGAGCAATGAGTATCTTTGCCTGTAGGAAAGAAATCCCACTTGCCAAAGAAGGTTCCTCAGAGAGCCAAGGTCAAAGCCAGTAGCACCCAAGTATGAGGATTCAGGGAAGGCGATCTGTACCACTGGCCAGAGGCACAGGTGAACCCTGAAATGTCTGTGAAAGTGAAAGTGACAGAGGCAGCATGGATGGACCAAACGTGGACTTGTCTTGATTTGGGAAGGAACAGGACACCTATGTTTCTGATCCGAGGACATCCACCTCTGATGGCCTCTCGGGACACCCCCACTCAGTGAACACTGGGAGAGCTAGAGCAACTTCTAGATGGTTAAAACAAAGGTACAAAGCATTTCATTATCTCTCTAATAAAACTA
Organism: Cricetiscus sungorus; assembly: GCA_030556225.1. NCBI lineage: Eukaryota > Metazoa > Chordata > Mammalia > Rodentia > Cricetidae > Cricetiscus > Cricetiscus sungorus. The sequence goes on from JANBXA010000044.1 coordinate 8,423,805, forward strand.
CCTTCACCAACTACATCAAGTACATTGGCCCTGTTTGACAGTTGGTCTTGGTTGTTAAGTGGACTGGATTGAGAGCTGTCCGGGATTGATGAAGCATACTTCTGTGGGTTTGTGTTGTGTTTCCAGAGAGAATGGACACAGGAGACAATGACTGGGGGGCAGGGAGACCCTTCCTGAGTGTGGGTGGTACCCACCAGCAGCCTAGTAGCCCGGATGGAAGTTAGCTGGAGGAGGAAACATGCTTGTGTGCAACCCCTCTTTTCTTTCTAAGCAAGCACATCTAGGGCTTTGGCCTTCATTGGTTGGTTTCAGATTTCAGCTTCTTTGGGCTTTCAGTGTAAACACAAAACCAGTGACCCTTCTGGTAGCTTCTAGGCCTTCAGTATCCTACTGGAATTGGTTTCTTAGACTGAACATCTGCCAGTTTCTCAGCTTCTCTGGTGTGTGGAGGAACAATGTTGGATTGCATTCTATTCTTTAAGCCAACCCAATAAATGCCCTTTTATTATATATAACTCCTGTTTGGTTCTGTCTCTAGGGAACCTTAATACAGTGTAGCCATATAAAAGTGAGGCAGCTCATCCAGGTGTGCTGGTACTCACTTCTAATCCCAGGACACAGGGGCCTGAGGCAGGAGGGTCTGGAATTTGACCCTATGTGGGATACATGACAAGCTTCTGAATATTAATAATAATGATAATAGTAGTATAATAAATTAATTCATTAAATAAAAGTGAAATACAGATAAGGAGGTCCAACACTAAATAGAAGTCCAAAGAGAAATAATTCCTATTATAAGTGGAATACTTCAAGGAGTTTCTGAATCAAATTGTTTCAGGTGAATCTGAAAACATGAATGGAACAGGGACGTTAGACAGGAGCTAATAAAACTCTGTGTGTGGGATAATACAAGATCAGGAGAGACTATTTTCAGATGGAAATACAATTGTTAAAATTACCAATGCAACAGAAGCCCCAAAAAACAGAACAGCGTGGAACCCAATCAGTGGATTTGGCCAGTGAGTCACTGGACCATTGTCTTCAGAACTGAGAGAAAATAGATGAAATGAGTTCTGGGGAGGAAGGAGAAAGCAGGATCCAGATCCAAGAGATGCAATGTGAGGCAAGAAGGGCTCTGGAAGGGGAACTGGCTAAACAAGCGGATGAAATGAGCTGTGTGACAACTCCCAAAGTTAATGTGGAAGGTGGTTGTGATGGTTGGCGTTCCTGTTGCTGTGACAAATACCTGACAAATTCTCTTTGAGGAAAGAAGGGCTTGTTTTAGCTCAGAGATTGAGGGTGTGGTCCATCATGGCAGCAGGAGTATGAGGAGGCTGGTCACATGGCATCCTCACTCCGGAAGCATTGAGATGGATGCTGGTGCTCAGCTCGCTTTCTTCTTATTCAGTCCAGATCCCCAGCCTAGGAAATGGTGCCACCTATACTTGTCACACCTTCCCACCTCAGTTAGCTCAATGTAGCCCCTCCCTCACAAGCATGCCCAGAAATTGGTCTCCTAGGTGACTCCAGGTACTATCAAGTTGATAGTCAGTATCCAATATTAACCATCTCAACCATCTTAGAAGAAAGAAAACGCTTGCTTCTGGGTGTGGTGATGCACACCCACCATCTGAGCACTCAGTACAACAAGGCAGAGGGATTTGGAGTTCAAAGCCAGGTCAGACTACATAGCAAGACCCTGTCTGAAATTAAACACAAAGCAAAACAACAGCAGTGTACTGAACACCAAGAAAGGGAGAGCAGATATTTATACCCAAGCAAAATGTCCATGCTTCACAAATATAGACATAAAATAAAAGACCAACTCAAGGAACATATATTAAAATGGGAAAGCTCCCTATTAGACCGTAGAATAGATGAGCTGGGGAGCTGGATTAGTGGATAGTCTTGTCTTGGAAGCACAAGGACTGGAGGTCCATGCCCAGCATCCACACAAAAGCCACACACACTGGTGTATACCTGAATCCCAGTGTCTGGGAGGCAGAGGCAAGCAGATCATTGGGGCTTGCTGGTCAGCTAGGCCTAGAGGAAATGGTGAGACCTAGGCTGATGAGAGAGGTGATTGAGGAAGGCACCTTACATTGCCAGACCTTGTGTTGTTCGTGGTGGGAGTGCTCGCTGCAGCAGAGTTCCTGGGTTTGCTGTTGGCAGCTGTGGGTACTGTCCAGAGCAGTCTGCGGCATCTCACTGTCTAAACCCCAGGTCTGTGGCTGCCCAAGGATACCTAGGCACTCTGTGCTGTCAGGAATCTGCCTACTAGAGTCATCCCAGGGGTTCCAGAGTCTCTAAGGCAGAGGTGGAACTCAGTGCTGATCTTGGTGCCCAAGCTCCGTGGTCTTGTGATAAAACCGAGTCTAGAGGCAACAGATACGAGTACAATAGGATGGGAGAGAGGAAGGGAGCAGAGAGGCAGAGAGAAGTCAAGGGAAGTCACCAGGTCTGCCCAGCTAGAGCAAAAGGTGCTTTGGATGTGGGGACTTCCATTCCTTCTTCCCCTCTCTTCCTCCTCCTTCTCCATTCCCCACCCCTCCCCCTCTATTCTCTTTTTGGCTTTTTGTTGTTGTTGTTGTTGTTGTTGTTTTTTGTTTTTTCCTTTTTCTTTCCTTCCCCTTCCTTACCCTAAACTGACCTTCAACTCCACAGTTCTGTTGCCTCAGCCTCCTCCGGGCTGCAGTGACAGGCATGTCACCATACCAGGCTCCAGGGGGTTACTATTTCCAGTTTCTTCAAGATCCCGAGGCCTTGTGTTCCTGGTGTACACCAATTCCCTACAGTCCCTTGCTTATAAAAATCCCCTACCGTTCATTTTATAATTCAACTGCCAAGGCTGTAGGAGCATCGGAGACTTTTACTCAAAACCATACCACAATAACCTATAGCATAATGGACCCTCTCCTGGGAACTGTTAAAATTATAAATGTCTTATATAACACATAACATGTAATTTTCATGTACTATATGTAGAATCACACACACACACACACACACACACGCACACACACACTCATGCAGATGTAGCTCATAGGACACTTGCTAATTTTGAATAATGGTAAAAACACTTGAAATATCCACGATTGAGACTTTGAACATGAATGGTTCTAAATTCACTTTGTGAAGACATGGGGAAGCCATTTAAATAGACACACCTGAAGCTTGCCCATGGTTTGTCTGTCTTCTATAAAGTCTGTGTGTCAAGACCTTGGTCCTCAGGGTGGCAATCTTAAGATGGTGCCTTTAAGAGGTGGGGCCTAGACAAAGGTCACTGCAGGCCTCTCCCTTAGCTCAGCTTCCTGAGTGGTCACATGATTCCTCTCTCACACTGACACCATCTGCCACTGCCATGAGCTGGTACAGCTCAAGGATCTTCCATTCTCCAAAACTGTGAGCTAATTAATCCTCATGCTTCTGCAAGTGTCTAGCCTGCAAGTGTCATTACAGCAATAACAACAGGCTAAGACAGATTTTCAACATGGTTGATAGGATGTAAACACTGAAGTATCTGAAAAATTGTACAAAACAGTTTGTGTGGTATGTCCTGGTTTTCCTTAAAATATTTAGTTTTACTTGTATGAACCATGTATGAAGATGTGAGCAAAAATGTGTCTCTGTTGCAGAATGATACTATGTATATCATATGTATTTTCTGGTTTCTCTACAACTAACATTTAATTCTTTTGTACTAAGAGCAGAAATAAACTCTGGAGGCTGGGGAGATGGCTCTGTCACTAAACATTTGCTATATGACATAAGCATGACACCCCACATGTGTGCTTGTTATCCCAGCACTGGGGAGGTGGAGGCAGGTAACTCCAGGAGCTTGATGGCCAGACAACCTACCCAATGAGTTCTAATCCAGTGAGAAACTGTATTTCTAAAAATAAAGTGGCTGGTACCCAAGGAATGACATCCAAAGATATTCCCTGGATCTAGACAGATGCACATCTATGCACACATGCTCTCCCACACCCAAGTCCCCGTGTGCACAGGAAGAAGTGCACACACACACACATACCCACACACAAAAGCGAACAACAAACTCTTCCCACAGTGATGTGTGCTGTTTGCATTTTACCTGTTTGTCTCTTTGTGCTCATTGGAGGGCAGCAGCGACATTCACTCATTTTTGTGCCCCCAGTACCTCAGAGTAGTGCTGAGAGAGCCCTCAAGTTATGTATTACCAAAAGCCTTTTAGCACTCAAATACAAGCGGTCTCTCTCCACAAAATGACTTCAGAGTGTCTGCTTTTGTCCTTGACACGTCCTGCTCGGCACTTGTCCTCTGTTGCTCTCTGTTATTTATTTATTCTCTTCCTCCACTGTTATCCACGGTGTGTCCTTCACACACTCCCTCAGGGGATAGCTCTCTTCTTGAGCCATCTCACCCCTGGCTACTGAGAACCATTGTGAGGCGTCCATTCCCCAGCTCCATCTTCAGCCCTAGTTGGCCATTTACTTGACACCTGCCTTCTGAACTTTTTCCACTTGGGTACCTAAAATGCAGTGTGCAGAGAGGCTGGGGAGATGGCTCTGTTAGTAAAGTGTTTGCTTGGTAATCATGAGGCCTTGAATTCCTCCATCCTCAGGAAGCACATGAAAATGCTGGGCATAGTGACACATGATTGACATCTCTGTGCTGGGAAGGCTCAGATAGGGGAGCCCTGGTCAGTACACGGGGTTGCTCTTCTGGTCTGTTTTGGGCATTCTTTCCTTAATAGGACTGTGATGCTCTGAGGCCAAGGGTATATCTGAGGTGTGAATTGTGTGTGCAGCCCAGCATTTGACATAGTCTCTGATACAAAGTAGGTTTTACTCTACAGACCCTAACAAGACTGTAAGTTCCTTAGACACAGTTTCTGTGAATGACCCCATGGGAACATGGCATCAATTCAATAATCAATATCTTTGAGACTGCTTACCACTGATGGCCCATCACAAAAGGTTCTATAAGACATAATAAAACACACAGTGGCATTTGGGTCAGCACTATTATGATGGTTAATGTTGACTGCCAACTTGACAGGATCCAGAACCGGGGAGCAGAACTCTGGGCGTTTGTGAGGGAGTTTCTACACCATGTTAAGTGAGGTAGGAAGTCCTACCCTGAATGTGGGCAGCACCATCCCCTAGGCTGGGGTCTCAGACTAAATAAGAAGGAGAAAGTGAGCTGAGCACCAGCATGCATCTCTCTCTGCTTCCTGATGGTGGATGCCATGTGACCAGCTGCCTCACACTCCTGCCTCTGTGCCTTCCTTGCTGCAACAGATTGCAAACTCAAATCGGGAGCCAAAACAGGTGTTAGTCACAGCGACAAGAAGCAAATGGATCCACAGGGATATCATCAACATTTTATCATCAACTTTCTGAAAAAGAACAAGAATGCAACTCCACTGGTCTTGCTTGCCCTGTCTGCCATCTGTTATGTTTGGTGGGAGGGAGACAGCTGTCTCCAATGCATCAACAAAGGTGAGAATTTGATCTGTGTTTGTGCGCATATACGTAGAAGTGCTCATGCGTGTGATTCTGAAGGTTGGAGCTCAATGTCAGGGGTCTGCCTCTAGCATTCTCCATCTTGGTGTTTGAGACATGGTCTCTCATTGAAGCTCATCAACATAGCCAGGCTGGCCGGCCAATGGGCTCTGGAGATACACCTGTCTCTACCTTCCCAGTGCTGGGGCTGGCTATCGACATATGCTGCTACCTGACCTTCCCATGGGTGCTGGGGAACTGAGCTCAGATCCTTGCACTTGGTCAGTAAGCATTTTAACAACTGAACCATCTCCTCAGTCCCTGAGAAACTGATTTTAAGAGTTCCAGCTATATTGGAACAACTGTGGCCACATGGGCCACAAAGTTGGCCACTCACCCAGGCCTTCTCCTGGCAGAAGACACAATTGCTCGGTGATCACTGACAGACATTCCTTATAGCACACACAGAGGCCTGGCTCTTCCAGTAAGCAAAGAACTAGTCATTTCACTGGTGGCACAGCGTGGGAAGAAGGTGAAAGGAAACAGGGAGATGAAGCACACCAATGAATTACGTGAGATAGAATATAGTTAATAATAGTAATTATATTAGTGATAGCATGCATTATTCATACTTAGTTAATAGTCATTACATTAGCAATGATAAGGTAGTTTCAAGTTAATGGGCTAATGATGATTGCATTGAGTGCTGAAATAATAACAGAAGAGTAAGTCTATACTAACAGATCTATCTGTAATGGAGGGAACACAGTTCCTTGAGTGCTATGGATGTGTGCAGAGGGGCAGAGATGTGAGAAACTGTGTGTGCAGAGTTCTATGAGAAGAAACTGGCCACTGAAAAAGGGAGGCTGTCTCTGGGCATTCTTTTGCACCTGGCATAACACCAGCAAGTAAGAGGTGGAGGCAAAAGGATCAGGAGTTCAAGGTCACCCTCCATAACATGGTGAGTTCAAGGTCAGCCTGGGCCACATGAGAGCTAGAATGAAAAAAGGAAGGAAGGCTTCCAAGAGAATTCTTTACCCATTGTCACATCTTATGAACTGTGATGGCAACTGTGGGTCCTGAGAAACTGGGGAGATGATAAGGACACATGGCTGACATGGCCCTGTGTCTGGATCTGTTGAGTTTGGGTCAGGAAGGGAGAAGAGAGGAAAATCTTTTGTGTCATCTTTGCCTAGACAGGACTTCTACTAATTATGCGTTCCACCCAGGCACACTATTGAGTTTCTGGGGCCAAAATGGAAAATTGAGAGTCCAACAAAAGCTGTCCTTGCCCATCTCTTCTTTCCACAAGGGCAGTAAGCCCAGTTGCACGGAAGTGTGAATATTCTGCATGTGCATGCAGGCAGAGCTCTATACATACATGCACACATGTGCACAAGCAGCAAAGCAGTGTGCACACGTGTGCACATTATGTATATATTCATGTGAGCTGTGTACATAGTCATATGGGTACTTGCTCATGCATGTGCACATGTACTTGTGAAGGACAGAGGTCAATGTTGGGTATTTTCCTCAATCATTGTCTGCCTTATATGTTGGGATAGGGTCTCTGTGGTGGTTAGAGAATTGCCCCCATAGGCTCATATCCTTGAATTCTTGGTTCCCAGTTGGTGAAACTGTATGGGGGAGGATTAGGAGGCATTGTTGTTGGAGGATGTGTGTCACTGGGAGCAGGCTTTGAGGTTTCAAAAGCCCATATCATTCCCAGTTAACTCACTCTCTGCCTCCGTTATTTGGGTCAGATATAAACTCTTAGCTACTGCTCCAGTGCCATGCCTGCTTGTCTGCTACTATGCTCCCTGCCATGATGGTCATGGATTCACCCTCTGAAACTAAACAATCCCCCAATTAAATGCTTTCTTTTATAAGTTGCCTTGGTCATGACATCTCTTCACAGCAATAAAACAGTAACTAAGAGAGCCTCTTATCTAGAGGCTAGGCTGGCTGGTCAATGAGATTCATGGACCTGTCTCTAGAACAGGGATATAGATACAAATTGCCACACCTGATTTTTAAGTGGATGCTAGGAATCTGAAGTCAGGTACTCATGCTTGTGAAATAGCCTGTTACCAGCTGAGCCATCTCTCCATCCCCCAGCAGTAATTTCATAGATGTTTGTTAGAAAGTATAATCTTGCCTAGGATGCCCTACTTCATCATTAAGAGCGCTATAAAGAAAAGAAATGATGGATTTTTGACAACTGGCCATGTACAAGTTGCTCTGATGAATGAGTATGGTGTATCTGGCTTTGATCAAACATAAACCATGATTTTCTGACCCCCTCTCCCAACTTCCATATTATGAACTCTACCCATGCTTTGGTCATTCTAGGTGCAGACTCCCCTATGCCTCTGCCCTAAGCATGGAGGTGTGCTGTCGTAGGAGCTCCCAGAATGCTTTTGGTCACAACCTTGGGAACTCTGTCTTGGGCATTTTCCTGTCCTGACCATAAAGTTACTTTCCATTTGTCCTGGAAGACAAACTCAGCCTGGATGGATGTGGTATGTCCCCATCATATCACATGCAACTCCCAGAAGACAGGGTATGCTGACTTGGGAACAGAGTCAAGTAAGGGTGGTGTCAGAGTCTTCTGAGAAGATTTGCCATAGTTTGTAAGCCTTGGGGCCTGAGATAATCTTTAAAATAGTGAAATGCTGTCAGGGGCCTGGGCACAACGAGTCACAGTGAGTTACTTTACATAGTCAATCTGCAGCTATGTCTAATTCAGGAACTGAATGTGGAAGCTAAAATGATATGTCCTTCATCTGTCAGTCTGTCTGTCTATAGATTATCAATCCATTTTTCCATTTATTCATGTATCTATGTATATAAATCATCCATCTGTCCATCTATCTATCTACTACGTACCTACCTACCTACCTACCTACCTACCTACCTACCTACCTATCACTTGTCTATATGTCAATTGTCTGTCTATCTATCTATCTATCTATCTATCTATCTATCTATCTACCTACCTACCTATGTCTATCTATCTTTCATCTCTATCCATCCATGTATGTATGTGTATATGTATGTATCTACCTATCATCTGTCCATCTGTCCATCTATCTATCCATCCATCTATCCATCCATCCATCCATAGTTTCATCCATCCACGCATCCATTCCTAATTCCCCCTTCTATCAGACAGAAGGTAACATGAAGGTTAATATATATATACTAAATATAGGATGTGGAGGAAATACTCTCAGTTCTCCCTAATATACGATTATTCAGCAAAGAAACTGCTGTTGAATGTATTTCCTAGAAATAGAATCCATATGTACACATACAGGCAAGGAATATAATACAGGCAAATATGAATAATTCCTAGCTAGTCACTAAGTAATTATTTGAGACCAGGTTAACCCTTACTATGAGCTGCTTAAAGTGACTGATTTGCTGTCACACACGAGAAGCCAATTTTCCACTGTCTGCTAAGACAAGTACAACCAGCAGAGAAATAATCCCACTTTCTACAGAACACTAAGAAGTAATGTGATAGACTTCTGAGAGTTTAATCTTGCTTCCTTTGCAGTGGAAGTGGTAAAGAATCAAGGAATGAACAAACAGTAGGCTGCAAAGTAAAGAGAAAAAATAAAGTCAATTATCTACAAAATGAGTGTTCTCCACAGTGTGACCCTGCCAGGCCAGGCTTTTGATGGCTGCACTCTGGGCAGGAGGTAGGCAGTGTGGGGAAGCTGATGAGTGTGGGTGTGTCCCAATACCAAGCTCTTGAGGGCTGTGTGGATTTCCATAACAACTAGAAGCTGGCTCAGAAGGTGCATTAGTTACTTATCTTTTTGCTGTGACAAAACATGGCACAAAAGCAACTCAGGAAAGAAAAGGCTTATTTTTGTTCACAGTTCCAGGGTACAATTCATGGTGGAGAAGTCAGTTCTGCAGGAGTGTGAGGCAGGTGGTCAGATTGGGATAAATCCGATGCTCAGCTTGTTTTTTATGCAGTCATGGACCTCAGACCAAGAACGATGCTGTCCACAGTTGAGGTGGGCCTTCCCAATTTAATTAAACTAAATTTAATTAATCTAAATTATCCCTCACAAGATGACTAGAGCCTTGTCTGTCTCTTAGATGATGATGCTAGATCCTGTCAAGCTGACCATCCGAAATTAACCATCATTCTTAGTTGAGATACCTGCTCTCTAGTGCATTCCACCAAAAGATTACCCCAGCTTTCCAGGACTTATATGCCCAGGGCCACAAACATTTCACTCTGCTGAGCAACTGGAGAGAAGAAGAGGAGTTTGGACAATGCATCCTCTGGCCTATCCCTTCTTTGGGCCCCTCCCAGTCAATTCAATGAAAACTGCTGTCTGGACCATGCCCAGGGGTCTTTATGCTCCTCGGGGGTGGGGAGCTGGTCCCAAGCTCTCAGGCACAGAATCCCCAAACATCCATAGTCAGCAGTGGTTAAGATTTCTAAGAGAAATGTGCCTTGCCGGCTCTACTGAAGAATGGCATATGATGGGAACCTGACAGCTGTGCCCATGCTATCAACACCCACACGAACCCTGTTCAGTCTCACCAGTCACTCAGCCACATAAAACCCTTTTCAAAAGAATTCTCTTTCGGAGTTCAAATGATTGCAGAGATCTCATTTAAATTTTCAAAAAAAAAAAAAAAAAAAAAAACCCAAGTAAGTTACCCTATCAAATTGTATGGACATTTCTCAACATTCCATTTAGCTTTTAATTACCCAGTGGGCTGGGCTGGTTCCCTTAGAGTCCTGCTGGAGCAGATTCACAGCTTCCTGTCACCGTGGCTGTCACAGATACCCAATGCTCTGTCCTCAAGCAAAAAATCATTTTGAGCTAAGAATTGGGCAAGAGGCTCTGAACTTCCTGCCTTCATCACTCTGGCATCCTTTGTAGAAATAGCTTTGACAATTAGACTCTGCAGTGGTGGTACCCAGCCATTCCTGGAGTACAGCAGCTGCTCAGTGAGTGTTTCCTCATTTCTGCCACATCCCTGGGACTTCAGCTCTGATCCCCATATGCACATATGTATACGCATTCCTTCCTTCTCCTCCTGAACTTTTGTCTGTGTGTATGGGTGTTTATGTGTGCATGTGTGTATATGAGTGTGCACGGGAAGGTCGACATCACCTGTCTCCCTCAACTGCTTTCCGTCTTATGTTTTTTAATCTTTGTGTGTGTGCATGCCCATGTGTTCATGTGTGTGAATACAGGCATTTGTGCCACACGTGGAGGGAGCGTGTGTGTGTGTCAGGGACAACCGTGGGTACCAGTCCTCCTCCACCTTATTTGGTAGAGTCCTTTGTTGTTTGCCGCTGCTGTGTAACCAGATCTGCTGGGCTCATGGCTTCTGGGGGTTCTTTGCTTCCCATCTCACCTTGGAGTACTGTGGCAACAAACATTCTCTACTGCATGTGACAGATTTATGTGGCTCTGGGGTCCAACTCAGCTCCTCAATCTTGTGAGGCAGGTCCTTTACCCACTGGACCATCTTTCTGCTCCACTTCAGTTCCGGTACAGAGAATCTTGCTGAACTTGGCCTTGCCAATTTGGCTAGAATGGCTAGTCACTGAGCCCTGGGATCCTCTTGTCTCTGCCTCCCAGGCACCAGGATTAAAGGGAGAAGCCAAAGCTTTTTGTTGTTGCTGTTTTTAGTATGTTTGCTTGTTTTGAAGGCCTCACTGTATAGT